>CM061920.1:183404063-183544646 GCA_031002005.1 Vandiemenella viatica
ATAAAGCTACACAGTCCTATGTTATGCGTTTTTGATATAAACTTTGATATTTTTCCAGTTTGGTTATTTCAAACAGAAAAATACAAAACTTATTTGGAACCAGACAGGAATTTAATCCCAGAGATCCCTGTGAATGAATTGTCATATACTATTTTGGCTTAGGAACTTCTAGTTTGTCAACACAATAATATGTAATATTATTTTTTAGCTAGAAAAACTTGGCATGAATAATTTAATACTACAAAGAAGAATTAAAAATAGTCTACTTCAAAATCATTAAAAACATTCCCTAAGTACAGGAAATCTTTGGAACCATAGGGAGCACCCATAAACTATGTGTGCCTGTCTAGGAGGGGGAGGGGGGGGGGGGTTGGCTGGAAAGCTAACAGAGCAATGTGGAGGAGGGGGGCTTTCCAAGCCAAGCCACATAACTTCTTAATCATATTATTGTCACAGTTAAAATAAGGTACAGATCACACAATAGCATGTGAATATTTATTTATGTCATTCGTAACTATCTCCGCATGTAATTTATGATAGTCTGACAAGACTTCTGGAATCAACAGGAAAAAAAGCTATGTGCTACACCGGGGAGGGGTAAAGGCAAAGCCATGTCAGGCTATGTGGGGAGATGTAGTTCACAGGAGGTCAAAATGGAGCTATGTGGTTTATGCTGCTCCCATGTTACTTACTATCAGTAACTACTAGCAATAACCTGAGGAGTTAGGGTATAATAGCTTACAAATCTAGCCCCTGAAACGAACTTTGCCCAGTTTCCCTTTCTATTAATATAAAAAGCAAAGTTGCCTGTATACAGAATGAATTTGCATGCACAGCAGACTTCATATCTCTAAAAGTGGATGTGCTACCCAATTCATATTCAAATAATGTTTCACATTCTCCAGTTTCAGTTTGAGATGAGATTAAGTTGAACAATTAACATTTACCAACATTTTGATAATTTTAAGGAAAAAATATCTCATAATTTTAGAACTCTGCAACCAGAATGACCACGACAAAATTGATGTGAATGTCACCACTGAAACTGAATCTAAAGATCCTCCTCTGCAGAATGAAATTTTACTTAGTGGAAAGTCTTAACATGTGCAGTTAAGAAGTAAATACATGCCTTAAATTCAACTCTCATAGCCACATCTACAATTGTAGCCCAGAAAAAGTCTTCTCTTTACCCTTGTATATACATTACATTAAAACAAATTAAATTCTGTTTCTTTATTGGAAAAGATCAATATTGTAATATTTACAGGGAAGGAATGTGGAAGACTACTTTGGAACTTCTTACACTTCAC
Organism: Vandiemenella viatica; assembly: GCA_031002005.1. Classification (NCBI taxonomy): domain Eukaryota; kingdom Metazoa; phylum Arthropoda; class Insecta; order Orthoptera; family Morabidae; genus Vandiemenella; species Vandiemenella viatica. The sequence continues at coordinate 183,405,374 of CM061920.1, forward strand.
CATTGCTAAATTAGATGTCAGAAATTAAGTTCTTAGATTATGCACCAACAGTGTTACTTGTTTAAAACTATAAAATGCAGATAATGTTACCGGCTGAAATTATATACATATAAAAAACATTTATTTTTGTTATTTATATTGCATTTTGTTTAGATTGTCTTTTACATTATATATCACCATAATAGGCAGTAAATAATAAATATGATATTACTGTATAAGTAAATATTTAGGCTGAAATTTAAGGTGGAAGTATAAAAAGAGCTATTTACAAATATATGTTTTAAAATTTATTTAATTCAATTCCTTTGTTGCATTTAAGATATCACTCCAAGAAAGATTATAAGATATGGTAACAAGGATATTCTTGAAGAAACTGATATAACCACTATTCTATATCTTTTTCATTGTTTAAAATGATAGAGGTGATACCAAAATCATTTGCAATTTTAAAATGTGCCTCAGATAGCTGTGATTATTTATGTGTGAAATGTTGAAATCATAAATTCTGTAAAAATCATAGTAATAAATGTTGAAATTGCACCATCGATTTTATCTATCAAAACCAAGCAATATATGACCAATGTCATTGTTTTAATTAGACACTAAGTAATTTTTTTTTACAGTAGGTTGCTTATTTAATTACAAATATGTACATTCATGAGACTATATGCATAATACGCAGTAGATAAAATAATGCTTTCACCTTTGACAAAAACATTTTTCTATTCACCAATTTTTCAATTGTTTGCGGTTTAGTATGTGATTAATAATATATGGACAATCTAACATTAGCACTAGAGATGGAGAAGCACATAAAATAAAAGGAGACTCTGATGTGTTATTTGATACCTGTTTATTTGTATGCATCTTTCTGCCACTGATGTGTTGTTGACAGTTTAAACATCCATTCCCTGCTACTGTTCTTGGATCATCATACAGTTTGTTGCTACTTTCAATCATAAATCTTTCCTCATAATTGTTCAATTCTGATGCCTGATAATTCTTATGGTTTACAAATCTTTTGCATTTACTAATACCAGTATGACAATATACACAGTGAAATTTGTTACATGGAGTCTGCTTCAAATACCTTTTACTGGCAAGTGAAGGACAAACATAAAATTTACTATCATGCTTTCTTTCTGATTCATTCATATATTCCGGAGTATTGTAATTTATGTAACTACGTTTATTATGATTTTGTGAACTTGCCACAAAGCCATTATTCTGTATAAAAGACTTCCTTCCACTGTTGCAATTTTTCTGGAAATTGTTTTCTGTTGCAGTTCTTCTTATGCAATTATATTTGAAATTATTGTTGTGCTGAATAGGATCACTTTTGGATTCTATTTTCCTATGCTCAGTATTGTTGTTTGCTGATTCACACATTGGAAAATATGTGAAAGGATGTCTTCCTTTATTAAAGTAAGGATATAAATGTCGTTTGCTGTTAATTTCTATACTGCTTACAGCTTCATTTCCTGTTGGTTGTTCACATATATTATCATTACTGTAATCTAGATGATGATCATTTTTACTATTTGGCAACAGTGTAATGAATTGATTTTTTAAGCATTTTGTATCATACAACGTAGTTTCATATTCCACATGTCCTTGATTATTGTCATACAACTGTTGCTCGAAAGTATCATAAAATAATCTCTTGTCTATAGCTGACCATGGAGAGGTATCTAACTGTTGAGGACAAAACTGAAAATTGTTATTTTTATTAAATCCATTTATTTCACCATTAGGAATATCACTAGTTTGTACAGTAGGGTTAGGGCTAATGTGGAAGTTGTTTGGTCTATGTTCTTTTTCTTCTTTACTTCCACCAGATATTTTTTGCACTGAAGGTAAATTATAATGTTGGATACTGAGGTCCTGATTTTCATGACTATCATCTGGAAGGGCCTGTCTTCTCAAGGTTGGGTTTGATTTTCATTAACTAAATTAGTAGTGGAATTGTAGGGTGGCTCTGTTTTCAACATGTTTTGTGCTATGTGCTTCTCCACCCTCCTAGTTTCTGTACTTGCTTCCTGTGTGTGTAAGGAATCCCCTTTCGAAAGCAAATTGCCACTATACCGTTGTTTGTCCCGTAAGGCACTCTCAAGTTCGGCAATACGTGCCTCATGCCGTGTCCTCTGAAGAGCCCATCGTTCCTGCTGTTCCTCCAGTTTCTTCAGTAGCTTTTCCAACCGAAGTATTTGCAGTTGCTTCAGTTCAAGGGTCTTCTGCATCTCAGTTAGTTCAACACCTTTTCCCATTATGCTTTGTCGCACCTAAACAATTTTAGGCATCAATGTTAAATGGAAAAATTTCCAAATACATCAGTAAATTTTTAAGCTATATGAAGTTCAAGACAGTTGTTCTAATCAATAAAGAAGAGTTGGATTTAATTATCTAATAATTAATATATATTTAATAGTAGGTTTGCAAAATGTTCAAATATTATGAATCATTTCCATAATAGTTGTACAAAAATAATCTTAATAAACACCTGCAGTTAATAGAATTAGAACCTCATGAAAATGTGTGTATTATTTACAAAGAATATAACAATCTCACAATCTTAAGAATTGCATATTTTAGAAATAAAATCAACTTTTATCCACAAACACTAATTCTCTACCAATTACTGATAAAAGATGAGACACCAATACCAGTTCGCAGGTGTCAAGTGTCTAATTATTAAAATGGGAGGACATGTGCCCTATCCAGGATAGAATGAAATTTATCAGATCCTTAGCATTTAGATTATTGGAGGAAAGTTATGTTACCATCTGTTTTTTGAAACATATAACTATGTTCTGTTTATGATAAAGTGAATTTTTGGTTTTGAAAGGTGTAGTTTATGAGGTGGAGATTGGGGACTATACCAGTATTTGACTTAATGAGTGCAGGTAACAGCCTAAAAACTAGAATCAGGATAGCTGGTATGTAGGGAACAGGATTTCCCTTTACCTACCAAATCCAATGTGGTGGCATAATGTCCATATTACTATATACAATTATTCTTTTGTTCTTGTTTGGATTAGTTGGTAGATTGACATTAATTTAATTATATGATAACGTAGTAATAGCTTATCAGAGTACTAAACAAGAGAGGAATAAAACCTTTAGCATTGTAAGTAAATTATATAACCATAAACTTGATTTTTGAAGGCCTTTTCAGATCAAAATCGGAGCTGTAATTTAAACCACCAATAAAATGGAAAGCTTCACAAACATTTCCACGGATAATATGATTAAAAGCATGTTCAGTAATATTTATAGTGTCACAAATTTTATTTTGGGGGTAATTTAATTTTAAAGATTTGTTTACCATGTGGTTAGAAACAGTGAAACAAGATGAAGTGGTGATGTCACACAATAGGCCACACATGTGTGCAGACAATAAGATTCCCACTAGAGAACAGAAAGGCACTAATTTTAAAAAAAAGATAAACAAAATCTAATTATGGCAACCCACTGTCCGCACTGAGATAAACCTCCTGACCAAACATTTGAGTTAGTAGTTAAAGCCTAAGTATGAATAAAATGTTCTTGGGAGTTAGTCCATCAATCGATTGATGGACTAACTCAGTTAGTTACATGAGAAAATTTTAATCATTTTCAATGCTGAGATAACCTCCAGTCTTATAAAGCCTAAGTATGTTTTAGAGAAATAAATAAATATGACTCTTTAAACAAAGCAGATAAAAAAATTTAAAATATGGCCAAATGAAAGCTTATTAAAAAAGAAGTAATTTAATTTAATTTAATTGCAATGGAGCACAGGCTGCGGTGACAATTTCCCTACACACCCCATCTTCCCCCTATCCTGCACCTACCTACATTTGCCCTCTACAAATTTTATCTTTAAATTCTTCAAAGTTTTCGGTAAATTATTCATCATTTCTCTTGGTAACTCATTCCAATCCCTGACACCCTTACCTAAAAAGAGAATCTTCCCACACCCTTGTGCCTGAAATCGAGTGCCAGCTTGTGGTCATGGTCATCTTTTCCCTTCCATGCACTACTTTTCATACCTATTGCAATATCTTTCCATGCCTCATCACCAGTATATGCCCTGTACACTCCCATGACCCTCCTCATCCTCCTGTCTTGCAATGAATCCCATTCCAGCTCCTTTATCATATCCGTGATTGCATTCTGCGATAATTTCCAGAAACAAATCTAGCAGCCCTTCTTTGCACCCTCTCCAACTCCTGTATTTGATACGTAAAATGAGGGTCCCATACTACACTACCATATTCGAGCAATGGTCTGACCAAAGTTTTGTAACCCAATTCCTTGACTTCTCTCGTACATCCCCTCATCACTCTCTCCAACAAGTGCAGAACTTTGAAACCTTTTCCTACCACCTGTCCTATGTGTCCTGCCCAGTTAAGTTTGTTATCAAAAGTAATTCCAAGATATTTGCATTTCAAGTCTTCAGCAAGCAATTCTTTCCCCACCTTATATTCATAATTAACCTTTTGTTTTTTATTTGTGTATCTAATAAGCTGACTCTTCTTTGCATTTATCTTCATTCCATGTTTACCAACCCAATTAGATATCCTGTCCAGATCACCCTGCAACTGTTTACAATCCTCTATCGTTTTGATTCTTTTATACAGCATTATGTCATCTGCAAACAATCTAATTTCAGATAGTAAACAATCAACACAATTATTCATTAGAATAATGAATAGCAATGGTCCCAATACGCTACCCTGTGGCACACCCATTTTTACTTCCACTTCTTTTGATACTACATTTCCTACCCTAACTTTCTGTTTTCTACCTTTTAAAAATTCTTCTACCCAGCAAATGACTTTCTTATCCACTCCAATGGTTTTTACCTTATTTACTACCATTTTATGGCTTACTCTGTCAAACGCCTTAGACAGATCTAGTGCTACACTATCAATTTGGCCTCCCTTGTCCATTTCATCTGAAATATCTTGCATATATCCCACCAACTGAGATTCGCATGAATATCCTTGCCTGAAACCATGTTGCCTGCTTGAAAACCAATTACGTTCCTCACATATATTTCTGATGTGGTTGCATATCAATCTTTCCATTAATTTACCTACCACTGATGTCAAACTGATTGGCCTGTAATTCTCAACTCTATTTCTCACCCCTCCTTATGTACCGGTACTACTATTGCACTTTTCCAGTCCTGTGGTAAGCAGCAAGTGTCTAGACTCAATTTAAATAATATTTCAAGATAAGGTACAATGTCACATCCGGCTATCTTTAAGATATCTGTAGTAATATTATCTTCACCAGCCCCTTTATGTTTTTTCAGCTTTCTTATTTCCTTCATGATTTCCTCAGGATGGATATCAAATTTTTTACTATCGTCATTTCTAATTGTGTTGTTAAGCTCGTTCTCCGAATTAGACCCTCCTGTTTCTGATTCATTGTCCCTAATGCTTTCACTGAACCAGTTACTTAAAATCTCTGCCTTTTTCAAATCGTCAGTAACTTCTTCTCCATCCTTATCTATAAGTGTCTCTACATCCTCCCTTCCCCTCAGTTTCCTGATATAGCCATAGAAATTTCTAGATGCATCAGTCAATGGTCCCCTGCACTGACAATACTCTTCATAAACCCATCTTTAGCCATTTTCTTTGCTGTTATTAAGTCCTTGTTTAGTTGTTTTAAATATTCCCTACTACCCTGCTGTCTCTTAACTCTGTTATGTTCTTTTCTTACCAACCTCTTTAACCTCCTCACTTCCCTATTATAGTACATAGGTCTCTACTTCTCTTTATTTTTGCTTTGGAATAAATTTTTCTTCCCCCTTTCTTATTATCTCCTTGAACTCTTCCCACCTTGACTCTACTGTACCTGAGCCTTCCTTCCATTTGCTGAATTGTTCTCTGAAATATCTCTCAAATTTGAAACCTGTGCCTTTTTATAATTGTACCTATTTCCCCCTTCAATTTTGGCTGCTGGTTTACTGAATCCTCTAATATCCATCAGAACTGCTTCATGATCACTTATTCCTTCAGTTACTTGATACCTCAAAAGGTTTTCATCGGGCTTAATTAGAAATATATCCAAAATATTTTGTCCCCTAGTGTTTTGCTCAACCACTTGTGTAAATCCTCCGTCCCTTATTAAGATATTTGCAAATCTTTGTTCCCTTGTGTATTTATCTTATTTCACTTCCAGTTTCACCTGGTAAATTTAAATCCCGCCGATGATGATCATTCTAGTTCTCACCTCTGAAATCTGAAGTATGATTTAATTTCTCCCAATAGCCTCATCCTCTTCTGTCATTCTTCCACTGCGATAACAGCCAACACTCTGATTTTTCTTTTTTATTACCCAGAAATCTACCCCAAGTACTCAGGGTCTTGATCTATGAGTGCCAGTGAACTGTGGTAGTTTTTGCTAACTAGTATGAAGACTCCTCCACCAATTGCTCCTCTATCTCTGCGGTACACTCTGTAACCATCAGGAAAAACCTCACTGTCTAGTACTTCTTCTTTTAACCAACTCTCTACCCCAATTATTACTTGTGGTTCGTGCATCTCTATTAAGTTTGCAAATTGATTACTTTGTTCATTATACTTCTACAAGTTTACCATTAACACCCTTACTACTGGCTTTACATTTTCAGAATTTATCTCCTTCTTCCCACTTTTACAGCAGTCAGTTATTGTTTTCAAGCCATTCATCTATTTCTTTAATATCTGTGACTTTCCCCATCGCGAATCTGCAATCAGTATCACTTTGATAATCTATTTCTGTCCCTTCACCAGCAGCCCTAACCTAAAAAAGGCACAGTCCTGACCCCATCATCACTGGAAACGGGCTCCCTCACTGCTTAGCTAACAACTCAGAAAGTACTCCCTTCCCCCTTCTATTTAGGTGTAGGCCATGCCTAGTCGAAACCCCACCTACCAATGGTGTTCACAGGCACAACACCCAATACAGAACTAATGCCTTTCCCAAGTAGCACTTCCTGTTTCCACATTAACCCGCCTCACAGCATAGTTCAATTGTGGCCTGGTCACTGGCGACTTAGGACCTGCATGAGCTCCACCTGGTAATGCTGCTGCCTCCTTCACCACCTTCCTCAGGTCACTCTCTATACTATAACTCGCGTTTCTATCAATACTATTTCCCGCACCTCCCACTATCACTACTCTATCATCCTAGTGAAACTCCTACAAAGGGAACCTATATCCTCTATTACCTGGCCTAATGTTGCACTAGGTTTGAAAAAGCTTGTGACCTGATATCCTGTACCTAACTGATCCTGCAGAAGAGGGCCTACACCTCTCCCATGGCTACTACCTAGCAGCAGAACCCTTTTTTTCCTATTCTTGCCCTGCACGCCCTTATTCCTAAAGGTCTGCTGCATCTTACCTACTCCTACTCCTACATCTACATGAGGCTCTTCTCCTCCTGACTCTGGCAACAGGTCAAACCTATTTTTTCCCACAATTACTGAAGTGTCTGGCTTGTTCATCCTGTTAACCATGATTCTCCTACGACCTGTTACCAGCTCCCACCCATCCTTATCAACTTCCTCCAACCCACTATCTCTACTTTCTGCCTCTACAGCTTGAGCCTCGACAAGCTCAGCCCCCACAGGCTGTGCCTGTGCAGTCTGAGCCTCCACAGGCTGAACCTCCACAGGCGAGGCCACCACAGACCACGTCTGCAGAGGCTGAGCCTCCACAGGACGAGCCTCAAGAACCCTGATCCTTTCACGCAACTCCCTAATCGTTTCACCCATCTCCCACATCCTATCATCCCTAACACACAGTGAACAAAACCATGGGAGAGCCTCATTTATTTCCCCCGTTTCCTCTTCCCCACATGCCCAGTGAAACCACTTCTTACACCAACTACAACCCATCCCCTTCGCAACGTACCTACGACAGGCGCCACAGTTTCCAGTCATGATTTTCCCAAATTCTTCAACCTTCTTCTAAACAAACCTTAAATTTATTTGATAAAGTAGTCTTATAAAGTTTATACTATATTTTTTAACGTTTTTTACTAAATATGATAGGCGCTATACTCGACTAACTGTTGAATTGTTATATATATTTAATTTGATTGAAGTTTTATGAAAAACGACTAGGTAATTAAACTACTTAAGAACCAATGAATAAAACTTAAGCTAATGGATTTCGAAACAAACTTAAGATGGTAGGTCAATACTATTTAGTGCTAATGTGGATAACAACTATTTTGTTACTTATGAAAGTTAAAAAAAGAAAGGTGGAATTTTTTTAATATATATATATATATATATATTAGATGGCAATTAAACACTATTAAATTTCAGACAGAACACGTTAATTATTAGAACGTACGTTTTTTTATCGTAAACTTGATTTCGATATCGATAGTCGCTTAACGATGATGTATATGTATAGGTAACCTATGTGAGTAACTAAATGCTATATATGAATACTTATGTTTATTATTTATTATTTCCAGTTGATTTTATTACTATTTCGGAACTAATTAATTAAGACACTGTGTTATTTTAAACCTAATAATGCCTTAATATAGGACAATACAGAAAGCTTTAACAATCGAAATTCAAACTAGTGATTTGAACTATTTTTGACGGTATATAAGAAATTTAACACTACAAAATAACTTAAACTACTATTTTTACCTATGCTATAGTATTATAGTAATCTAACTATCAAGCTTATGCTAAGTTTAATTCAATGAAACGTGCAATAACTAGCAATAACGTTAACAACAATGACGCGAAATTTAAAAACTGATATTTATGGTGTAATCTTAAATAATTCTTCTTGCTAGCAATAATTCTAAGAGTTTAGATGATAATTAAAGATTTTAAAATAATTTAGTCTACAAAAACTTAGCTGATGAATGCAAAATCGCAGTTTGATGAGCAGCTCTCGACAGACACAGCCAATCGATCGAACAACCAGAGAGGTAATGATAACAGTTATTAAATAAAATTGTATTTAAAGAATGAAAAAGGAACCTTACATATCACACCTAAAGTTACACATGAAAGCATAATTAAGAAATAGGTACCTTTTAGAAGCAACATAAGGATAGTAAGAAAGACCATAAAATTACAAGAAAAATAGTGAAAATCGCATGTAAAACCATAATGAAATAAGAATGTTATGACTAATAGAACAAATTTAATTTCCTTGAAAGTAAGACAGGTGCGAAGGGCCATAATAGCAGTAACTAAAAAAAATTAGTCCTATTATTAACTTATAAACCAAATAAAAAGGGAAAGAAAATTGAGCCATTTCGTATGGATAGGTCTTTGGGGGACCTAATGTAATCACCTTAGAATTTGGATAAATTCTAGTTGTCTTAGTTTAAACCATAAGGGAGGGAGTAAGCTTTCCAGAAAACATATAATTTTCATTGCAAGTATAGTAAGTAAGAAACGTTTCATGCAGAAGCTGATACTGCTACATAATTCAATAAGTAAACCATTTTAAGAACAGTAAAGTCACTGAGCATATAATACAAGCCCTAAACAAACAAGTTTAATAGTAAAGAATCTATAAACCAACCTTGAATAGGTTAATCCATTATTGTCCAACATGCAAAGAATAGATTTTGGCTACGTGATAATTTCACTAATTCCTGATACTTTTTGTTGCAGTAAAATAATTTTAAAATAATAATAATTCAAAAGAAAGCGAAATTACTAAAATTCCATAGTTCCAGACCGTGTAAATAACGTAAATAAATTTTTAAACACCTCGTGGAGTATACTTTCACTTCCAATATTTTTATCATGTGTTTTCGATAATTTCTTGAACTAAAAAGTAGATTTCCTGAAAGAACTAAAAATCTAGTATAACATATTAAAATTTCAGAACATTTCATGAAGCAGAACAGATTTTATATACATTTTAAAGTTATGTCATCATCTATCACAACGTGGTAATTTAAAAATTCATTTGTGATTAAACGAAGCCACTTACGTTAGTAAAACAACTGTTAAAACATATAATTAAATTCAGAGAAAATTCAGATAACTTCAATTTTTTGAAATAAACAATAGTTTAATAATTATGAACTAGAAACCAAGTAGCTTCTAAACAGTTTCAAAACCCGATCTCCACAAACTAATAACTTTGCTATTACACCACCTATATTAATAAAATTTACACCATTGGAATCAGGAATTAATGTAGAATACGATAACACTAATTTTATTGTGATAATTTGCAATCCAGCAGGGTTGCCCACAAATTGAATAAATCCAGATAGAAATAGGGGAATCCCTACTTAAATTTTGGAATCTTTTTATCATTACGCCGGGTAAACTAAATTCATTTACAAGATAATCATTTGAGAATTCTAACTAAACACTTTTTATGTACCTTGAAGACAAGACTACATGCAGTTAAAGTTTGAACACCTTCCATAATCACAATCATTTCATAATATTTTTGGACAAGTAGTAGAATACATAGGTCCTGTGCGGGGGTATAAAGGTTGGTACGGTAGAGAGGTCGTGGTATTTACGGTTTCGTCTTTTGTGTTTACTCTGGGAACGTTGTGTATGATAAATCTGCTCCACTATTTTTGGTATGTGTCGGGTGGGTAGCCGGAACTCGGTAAGCCAGACTAAGAACGTGTGTCAGCCATGATGATTTTCTTTACCAGAGTATCGTGTCAATAACTATTATGAACTTCTAAATTTTCTAAAGGGGTCGGTTGCTTCTCTTTCTCTCCATAACCTTGCAATTTTTGGAAACGTATTTTTCGATAGCCTATTTGACTGTAATTGCTATTTTTCAAAATGTGATTTGAATAAACTTTAAATTTTTCAGCAAGTGGAATATTCAAATGTGTTAACCTTGAACAATGACCCTTTTCTAAGTTTTTGGGTCAAAGAAACTTAGTGGCAGCCGACTTGCATTTCAGTTAAATATTCCAGGCAGGCACAAGGTCAATTTAAAATTATCAATGCAGATTTAGAGAACATTTAACTTCAAGTAAACATTCAGTTAAGGCGCTAGGCTCTATACTTCAGCCCTGGTATAGTGGCCTTTTCCCTTACACTACATTTACATAACAGCTAAATTTTCAACCTTTCAATTTTTAAAATTAATTGTGTCTAAACAAATAGGAACATGACAAAATGTAATAATGGCAAAAGTTTGTAGAACAAACTATTTGATAAGACAGACGAGTTTCAGAGGATATACGAATACAAAGTGATGATTGTAGATTCTGATAATTCATGTGTTCCACACTCAATGGTATAAATAGTCCTCATTGGTTCCCCATCATTACCAGTCTGTTAGGAGAGCTATTCTGCCAACACTTAGCTGTATCATAGGAAAGTGTCAAAACTCATAAAGTTTTACCAACAAGTAGCTGTGGACTTAAATTCAGCACAAAAAGAGTTAAGGTGATAGAAAATATTCAAGTCCGTGCTATCAGAGTTCTCCCTAATTGCAGCAGTTTCTCTAAACTCAGAAGGTGGGAACTTGTCTACCAGTACAAACTTGGCACAAGGAAATCACCTGGTCTCAACTTAAGATAATACCCGGTCATTATTATTAGTAGAACATATGTTTAACCTTTTTTATTCCTCTCCTTTCCATACCTATATTGAACCACCACTAACCTGAGGTGATGTTTAATTCATAAATATTATTATTATTTTATATTTTTTTATTTGTATAATTTTTTTCCCAATATATATTTAGTTCTAATCATATTTTGATCTTCCCACCAACCAGAAATTAGTTTGGATATTTATTTTTGCTCGGGTATGAGCTCTGATTCACTGCCCCTCTACTTTTCCGATGTTTGAATTTACCCCCACCATTTTCTTGACCCGCGGTCTTTCTGTGAGGCAATCTCCGGCTGCACCCACCTCCCATAATGTTCTCTTGTTGGCAAAGGGTTTTTTTCGTAAAAATTTCTTTATTATTTGTGTTTGTGTCTTTTCTGTGTGTTTGCTCCCCACATCCATCATCTAAAGGTAAGTGGTGGCTCATTTCCCTATCCTAATTTGATTCCTTTCCGCTACTTAGCGTCTTTTTTTTCATTGTTATCAAACTTTATTTTCAGTCATTTCAAAATTTTATTTAAAATTTATGAACCATAAATAACAACTGAATGATCGTGCTTCAAAGTGGGTTAAGTTGTAATAACCTGCATCTTTAACATAGGATTTGAAAGGTCTGATTGAATTTTTTGTTAATTAATTTTTTAAATTTAATTCTGTTGATTGTGATGCAGCACATGCTCTGGTGGTAATTCCCATAATTATCTATTTACCCCTTTTTAATGTGATGTTATCTGATAACAGCTTTAAATTAAATATTATGAGAATATTTTATTTATTTATTTATCAATCTTGTTCCATGGATCCCTGTTGAGGAAGGAACTCAGAGATGTGAAAACATGTCATGATTAATACACCGTACATACATACGAGTCATAATCATGGTTAAAATAATTATATGCTACAAAGACAAATAAGGAGAATAAAAATAAAAATTAGTTTTTACAAATGAGTTTTGCAAACAGTCATATTTAATATAATTAATTATTTAGTTCAAATTCTTGAATGGAGTAGAAGGAATTGCCAATAAAATAATCACTCAGGTTTTCTTAAATATTTCTTTATTTTCTACAAACTATTTTATACTCTTGGAAAGTTTATTGAGTAGATGAATTCCAGAATAATTAACTCCTTTTTGTACTAATGACAGTGAAGTTTGTATATAGTGGAAATTATTTCTGTTTCTTGTATTGAAATTTTGTACGTGTGAATTAGATGTTAACAGGTTAAAATATTCAATGACAAAGCACATGAGAGAATATATGTATATAATGAGAAGTCATTGTAAGAAAATTGAGTTTTTTTTTTTTTTTTTTTTTTTTTTTTTTTTTTTTTTTTTTTTTTTTTTTTTTTTTTTTTTTTTTTTTTAAAAAGATTTGTCTGCAAGAAGTTCCTGTTTTTACCCTACAAAGCTAATTGCTCTTTTCTGTGCAGTAAACTTTTTCTTTGTGAAAATTATGCCATATGACATCACTGAACGAAAATATGAGGATTACATCCATTTTGTTAATTCTGTATCTGCTATTAGAGAATGTGTTCGCATTGCAAATGTGGTACTACTTAATTTCTTCAGTATTGAAGTGATATTTGTTGATGCCAACAGGATTTCTCATATATTTCAATGCCAAGGAATTTTATACTCTTTGCTTCTAAGATTGTATCATTTTTATAGTTAACTAGCCTCGTACCCCCGACTTCGTACGTGTGGATTAAGACTGTTTTTGCAAGAATTAAATATAAAAAGTTGTTGGTAACGAAGTATTGGTCCCAAACAATATCGAGTCGGCATAATATGACAGGAAAGCTATCACTATATCATTCTACCGTCGAACCTGCCTCTAGAAGAGAATGAATTTCCAACATATTTCTGTCACTATTCGATAAGATTTCAAAATTTCGTGACTACAACTGTTAATCATACTGGAAAAAATATCCTGTGCCCTTCATACAGCTTTCCTTATAAAATTCCATCACAACGATATAGCCATATAGTCGTCAAAACGTAACAAAAAGACAGAGACTTACTTCCGTATTTATATTAGTATTACTGTGGTTCACACTCACACACTGACTGCGAACAACACCTGAGGGATCATTATAACGTAAAAAAGGGTACACCTACAAATTGCAATTACAAGACTACCCACGATTTGCCTCGCATTGCACACCCTAATTTTATAATACCTACAGTTTAACATTCAATCCAAATAACCTACGGTCCAGGCCTGACTCTTACGATGAAAAACAATTTTTAAAAATATTAGCCTTTACGGAGATTTGAACCGGAGACCATGATGTTCGTAAGCAAGCTCTTTAGCCACTGAGCTGCCAGTTCACTACACGGAAACACGGTCTAGAGACGTCCACATCCAACGTGTCTGTCTATCGCCGTATTTCGAAGTTATGACACAACATGTGTTATTTATACAGATAATTTTTCAACCAAATGTAGACAGTATTTTTCTCCTTGTTTCAAAGGATAAGTGTGCAAAGTTTCATCGAGATTGGATGAAAACTGTGGATTTGTATGAAGAACAAACAAACCAACATACATTCATCTTTATATATAAAGATTACTGTGGTTTACACTCACACAGTGACTGCCAACAACACTTGAGGGATCATTATAACATAAAAAAAGGTACACCTACAAAATTGCAAGACTACCTACGATTTGCCTTGCATTGCACCCCTAACTTTATAATACCTACAGTTTAACATTCAATCCAAATAACCTACTGCCCAGGCCTGACTCTTACGATGAAAAACAATTTTTAAAAGTATTAGCCTTTACGGAGATTTGAACCGGAGACCACGATGTTCGTAAGCAAGCACTTTAGCCACTGAGCTGCCAGTTCACTACATGGAAACACGGTCTGGAGACGTCCACATCCAACGTGTCTGTCTATCGCCGTATTTCGAAGTTATGACACAACATGTGTTATTTATACAGATAATTTTTCAACCAAATGTAGACAGTATTTTTCTCCTTGTTTCAAAGGATAAGTTATCAAAGTTTGATCGAGATCGGATGAAAACTGTGGATTTCTATGAAGAACAAACAAATCAACCAACAAACAAACAAACATACATTCATCTTTATATATACAATTGGATAAAGGAAACAAAGAAACTGCCGCGAGGCACTGAAAATAAGATAGGATAGGGAAAATAAACAGTTACCCGTCACTTACCACAGATGAAGGCAGGAGGGCGAGACACGTAAAAACACAGAAACACACGAATTCCACAATATTTCGACTTAAGTCTTACTCATGTGGGAGGCGAGACATATGGCAGGGGGAAAGATGTGGTCACATCCCAACCCGTCACATGAATGAAGCACAGGCGGAAAACGCGTGGTAGTGGTAGTATTGCCGGGAGGGGGGGGGGGGGGAATAGGCTTGACCAGCGATAAAAGTGAAACAAAACAATATAATCTTTATGTAGCTTAATTCAAAAAGTTGTAATTGAAAATAAAGGGAGATAGAAGAATTTAAATATATATTAAAAAAAAATAATAATAAAAAAATAAGAAAAAATAATATAATAATATATATAAAAATAAATAAATAAATAACCGACTGTAAAATGAAATGAGAGATGGCAAGTGACAGGTTTAACGTAGGTTTAGGCCAGGGGTGTGTCTGGTGTCAAGGATATGTTGATAGGCTAGCTCCCATCTGAGGAGTTCTGAAGGGGTGGTGGTATTCGGAAAAACTCTAATTGCTCTGACTGTGAAACAGGTGTTGAGGTTGTTTGAATTATGGAAGTTCGCATGAATTGCCACGGGATGGTCTGGGTTGGAAGTATAAACTGTTTGCCTGTGGCCATTCATTCTGTAGGAAAGTTGTTGAGTGGTGGGACCAATGTAAGAGGCAGTGCAGTGGATGCAGGTGAGTTGGTAAATAAGGTGAGTGGTAGCACATGTGGCATGTCCAATTACAGGGAAAGATTCACCTGTGACAGGATTAGAGTAAGTAGTGGTGGCAGGGTGCATGATGCAAGTTTTACAGCGGGGTCTGCAACATGGGAAAGATCCCTGTGGAGGTCTAGGGGAGTCGGCAGGTAAATACTTGTGGACCAAGATGTTGTACAGATTGGGCGGTCTGCTGAAGCAAGTGCGGGGAGCAGTGGGTAGGATTTTGGGAAGGAGGAGATGCATTTCAGGGAAGGAACGTATGAAATCATGCCCACGGCGGAGTATCTGGTTGACAGATTCCAGGCCAGGAAAGAACTGGGTGACAAGTGTTGGTCCATGGTCAGCTTTAGGAGGTGCAGAACGAGGGTTGTGGGTGATGGCACGGGAAATTTGTTTTTCCACAAGATCATGGGGGTATCGGCGGGAAACAAGGGCTTGGGATAGTTTTTGAGAGTAACTGGAGATTGATTCATGATCAGAACAGATGCGTCTGCCACGGATTGCAAGGCTGTATGGAAGGGAACGTTTAATGTGGAAGGGGTGACAACTGTCAAAGTGTAGGTATTGTTGTAAATTGGTCAGTTTAATGTGCACTGAGGTATGGAGGGTCCCCTGTCGTAGGGTGATATCTACGTCAAGGAAGGTGATACAGGTGTGGGAAAATGACCATGTGAAATTGATGGAGTGATTATCATTTAATGAGTTGAGGAAGTCTAGGAGGTGGTCCTCCCCGTGGGTCCAGATCATAAATATATCATCTATGTATCTGAACCACACGAGGGGACTGAGGGGGGAATTCTTCAGAAAAATATTTTCCAGACGGCCCAGGAAAAGGTTAGCATAGGACGGGGCCATGCGGGTACCCATGGCAGTGCTGCGTATCTGGTGGTAAATCTGGGAGTTGAAGGAGAAATAGTTTTTGGAGAGGATAAAGTTGGCAAGGGATATGAGAAAGGATGTTCTGGGAAGACTGTTTGGAGGGTGCATATCCAAGAAGTGCTGAAGGGAACTGAGGCCTTCAAGGTGGGGAATATTGGTGTACAAGGAGGTTACGTCAATTGAAACAAGGAGGGAGTCTGGTGGTAGAGGACTGGGGACTTTTGACAGACATTCCAAAAAATGTGGTGTGTCTTTGATGTAAGATGGAAGGTTCTGCACAAAAGGTTGGAGGTGTTGATCCACCAAGGCTGAAATTCGTTCAGTGGGGGAACCATAGGCCGCAACTATAGGTTGTCCCGGATTGCCAGCCTTGTGTATCTTGGGGAGAAGGTACAGAGTAGCTGTGCAGGGATTTTGAGGGGTGAGAAGGGATAAGGATTGTGAAGAAAGACCTTGTAAGGGGCCTAGGAGGTCCAGGAAGGAGCGAATTTTGAGGCAGATGGAAGAGGTGGGATCTGTGGCATGTGGACGATAGGTGTTGGTATCAGAGAGCTGTTTAAGGGCCTCCGCATTGTAGTCACTGCGGTCCATGACCACGGTGGTGGAGCCCTTGTCTGCTGGGAGGATAATGATATTTTTGTTATTGGACAGTTCTCTCATGATTTTTTTTTTTAATATATATTTAAATTCTTCTATCTCCCTTTATTTTCAATTATAACTTTTTGAATTAAGCTACACAAAGATTATATTGTTTTGTTTCACTTTTATCACTGGTCAAGCCTATTCCCCCCCCCCCCCCTTTCCCGGCAATTCTACCACTACCACGCGTTTTCCGCCTGTGCTTCATTCATGTGGCGGGTTGGGATGTGACCACATCTTTCCCCCTGCCATATGTCTCGCCTCCCACATGAGTAAGACTTAAGTCGAAATATTGTGCAATTCATGTGTTTCTGTGTTTTTACGTGTCTCGCCCTCCTGCCTTCATCTGTGGTAAGTGATGGGTAACTGTTTATTTTCCCTATCCTATCTTACTTTCTTTATATATACAGATATGTAAATCCAGCTGTGTATAATTTTCTGTTTTGAACCTAATATAATGTGTTTTTCAAAATTTAATTTTAATGAATTTGCTTTAAACCAATTTGCTACTTCACTAAGTATTTTATTTACATAATTCTGAATTTGGTGTTTTTCTCACAGTCAGATTAGCATCATCTGCAAATAAAACATTCTTAACTTTGTCAAATAAGTTTCCAGGAATGTCATTGATGTATAACAAAAAGAGGAGGGGTCCTAGGACAGAGCTTTGTGGAATTCCATTTTTCATTTTCTCCCAGTCTGATGATTTACTAAGGATGGGATAAACTGTTATTTTCCAGTTACTGTGACATCTGTCACAGTGACTTAAATGTCACAGTGATTTTAACTGTAACTTTGTCACTTTGAAACGATAGTGCCAGTATCTTCCATCAGATGGCAACATGAATGAATTCACTGGGACAGTGAAATGTAATGACAATCAGTCACGTTTAATATGCAAATGAGGCTATCTGTGACACAGTCACGTGTTAGGTGTGATGCACCTGCCACGAGTTGGCAATGTATGCGAAGTCGCTGTCATTGTGAAAATTGTCTCTGCTGTGAAATGTAGCAGAACAGTGGAAAAACACATTTAGAGTTCATACAGATGGCTGACTGGCGATTTTTAAATTATGATAAAATGAAAATTAATTTGTTGAGTAGGTGTCTCTAAGTGGAAGCAATTTTATAACCAGAAATGCTGTGTAATACAAAGATATATAATTTGATGCTTCGAAGTCTTTCTTCTTACAACCTGATACAGTATAATTTTTATATTATTGTTAAAAAAATATCTTCTGCCTGCCATCCTATTATATAAAACGCTAACGTGGCGTCTGCGTGCGTCGTCTATAGCTGCTTCACCTACTGGCTAAAGAACGGCCAATCATCAACCACCATATTACATTCGTACCACCATCTTGCTTTTCGTTTATTTACAGCTAGATGCAGAAATTTATATAAGGAGAAGAAGATTCAATATTTACGCTATTTTATCAGTTAGACGCAGAAATTCATGTAAGGAGAAGGGGATTCAATATTGACACTATCTGTATCAGTTATCAAAACTAGGTTAAACCATAACCTAAGAATTTTTTTGGCAGACGATAAGACACAATGAAGTTTATCAAAAACTAAGAGAAACGTAATACGCAATGTATCAGTCAAATAAATAACAGTTATCCGTTTTCGAAATTATAAAAATGCATTTATTTAAATAAAATATAAACCAAATATTCTGATAATCTAACCAGAATAAGGTACTCATATCACGAAAGATATAATTAAAAATGATTTCAATTTATAAAATGCAATTCAACAAAGATATTCTTGCAGCCAAATAGCGGCGAGCAGAGATAGAAAATTAATGCGAGGCAATCATACCTTACTAAGCTCTGTTACTAAGTTACAGTTGGTACGTTCATTTAAATTTACCTGTTGCTTTTTGTTTATTTATGACAACTAGATGCAAAAATTAATGCAAGGAGAAGAGTATTCAATTTTTGCGTTATTTTATCTGTACCAGTTATAAGAACGAGGTTAAAACATAACCTAAGAATGTTTTTGGCAGATGATAAACAATGAAGTTAATTAAAAACTCGAAAAAAGTTTACACCATATTTACGAATCATGAAATGTATCACCGAGATAAATGACCGTTATCCGTTTTTGATATTATACTTTCTGTCATTAAAGTAAAATGTATTTATTTAAATAAATGATAGTCAAGTACTCCGATAATCTAGCCACGATGATTTCATTAAAAATGGTCGATAATCGCTTTTTCATGCAATCTTTTCCAGAATAATTTCAGACTACCACCATAAGTGCTGCCTGTCGTTATTCATATGAGGGTAATAAAAGCTATGATTTTCGAATGCAATGTTAATGTAGATTGGGGCTAAGTTGACCAGAATCGCATCTGACACATTTTGTTACAGCATAATTCGCTCTGAAATGAGTTTTACAAACCATATAAACTGTCTTCATAAGCGCCATGTTACTGGAAGTATTATTTATTACGGGGGAAAGAAGTTTCATATTTATTGTGCTAAATTGTCCCTGGACCAGGAATAAAACTGATATTACATTGACAGTAAAAGTTTTTGTGGGATTGCTAATTTGTTTTCAATTTTATTGGTTCTATACTTCCATCGTCAGTAATTCAGTAGAAGTTACTACTGTATGGCTATGTGAACTGCAAATGAAATATATAGAACATTACAAAATCCAGGCCATTAGCATTATGTAATAACAATTCCATATAATTAACCAACTAAAAAAAATGAACTGCCAGGATATTGCATTCAAACCGTCATTTTTGACGGTCTCGAAGCTAGTTTTTATAATAATTGGGAATTGTGGAATTTATATAATTCAAATGTTTCTATAGTCGAGAGGAAATATACTGTAACCATGACCCCATAATTGTTCAAAGGTGTTAACTGAATGTTACACAAATAATTTTACAAGATGATTATACGTAACAATTTTTTCTCATTTTTATGATATTACAGCAATAATGGAGTATGTGATAATAATAGTTATAATTTCTTTATTTCAAAACTGCAATTACAATAATCCCAGAATACAAAAATATGTAATGTCTGCAATGACAATTACAAATTCTTTCTTTAGAAAAACATCACTGAGATGCAGCATAAATTCTCTGCTCTCTGATATTTTCAGCTAATTCTGTCACCGTCTACAGAAATTCTTTTGCAGCCATCATGGCACTGCCTCTTGTTGTTATCAGCAGACATTATTTTAATCAACAAATTATCAAGATGCTATGTTATAGCATTATGTTGCTGAAACAATAACTGGATGGAGTAAATCTGGGACAGAGGAGATAAATGCTTTAAATATAAAGCCAGTAATAAGGGTGTTAATGGTAAACTGTAGAAGTATAATGAACAAAGTAATTGAATTTGAAAACTTAATAGAGGTACACGAACCACAAGTAATTATTGGAGTAGAGAGTTGGTTAAAAGAAGACGTACTAGACACTGAGGTTTTTCCTGACGGTTACAGAGTGTACCGCAGAGATAGAGGAGCAATTGGTGGAGGAGTCTTCATACTAGTTAGCAAAAACTACCACAGTTCACTGGCATTCATAGATCAAGACTATGAGTTACTTGGGGTAGATTTCTGGGTTAATAAAAAAGAAAAACTCAGGGTGTTGGCTGCTTACCGCAGTGGAAGAATGAAAGATGAAGGTGAGGCTCTTGGGGAGAAATTAAATTCATACTCAGATTTCAGAGGTAAGAATAGAATGATCATCATCGGTGGGGATTTAAATTTACCAGGTGTAAACTGGGAAGGAAATGAGATAAATAACACAAGGGAAGGAGGATTTACACAAGTGGTAGAGCAAAACACTAGAGGGCAAAATATTTTGGATATATTCCTAATAAAGCCCGATGATAACCTCGTGGGGTGTCAAGTAACAGAAGGAATAAGTGATAATGACGCAGTTCTGAAGGATATTAGAGGATTCAGTGAACCAGCAGCCAATACTGAAGGGGGAAATAGGTACAATTATAAAAAGGCACAGATTTCAAATTTGAAGAGATATTTCAGAGAACGTTTCAGCAAATGGAAGGAAGGCACAAGTACAGTAGAGTCAAGGTGGGAAGAGTTCAAGGAGATAATAAGAAATGGGGAAGACCCTCTTTTATAAAAAGACAGCCTTCATTGATCACTGCGACAATACTGGACCAACGAATTAAATCGAAATACCTCAGTTCCAATTAACCCTTTGACTGCTCTAGACGTGTATACACGCGCACCCTCGCCGCCCTGTCTGTGCTCCAGACGTGTATACATGCGCAACCTTGCCGCCCTGTCTGTGCTCTGGACACGCTAACCTCTTAGAGGCCTCGTAATGTAGCCATATTTCCACCCAGGGTGGTTAGTTGTATTCCTTATTCGACCCTTGAGCGTTGGCAGCTGCGATCTAATTTGTGTTTCTCTTTTCCTTTTAGTTTTCGCTGAGAAAATGGCACGCCGTCGTGTTTGTACAATGGAAGAAATCATGGAGATTCTTACCAGAAGCGACAATGAATATGATGTCATTGATATGGATCACAGTGATGACCCTTCTACAGGATCTCGAAGTAATAGTACTAAGCCGTGTACATCAGCTAGTGGAAAATGACCATTTGTCTCCACATGTGAAAATTCTTCAGAATTTGAAGCTACAGATAGTGAGAGCGAAATGTGTGGAATAAGAGAATGCTTTAATGACACGTTTCACCACATGTGCTTGACGATTAAGCTGCGGGATACAAGTGTGGATTAGGTTAACATTCCAGCAGTTTGTCATTTTTCTTGATATTTCTAACAGAAGTTCATATGATATCTATTGATGATGAGACCTACAGATACGCGAGAATCAGTTCACACTATATTTTCGCTATGAAGTGGTATAAAAAGTTCTTTTTCCTCATTCTCGAATACAGCATTTTAAATGCTCACGCTCTTCGCCGAATAGTAACCGGACGAAAAATGCCAGTTGCAAAGTTTCATCTGTCTCTGGTAAGGGGCATCCATACAATACGTGAGGTGTTTTTCCGGATTTCTGGACCCCTCCTCTTGTGAGACCTGGTTCACGTGTGACCACCCCCCCCCCCTCCCGCCCCTAGAAATTGCCCTGCACTTTTCGAGGAAATACCCACCTAAAATCTACTTTCGCGTCATTTGAAGACCTTTTTTTTTAGCTCTACAGTCCAACAAGACCTCCCTCTCCCTCTCCCCCTTGGTACGATTTCGTCGGAACCCCCCCCCCCCTATTTCACCTCACGTAATTTATGGACGCCCCTTGTTGAAGCATATACCAAGAACGAACCTAGCAATGGAAGACGCTCTGATAAAAAATATCATCAAGGATTTACTGGGAGACATTTTACAAATGTCATTCATATTGAAAATTCAAAAAAGAGCACGCCAATGCGTATATGCGCTGTATGTTTGAAACAGAAAGTGCGTCGAGAAACCAATGCAGAACATGTAAAGTACCACTGTGTGTTACACCATTTTTCAAGGCTTATCACACAAAAAGAATAATTAACCATGGGTAACTGCAGAGTAATAATTATATTACATTTATACGCCTCTAAAACTAAACAAAATATAAAAACATATTTTTAACTTGCCAGTGGCGGTCCATAGCCGGGTCAAAAAGGTAGGAAAATATGTGCAGATTTTGTGAAAGGTATTCGGAAAGGTATTCTCTCCAGATAAATTACTATGCTCACAAACAAAACACATTTCAGTTGCTGTAATATCTATTTAGTATATGAAGTACCGCACGTTTGCTTACGCAGACATTCACTTTTAGAGGAGCTTTAAACTGAAAAACTTTAGATGTTATATTAACAGCATTTATTTTGTATTTGGCATTTCAAATCGCAGAGTGACAGCAGAAGAACATCATACACAATGCTCCAGACGTATTCAGTACACAGCGGTCCGGTCTAACGCGGCATTCCAGCGCAGGTAAACAGCTTGGCGTAAACAAAGGAGCACTTAGCGAGAGCTCGGCCGGGCGAACCGTAGCAGTTAAAGGGTTAAGAGGATGTTGCAGTGACAGAAATAATATCTTTTTTGACGGAGTACTGTGTGGTGGCAGAGAAAATTTTCGCTCAGTTTCTACAGAACTGATCTTGCCACCTTACAACATACAGCAAGGAAAGGAGTGTCATTGGGATACACACTATAATACACCAAATCAGATGGAGGCAACTGGATATGATAATGAAAAAACTGTTTTGAAAGAAAGATTTCAGTCTGATCTGTTAATGCCAACATATATTGTTATTTGCACAGCAGTCCATATCCACCTTGAGAAATTTGGTCATAAGGTATTTTTCTGCTCTGCCTTCCAATGTTCTGAGCGAGCAATTATTTAGTGCCGATGAACTAATATATGTATATTGTCGTAGTTATCAGCTTAGTATATTAATAATTCCATGTGGTCGTAATGACCTGGTGAAAGGGTTTCTTTTGGCTGCGCATTCTGCCCGTCTTAGCTGCCTTAACTTAATGCAGCAATTATACTGGGTACAGATGACCTATAGTTTAACATGGAATCCGAACCACGGAAGTGTTCTGGCGTACGTCACATTACACAACAAGCTGTGCCAGATATGAAGGTCGGGTTTAGGGCCTATGAAATTCTCCGCCGAAACCGGGATTCGAACCGGAGACCTTTCAATATCCAGTCAGACGCCTTAACCACATGAGTTAAATTTGTAAAAATGCAATTAATTTCAGTATACAATAGAAATTTTAATATGGCCGAAACTGAGGCCGAAGATTCGGTTTCAGTTTCGGCTGAAAATCCTGTTCCGGTCGGACACTAAAGATAATGTAATTATACATTCATACATGAATTCCAACTTGCAAGTTGGGGGGGGGGGATGATACAGACCTGGTATCATTCTGATTAAAACAGTTACAGAATGAATATTACTGGTCCAGAGATCTCATAAATCTATCCTCTTTTGAATTAAATATTGCAGTTTTTTGTGTGTTATGACTTTAATTTTCATTTGACATGTGAAATTTCTAGCACAGCAATACTTCAAGGACAGAGACTGCTGGTAAGGGGGAGATATGCAGAGAAATGAGTGCAGAAAACAGAGACAATTAGGTAAAATATGTAATAGTTGAACATCTGTGTCAAGCATTGCAAATGGAAGTGTGGTTGGCATAAAGAACTTTATTGTTTACTTATAGTCCAAAGTCAGTATGATAATACAAACATCTTTTTAAAACAACAGTGACATATCTACAACCATGTCAGTATGTTCCTAATTAGGTAATGGTTATGTGAATGAATCTCACAATTGAGACGTTATGCTGAATCCACACTGCTGTGAAATACTCTGAAAATGTGAATTAGAGAACAAGAAAGAATTCTTATCATATTCAGAGCTTATTCTATAAAACCACACTGCCTCATACAGATATAAGTCGCTAGTATTATGGTCCATATTAATTCTGAAAAAGAAGCATTTACAAAATTTTTCCAATTATACTATACAGCTAAAAATACCTATCACAATCATGAACGTAAGATAGTTGTAAGATCAGCAGTGCAATCACTTCATATCATGTTTGCAATAACACACTATAGGAGAAATGAAGGATGGAAATAATATGATTTTTTAAAATAAATATTAACCAAATTCCTTTCTATTCCAGTAAACCCATATTTAATGACAGCAAGCTGTAAAGTTATTCATTTTTTACTTAAACATTTAAAAGAAATTATATTTGTTTCACATCTGGTTTTGGCATTAACTGTAAACATACCAAGAAGTAATTAGTCTAGTTTCTTTTGTTACACACGAGGTGAACACTGCTAGCTGTGATACAAAACTGGTATAACGGTCATCTTTAATTCAGAATTCACAGTCTCTGCACCAAATGATTTCATGTATGAGGTGACTGTGACTGAGTAATGTCTTCCTTTCACTTTCCATTCTGCCAAAACTGTGATTTTCCGCTGATCACAATTTATGCCTCAAATGTTGTCCCGTGAACATTACTCAATCACGTCCACTTTCTATCTCAGTTACTTTTTGTCACTGTGACTTTCCGATCCCATTTTGAATGTAACTGGGTTGCTATTTTTCATCCACCCCTAATATTTACTGACATTAGAATCAAAAATTGGATCTTTTTGCATTCGACTTTCCATGTATGATTTAAACCATTTACCTGCAGTTCCATAAGTACCATAGTATTCCATTTTTTCAAAAGTAATTCATGATTTACACAGTCAATTAATTTTGCAAGGTCACAAAATATTCCCACAGGGCCAATTTTATTATTCAGCTCCCCAAAAGTGTTATTTAAAAATGAATATAAAGCCATTTCTATGGATGATACTTTTTGGAAATCAGATTGTGAGATAGTGTGTCCGTGTTTTATTACTCTACTAGCATTTGCCCGCTGCTTCACGCGCGCGTGCCTTGGAAGGTGTAGAAATTATTTACCGATTTTATTCTCTTATCAGACATTAACACTTTGTTCGGTTATTGCTAGTTTCAGTTGCTCTAGCCAAAGCCTGAGAAACCCTTTCACGGTTCAAACGACATTCTTTCTTCTGTGCGCTTTCAGAAGCTATGGATTTAGCGTATAGAACCCGGTTATAGGTCAATCGCTTTTCTCGGTGCAGGTTACTTTCATTTGCTCCAGCTATTTCATCTCGTTCTCTTTGACGTTGCAGACGATGTTGTCGGTCTCTTTCACTCTCATTTAGCCGATTTTGGCGACATCTTTTAGCTGCAGAAGTTGACCCCGACAGATTAGATCTCTTTCGCAAGGGCATATCATAAACTTTTATACTTACCCAACTCACAGCACTAACAATTAAAACGTTTTCGCAGCTGCAATTATCACTATGCGTGAACTTTGGCTGCCAGTATATAGATGAGCATAAACTTGGTTACAATATAGAATATCTGTGGTAGTAATAAATAATATTATTTCTGAAAGCAATATTTAACTCAGCTAAAACATAGTATTTTTAAATGCTGATATGGAGAATTCCACGTTAACCATGGTACCGAAAATTTAAATGGATATATAACAGTTGTAACGTTAAGAAAGCTGATATTATAATCATTATGTGTAATTTTTTTTGGCGATTTTATGTGTAAACTTTGCCTGGGATTATATAGCTAGGTATAAGCTTTGTTAAGGATGTATCTTTGGATATAATGAAAAATATTGTTTCCATGATACTTAACTAAAAAAAGTTTATTTTTAAATGTGGATACCGAGGATTGCAACATAAATTTATGTAAATATAGCAGTAATCTATGACTTAGTCCTCTTGGAAGTGTGCTGAAATATAAAAATTCGTTACCAATAATCACAGCATCTCAATGTTTCTGATTTATTTATTTTTTGTTGTTTTTTATTTTTTGTTGTTTGGATATTGGTTTTATTTTATGTTGATACACCATCAATTATTCCTGCTTTAAAATAGAAATTTACGTGAATTGGAGCTACTCTTGATTTCAAATCGTCGTATCATTACTGTCATTATTTCAGTCAGATATAATTAATCCAAAAATGTCGAGATGTGATCAAGGTACAGTTTATGTAGTAACGTGCATGTAACTGAAACAATTATTTCTGAGTGGAAACATTATGGCAAGTCTTGAATCGCTTGAAATGCAACCTGACAGCTGATATGATGCTTTGTTATAGGCCTAAGAGACGATGCCTGCAGCTTTATAATCTACGCGGTGTAGCATTAGGATATGAAACATTTTTAATTTAAGTTTCTTTCAATATAGCCGTATTTTCTATGTAATTATTTCAGTCGCATGTAAGTACCTGGCGAAACAACAGCCTGGACCAGATGACAATTGACTCGTTTTGTTTAGCATCAGGCATAACGGGTTTAGTTTTAAAATTTATGCGGTGTAAATAGAATTTTAGGATGCCTAGTTATATTTGAAATAAAAATTCGTTACCAATAATCACAGCATCTCAATTTTTTCTGATTTATTTATTTTTTGCTATTTGGATATTGGTTTTTATTTTATGTTGATACACCATCAATTATTCCTGCTTTAAAATAGAAATTTACGTGAATTGGAGTTAATCTTGGTTTCAAATCGTCGTATCATTATCGTCATTATTTCAGTCAGATATAATTAATTCAAAAATGTCAAATTGGATCACGGTACAGTATATGTACTAATGTGCATGTAACTCAAGCAATTATTTCTGAGTGGCAAAATTATCGCAAGTTGTAAAACAATTGAAATGCAACCTGGACAGTGATGACAGCTGATATGCTTTGTTATAGGCCAAAGGGACAATGCTTTTAGCTTTATAATTTACGCGGTGTAGCATTAGGATATGAAAATTTTTTAATTTGAGTTTCTTTCAATATATCCGTATTTTCTATGTAATTATTTGAGTTGCATGTACCTGAATTTTCGGATGCCTAGATATATTTGCACGTTATAGCCACGAGACATATTAATACTTTCAAATATGTGCAATTCCGCACAAGTCATTATGAAAGAAGTATGTTTTATTACTTGCTGATATTTATAATAGCTGTTTTTCAGACATCGCTCTTCGAGAAAAAACTGAATTTCGTATTAAGTATTGGCTTATTGTGGCTGTATTGTACAGCGTTCACGTAGCAATTTTGTTCCAGAGACAAACTGTATAACATTCTACCAGAGACAATACATGTCTTCAATATTAGTAATATAACTTTTTCGTAATTCAACAGACCTGTTACAATTCAAGTAATGCTGATTATACTTGATTCACGTATTCTTTTTATTTTGAAGTACTGCGGTCCAGAAAAATGAATCGCAGAAGTAAAAAAAAAAAAAAAAAAAAGGGAAAATACTAAATTTTGTCAGGTCTCTTTATGAAAGGAGTGACCGTCTGAATGTGTATAATTATCTGTGGTCTACAGTTTCACATTTCTGAAGTTTTTTACTGACTTGCTTCTTCCCATGGTACATATTAGTCGTTAGCTACTTCTGCAGATGTTGATCAGCAACATTCGCTTTAAAAATTTGGAAACACCATGCAAATTGATGCGGTAGTTTTTGCGTAATTAGAGATCAAGCCTCTCTACAAAAGCAGCTTGCTTACAGATTTATAATAGTATAGATGATACATGACTTTTTTAAATATCTTTAAGAATCCTGAAAATAATGACATGGGATGATATCTACACATGTTGTTTTTTCTTTCTTAAATAATGGTATAACAACTGCATATTTTAATTTTTTTGGTAATACACCTTACATTAAGGATTCATTGCAAATGTGGGCTAGTATATGATTGATACAATCTGAACTTCTTTTCAGTAATTTACTTGAGAAACCCTGGTTGTGCGATCGATTGGCTGTGTCTGTCGAGAGCTGCTCACCAAACTGCAATTTTGCATTCATCAGCTAAGTTTTTGTACACTAAATTATTTTAAAATCTTTAATTGTCATCTAAACTCTTAGAATTATTGCTAGCAAGAAGAATTATTTAAGATTATACCATAAATAACAGTTTTTAAATTTTGCGCCATTGTTGTTAATGCTAATGCCAGTTATTGCACGTTTTACTGAATTAAATTAAGCATAAGCTTGATAGTTAGATTACTATAATACACAGGTAAAAAAAAATCATAGTTTAAGTTATTTTGTAGTGTTAAATTTCTTATATACCGTAAAAAATAGTTCAAATCACTAGTTTGAATTTTGATTGTTAAAGCTTTCAGTATTGTCCTATATTAAGGCTATATTAGGTTTAAAATAACACAGTTTCTTAGTTAATTAGTTCCGGAATAGTAATAAAATCAACTGGAAATAATAAATAATAAAAATAAGTATTCATATATAGCATTTAGCTACTCACATTAGGTTAATACATTATCGTTATTTTAAGTTCGACTATCGATTTCGAAATCAAGTATACGATAACAAAAATGTACGTTTTAATAATTAACCTGTTCTGTCTCAAATTTAATAGTAAAACTTTCATAAGTAACAAATTAGTTGTTATCCATCCACATTAGCACTAAATAGTATTGACCTTCCATCTTAAGTTTTTTTCGAAATCCATTAGCTTAAGTTTTATTTATTGGTTCTTAAGTACATTAGTTACCTATTCATTTTTCATAAAACTTCAATCAAATTAAATATATATATATAATATAAAATATATATAACAATTCAACAGTTAGTCGAGTATAGCGCCTATCATATTTAGTAAAAACATTACAAAGTTTATAAGACTACTTCATCAAATAAATTTAAGGTTTGTTTAGATGATAGTTGATGTATTTGGGAAAATCATGACTGGAAACTGTGGTGCCTGTCATAGGTACGTTGCGAAGGGGATGGGTTGTAGTTGGTGTAAGAAGTGATTTCACTGGGCATGTGGGGAAGAGGAAATGTGGGAAATAAATGAGGCTCTCCCATGGTTTTGTTCACTTTGTCTTAGGGATGATAGGATTTGGGAGATGGGTGAAACGATTAGGGAGTTGCATGAAAGGATCAGGGTTCTTGAGGCTCGTCCTGTGGAGGCTCAGACTCTGCAGGCATGGCCTGTGGTGGCATCGCTTGTGGAGGTTCAGCCTGTGGGGGCTCAGCCTGTGGAGGCTCAACCTGTGGAAGTTCAGCCTGTGGAGGTTCAGCCTGTGGAGGTTCAGACTGCACAGGCACAGCCTGTGGGGGCTGAGCTTGTCGAGGCTCAAGCTGTAGAGGCAGAAAGTAGAGATAGTGGGTTGGAGGAAGTTGATAACGATGGGTGGGAGCTGGTAACAGGTCGCAGGAGAAACATGGTTAATAGGATGAACAAGCAGGACACTTCAGTAATTGTGGGAAAAAATAGGTTTGACCTGTTGCCAGAGTCAGGAGAAGAAGAGCCTCATGTAGATGTAGGAGTAGGAGTAGGTGAGATGCAGCAGACCTGTAGGAATAAGGGCGTACAGGGCAAGAATAGGAAAAAAAGGGTTCTGCTGCTGGGTAGTAGCCATGGGAGAGGTGTAGGCCCTCTTCAGCACGATCAGTTAGGTACAGGTTACCAGGTCACACATTTTTTCAAACCTAGTGCAACATTAGGCCAGGTAATAGAGGATATAGGTTCCCTTTGTAGGAGTTTCACTAAGGATGATAGAGTAGTGATAGTGGGAGGTGCGGGAAATAGTATTGATAGAATAGCAAGTTATAGTATAGAGAGTGACCTGAGGAGGGTGGTGAAGGAGGCAAAGCATACAAGGGTGGAGCTCATGCAGGGGTGAGAAATAGAGTTGAGAGTTACAGGCCAATCAGTTTGACTTCAGTGGTAAGTAAATTAATGGAAAGATTGATATGCAACCACATCAGAAAAATATGTGAGGAACATAAGTGGCTTTCAAGCAGGCAACATGGGTTCAGGCAAGGATATTCATGCGAATCTCAGTTGGTGGGATATATGCAAGATATTAGATATTAGGTTGTTTGCAGATGACATAATGCAGTATTAAAGAATCAAAATGATAGAGGATTGTAAACAGTTGCAGGGTGATCTGGACAGGATATCTAGTTGGGCTGGTAAACATGGGATGAAGATAAATGCAATGATGAGTCAGCTTATTAGATACACAAATAAAAAACAAAAGGTTAATTATGAATATAAGGTGGGGAAAGAATTTCTTTCTGAAGACTTGAAATGTAAATATCTTGGCATTAGTTTTGATAACAAGCTTAACTGGGCTTGACACATTGAACAGATGGTAGGAAAAGGTTTCAAAGTTCTGCACTTGTTGGAGAGAGTGATGAGGGGATGTACGGGTGAAGTAAAGGAATTGGGTTACAAAACTGGTGAGACCATTGCTCGAATATGGTAGTGTAGCATGGGACCCTCATTTTACGTATCAAATACAGGAGTTGGAGAGGGTGCAAAAAAGGGCTGCTAAGATTTGTTTCTGGAAATTATCGCAGAATGCAATCAGTGACGGATATGATAAAGGAGCTGAAATGGGATTCATTGCAAGACAGGAGGAGGATGAGGAGGGTCATGGGAGTGTACAGGGCATATACTGGCGACGAGGCATGGAAAGATATTGCAATAGGTATGAAAAGTAGTGCACGGAAGGGAAAAGATGACCATAACCACAAGCTGGCACTCGATTTCAGGCACAAGGGTGTGGGAAGATTTTCTTTTTTAGGGAAGGGTGTCAGGGATTGGAATGAGTTACCAAGAGAAATGATGAATAATTTACCTAAAACTTTGAAAGAATTTAAAGATAAAATTTGTAGAGGGCAAATGTAGGTGGGTGCAGGATAGGGGGAAGATGGGTGTGTGGGGAATTTGCCACCGGAGCCTGTGCTCCATTGCAATTAAATTACATTAAATAGCTGGAATAATTTTTAGGATTTAATTGTTTCATGAGTTTATTTATTTCTGAGTCTGTTACTGGTGGCATTTGCATCTCCACAAATTTATTTGGGAAAGCAGCCTGAAGAAACCTTACAGCACTATGCAGGGATTGGTTTTCTATGCTTAATTTCTCTACAACTGAAGTAAAATGTTTGTTAAATATTTCACTAACTTCCCCTGCACAGATAAATTTTGCTCTATTTTTATTTACAAATTTTCTTGTTTCAGTTTTATTATATTTCATATAGTTTTTATTATATTGCCTGAATTATCTATTTTCGCTGATATAAACCCATTCTTGGTCTTTTAGAATTAAGTTTATTATGATATTTTAGTGTATTTTTATCTGATTCTCTTACTTTTATGTAAAGGTCCCTTTTTATGTGCTAGATACTCTAATACCATTTGTTAACCATCCCTTACCCAGTTCGGAATTTGGAGTGACTTACAACTGTTGCTTTGATTTCTGTCACTCACCCTCTCACCAGGATCTCTTGCAGTGTGAATACAAGTTGACTGACAACCAATTTAAAATATAATCTTGCAGAGACAGATTTGGGACAGATATCATGAAAATATACATCCACTGGCAAAGCTAAAAACATTACCTTGCCTATACCCTGTAACGCAATTCGTTATATGTAACAATTTATTATATAATGGACTTTTACAGGTTCGTCAATAACAATCAGTCGCCACCCGGTACCCGGGAAGATAATCATGGATTGTCGATACAACCCTTATCCCTGGCTATCTACTTCTAAAGAAAGTTTGTTTATGCTAAATCATTAGACTCCAAACTGTTTATTTAAAGTACTCATATCCAGTCCAGTACGAGTCTCACATTACAAAAATAGAATCAGCCATCCTACAACTTCAACGAAGATTACAGGTTAGCAGTTAGAAGGAACGCAAACATGTCAAGACACATGGTTATTATTCGCTACTGTACAATCTTGGCTATTATGACACTTTAAGGCACTGAAAGGCGTGACACATGTTGGATACACACTCATAATCAGACTGCTAGCGAGCAACAAGTTACGCGCTTATTTTCAATGGTTGCCGGCTTTATACTCCTGACTATCATGGCCGTCTGCTAGATACCTCGACCTTGCAGCCAATCACAGTTCTTTTCATCACCACATGATCCTGCTGACCAATCATGTGTTTTCTTGTTACACTCCTTACACCAAAGATCTTCCCTCAATGTAAGCTGTCCCCTCCTTCTTTCATTAACTAATCAATACTCTCCTAACAACCCCAAGCAAGAAATTGTATTACATGCTGAAGCAACAACATCCCTATAGCACAAAGATGATAAAACTGAAAGATCTGCTGCTGTAAATGTTATGGTCAACTCAAAAACAGCCAATTAAAATCAGTGTGGTAAAATATGAAAAAAGTCATCCAGAGAGCAATGCAAGAAAACTAGTTACAAAATATCCTTTTTTTGTGTATAAAAACCAAAGTGTGTTGGTTAAGTGTGAAGAGACCAGCTGACAAATATAATGATTTTTTGTATAAGACAAGAAATATCTCTTGTTGACTCTTACTTTGATATAAACCTAGCTGTTTTTTCTTAGTGACCGGCTGTGAGCATTGTCCACTGAACTATGTGTGTTTATTTTGAAACAAGGTTGTTTAGTGATTACAGTATAATTGTTGTTGAATGTTGTAAATGACATATAGCATCATACACAAATAAATAAATAATAATTATTGTTACTGTTCTACAAGGTTATGAAATAAAGTTAGGACTTCTTCTGAAGTTCCTTGCATAGATGATTAGATCTCCTTATCTGCAGTCAACACATAGTTATAAATGTCACAAATTTAATGAGTAATTAGTGTGGTCATGACTCTCAGATATGAATTAACTGACTGCAGATGATGATTTGCAGTGACAATTAAAAAAGAAGCACCATTGACTACCAAGGACACAATACATGAATATTAATTGAAAACACTGGTAAACAAGACTTTTTTTAATGACAGCCTTTATTTATGCCTCTTTTGATGACACCTGATAGGTTTTTTAGCATAAATGTAATAAATTATAATATTTTGATGAGACCTTAATGACCAAGTAGCAAAGTTTCTTACTGACTGCTCAAACCTCCCATCACAGTCATCTAAACTAACCCACTTCACAATAAAGTTGATAGTAACCAGTAAATTATTCTTTTTGTGATCTTGAATGGTTTGGTGGGTTTGGAGATATTAAACGAATACAAGAGGACATGGATAAGTCTTTAAATGGTTGTCACTCAAGCTTAGGTATAGAATATATGGAAATAAATGGTCCCTTTTACATATACAATGGGTTTGTTAACTTATTAAAATAAAGAGTAAGCAAATTAGAAACTTCACTTTAGTTTAATGTAACTATTTCTCAAAAGTTCACTCCTACGCCATTATTATATTTTAAACTTGACCAAATTGGAATCTTTGATTCTATTAGAAACTACAAGTTTATCTCAGGAAATAAAACACTATTACATTATAGAACAGTAGTTATTCATTCTGTCAAACGATGAGATTTGCCTTGGGGTTTAAGCAAACTCACTGTCTGAACTATGAAAAATGGTGTTCATGACTGTTAGTCTCTGGTAACTTGAATAATTAAATGAGCTGGTTGCCACATGATTGATATACCCTCAAATGTAAAAGGGAAAATAGAAATGAGTTCACTGTACCTTTTTCAAAATCACAAAAGATGTATATTTTTCCAAAAGTTCTACTTTACAATATCGGTACCAGAATTTTGATAAAACAATCGGACAACAGTTTCACAGAAGATTTGCAGGTAATGCACACTCTGCAAGAGGACAAACTCTCATCTAGCTCCCTAACTCAGATGAAAGTACAATTACAGCATTTTAAAATACACTCTGACTACCAACTATGTGGAGAAACTCGCTTCACCAGTGGAATGAACTGACCATTACAAAACTTGCCAAAAAAGTGAGCCTACATTACAACACGATGTTAACTCTTTGAAAACCACTGAAAAAATGAGCACTGCCAAGATGGCTACAGGTCTATTTATCAAATTGGGAATTTCTGTGACATCAGTAAAAACCTTTAAAATTTAATATCTCCAAAAGTACTTACTAGCTTGACTCGTAATTAACACATGGGCTTCCTGGTATCCTATTATTTCAGTTTTAACTTGGTTTGGGTTTCAGTAAGGTTTCTGTTAAGTTTATTTTAATCCTCTTATATCATCAATCTGGCAACTTTCTCCATAATTACAACAAATCATTTCCAAAATCTCGCTTATCTTACAGATGCTTTAAACTTTCTACAGGATCCTATATATATTTTTAACCCTCTTAATTTGATCTATCTTCTAATATTAATTTATTGATTTTATTTCTTTTAGTTTAAATTTCGATTTTTTTTCTCTTAGTTAAAAATGGTATATAAACTTTACCTAATTACTTGATATTTTGTTTAAAACTTGCTAGAAGGTGCTGACTATTACCGATGATAAAAGATCAGCTGTAACTTTTCGCATTTCCAAGTTATTTCAGATTTTCAATTTTAGTCTCCACTGACCGCGTGGCTTACAAACATCAACACATTGGATTAACTCTTAAACTAAATTTTTCCAGGTATGATAAATACACTTTAAAATGATTCTAATGATGAGATTTAGTAGTGTAAATGAATGCAAGAAAATCCTTTAAGGTTGAAAAACTACTTTAGTTGAAATTTCTATGTTCCACTAAAACAACTTTGAAATTA
The DNA here is from genome assembly GCA_031002005.1 of Vandiemenella viatica. NCBI lineage: Eukaryota > Metazoa > Arthropoda > Insecta > Orthoptera > Morabidae > Vandiemenella > Vandiemenella viatica. The sequence continues at coordinate 183,440,485 of CM061920.1, forward strand.
AACTATAAAGTCTGTAACTACTGGGGCTAGCTAGTAGAAATACTTTTAGCAAGCTTATAGATACATTACAATTCAAAATTGTTTTTAAGATTAAAAACCAAAAGAATATTCCCAATTTAATCATCAGTTATAAATTTTAAAAGAATTTTTAAAGTTAAAATTTCTGTACTATTGTGATTATAATTGCCTTGCACATAGCCCAAATATGTCTGCCTAAATAGCTTCTCACCAAATGACCACTGCAATTGTATTTTTGCTGAACTGACAGACATAAATTACCCAGAGTATCTTTCATTCACACGTTCAGCAGTTTTAAAGAATCACTTCTTCCCTAAGTCACTATTTCCCGCTTCTGAAATCACTTCCAACAGAAAATATTCTTATCAATCAAAATATATACTAACCAAATGTAGTCTCTTTTATTTTTACAAAGCCTTGGAATTTAACTAATTAAATCAATTCTTTCCTTTATCAAAACTTAAATACCATGCATATAAAAATATTCTATATTTGCCTGATACTATTCTTTTCTCAACAATTTGCTAATTCTGGAAACTTTTACTAACGGTGCAACATTTTCTGTACTCATAAATCCTATATAAAGAATTTACTCCACATCATTAATCTAATAACATATCAACTCACCCTATGACTTCTAATTTGTTAATAATACTGTGATGAGACAGTAATTTTTTGATGTAGGGCTTTATTCATGGAAAAGTACTGGTAGTATATAAGATAATAATATTATGAAACATGTAATTAGACAATTAGGGAAATTACCACTGGAGCATGCACTCACTCACTTTCAGGAATCACTGTCAACAAAACATAAATTGTTTGCTGCTTCTCACAGTCAAAGTGTTTACTTCCTAGCATATAACTACAAAAACTACTATATTATTCCTGTATTGGAGAGGGGGGGGGGGGCGATTGGCATGTGCAGATCAAGCTCAAATTTCTTTCTCTGCGCATGACGTCCCCATAGGAGCACTGTATGTTGCCGGAGCATTTAAGTATATGGGAGCATGCTGTATTGCGATTTTCTTTATAACTTGCTGTAAACTGAATGAACACAGCTGGATGTGCTGTTGCTGGCTGTACAGCTTACAACAGAAAAAACAAAAGGTACAGGTATCACTTATCACTCCTTTCCACGGGCCTACAGCTTCCAAAAACATGGATTCAAAAATGCTATAGTAAGAATGATTTCAGCACAATAACAGCAACTGCTTGTTCACAAGATTGTGTAGTAGAAGATGGTTCAAACAAAATGAAAGTGTGCCCCAAGCTTACACAGTTTCACTTGTTAGTTAAAGGAAGAGTGCGCCAGAGGGTATTTTTGTCATTTCCATTTTGTCAATGACTTGTAATCTTGGTTGTCCGGGTTGAAGCGCGTCAATTTGTTGAAACCTAACGTTTCAGCCATCATTTTGTGGCCTTCTTCAGAGTACTGTCATGGCTGGAACTGCTGCCGCCTATATGTAGCTCCCGAAGAACGCGCTAGCCGTTTGGAGTGACGTCACTCAAACTACCGCCACCAGCATGGCCAGTCCGATGGGGGCCTGCGTCCCGCGTTTTCCTGATTTGGTCAAGTTGTAGCCCGCCGTCCGCGTTCATATTATCTGGTCGTTTTTTAATTTCCAATGCTTCTCTGACACGCCGGTGCCACCATCTGCTTTCTTGAACCAATACACTAGTGTCATTGAATAAAATTGCGTGCCCACTGTCAGTAGAGTGTTGCGCTACAGCTGATTTGCTGACGTCATTATTTTTAAGATGTCTCATGTGCTCACACAGCCTTTCCTTGACTGTCCGTCCAGTTTCGCCGATATACACTTGGCCACAGCTACAGGGTATCTGGTATACGCCCGCTGTCTGCAACTTCTCCCTCTTGTCTTTGACTTTTAAAAGCACATCAGAAATCTTCCTAGGCGCTCTGTATATTGGACGGATATTTTTCTTTTTTAAAAGACGGCCGATTTTATCCGTCACCATGTGGACATAGGGAAATACTGCCGTGGGTCCGTCTGTTTGTCTTCTGGCTTCGGCTTCCGGTGTCGTAACACAGGGTGATGCTCCAGGTGCAAGCCTTGCAGTGGCCTTATTGATGACGTCGAGGCTGTAGCCGTTGGCCAGAAACATCTCCTTTAAAATTTTTCTTTCAGCGGCTATGCTCGCTTCGTCGCTGACTATGGAAGCACGGACGGTTAATGTTTTTAAAATTCCATGTTTCACTGCTGGATGGTGGTGAGAGGCTGCATGCAGGTAGCGATTGGTGTGCTTGGGCTTGCGGTAAACTCCGTGCCCTAGGGAGCCATCTTCCTTCCGTTTCACTATAACGTCCATAAAAGGAAGTTGTTTGTCTACCTCAACTTCCATGGTGAATTTAATTTTGTCGTGGGCACTATTTAAATGTTGGAAAGAAGCCTGGAGGGATTCTCGCCCGTGAGGCCAGATAACAAATGTGTCGTCCACGTAACGCAACCACAAAGAAGGTTTCAGAATATAATTGTTGACCACTTCAGCCTCAAACGCCTCCATATACACGTCGGCCACAATTGGAGACAGTGGGCAACCCATCGCTGCTCCCTCATTCTGCTGGTAGAAGTACCCTTGGTATTGAAAGAAGGTGGTCCTGAGACAGAATTCAGTCAGTGACGCCCATTCTTCTGGTAGACTGAGATATCCTAGTCGTTCCCTGATGATATTTATGGCTTCATCAATTGGCACGTTTGTGAACAGTGACGTGACGTCGAAGCTAACTAATAAGTCACTGTCTTCCAGGCCTCTGTCCTTGATCCTATTTATAAAATCATAAGAATTTCGAACTGTAAAAGCAGAGCTAGTCAGATTCTTTAGCTTGTCTGTCAGATATCTTGCCAGCAGATGTGTTGGAGACTGGAATGCGCTCACAATGGGCCATAAAGGGACCCCATCTTTGTGTATCTTGGGCAGGCAGTACAGTCGTTGTGTCAGGTGATTGGACGTAGTTAATTTTCTTTTGGCCTCCGGTTCGATTGAAGATGCTTCCCGTATTTTATTTGCAACGTTACGCCGAATTTTCTGTGTAGGATTTGTTGGCAGCTTTCCATACGTTCCATCTTGTAATAACGCCTCTACCTTTCGGTGATATTCTTCCACATACATAACGACTGAAGAATTTCCTTTATCAGCAGGTAACACCACAATGTCATCTCTCTCTCTCATTCGACGCAAGGCGTCTCTTTCCCCTCGAGTAAGGTTCTGCGGCAGTGGTTTGGAAATTGATAATATTCTCGCCGTTTCGCTGCGAATCTCGTGAGCGTCATCTGATGAAAGAGAAGAAATTGAAGATTCCACGGCAGCGATGACTTCATCCACTGGTAACTTTGCTGGCGCTATAGCGAAATTCAGTCCTTTGGCAATAACCGAGTTCGTATCTGTGTCCAGCGTCTCGTTGGTGAGATTGACCACGCATCTTTTTAACAGATTTTCCTCTGGTTGCGGGTGTTGCTTCTCTTCTAGTCTGGAGAATTTAACCAATTGTCTACTCTTAGTATTTTCAAATGCGTCATGGGCCTGATTCCACGATAATTTGTCCAGCAAGTTCCAGTCATCGAGATTTAATGTGTTACTAAGGAACAAGTGGAGGCTAAGAATTCTTACTTCCAGCGCTGCCAGTTCACTCCGCGTGTAGTGAATGTGTTCACGAAGAAGTGCCTTGCTACTTCTCTTCAAAATTCGGCGGGCGGTGGACGTCGTGATGTGATGCCTGATGTTGAGAAAGCCTGGAATGACGTCTTTATCTCGTCAACGGCAAAGGAAGGCTAGATAACACAGCCTAAGATTTCTCTTCTGTCGGAGCGATCCGAATTGTCGGGTAAGTTTGAAGACATTCTCCCCGTAGAGATTCATCAAGTGGGTGCGCAGACTTCCGCGGTCGTTGTCAATGTAATCTTGGTTGTCCGGGTTGAAGCGCGTCAATTTGTTGAAACCTAACGTTTCGGCCATCATTTTGTGGCCTTCTTCAGAGTACTGTCATGGCTGGAACTGCTGCCGCCTATATATAGCTCCCGAAGAACGCGCTAGCCGTTTGGAGTGACGTCACTCAAACTACCGCCGCCAGCGTGGCCGGTCCGTTGGGGGCCTACGTCCCACGTTTTCCTGATCAAGCATGACCATATTTGGTCAAGTTGTAGCCCGCCGTCTGCGTTCATATTATCTGGTCGTTTTTTAATTTCCAATGCTTCTCTGACACGCCGGGGCCACCATCTGCTTTCTTGAACCAATACACTTGTGTCATTGAATAAAATTGCGTGCCCACTGTCAGCAGAGCGTTGCGCTACAGCTAATTTGCTGACGTCATTATTTTTAAGATGTCTCATGTGCTCACACAGCCTTTCCTTGACTGTCTGTCCAGTTTCGCCGATATACACTTGGCCACAGCTACAGGGTATCTGGTATACGCCCGCTGTCTGCAACTTCTCCCTCTTGTCTTTGACTTTTAAAAGCACATCAGAAATCTTCCTAGGCGCTCTGTATATTGGACGGATATTTTTCTTTTTTAAAAGACGGCCGATTTTATCCGTCACCACGTGGACATAGGGAAATACTGCCGTGGGTCCGTCTGTTTGTCTTCTGGCTTCGGCTTCCGGTGTCGTAACACAGGGTGAAGCTCAAGGTGCAAGCCTTGCAGTGGCCTTATTGATGACGTCGAGGCTGTAGCCGTTGGCCAGAAACGTCTCCTTTAAAATTTTTCTTTCAGCGGCTATGCTCGCTTCGTCGCTGACTATGGAAGCACAGACGGACCCACGGCAGTATTACCCTATGTCCACGGGGTGACGGATAAAATCGGCCGTCTTTTAAAAAAGAAAAATATCCGTCCAATATACAGAGCGCCTAGGAAGATTTCTGATGTGCTTTTAAAAGTCAAAGACAAGAGGGAGAAGTTGCAGACAGCGGGCGTATACCAGATACCCTGTAGCTGTGGCCAAGTGTATATCGGCGAAACTGGACGGACAGTCAAGGAAAGGCTGTGTGAGCACATGAGACATCTTAAAAATAATTACGTCAGCAAATCAGCTGTAGCGCAACACTCTGCTGACAGTGGTCACGCAATTTTATTCAATGACACTAGTGTATTGGTTCAAGAAAGCAGATGGTGGCACCGGCGTGTCAGAGAAGCATTGGAAATTAAAAAACGACCAGATAATATGAACGCGGACGGCGGGCTACAACTTGACCAAATATGGTCATGCTTGATCAGGAAAACGCGGGATGCAGGCCCCCATCGGACTGGCCATGCTGGTGGCGGTAGTTTGAGTGACGTCACTCCAAACAGCTAGCGCGTTCTTCGGGAGCTATATATAGGCGGCAGCAGTTCCAGCCATGACAGTACTCTGAAGAAGGCCACAAAATGATGGCTGAAACGTTAGGTTTCAACAAACTGACGCGCTTCAACCCGGACAACCAAGATTACATTGACAACAACCGCGGAAGTCTGCGCATCCACTTGTCAATTACTTATTCAACATTATGAACAGTAGAGTACAGTCTGACAACAAGTCGTTAACATGTGAATATGGTGTTCACCATGATATTCTAGAAAGAATTTTGAGACTGATGTATGAATGCTGTAAAAAATGCAAGTTGGCAGATCAAAACAGCTACTTCCTTTCCAGAAAGGATCTATGAAAACAATTCGATCCTTGTTTGGTCTATACACCGAACTCCAGAGTTTCAAAGTAAAATACATTTTGACAGTTTGCCTGAATCAATATTGTTTAGAGAATTTTTTTTCACTCAGATATTACATGATATTTCTGAACCACTGGCTCTGATTGAAGGTATATGACCTTAAATATGTTAATATTTTATTCGAAAGTGATACTGATAATTCTTCATTAACAGAAGGCTAAGGCTTTTGTTATCTTGCTGGTTACATCGCACACCACAGAAGAAAATTCGATGCTACCATGGGGACACTTACATCACTAATGTGTCTGCCTGCTATGATGGATAGAATCACTATTTCGAGGAAGCCTTATTGTACAATCTGATGACTGGTTAAATAAAGTGTTACAATTTGAACTAATTTTTATGGATGTGAATGACTGTGATTTTATGTCGAAAGAAAAGAATATCGTTAAAACAATTTGTACCAAACTAATTGGATAAATATCCAGAGGTTCCAGTGGAAGTGATAAAAATCTATGTAAGGACAAAAATGTTTATTTGTTTATGCTAGATGAACGCTAAACTGAAAATGGTGGCCGTGGAAGTGATAAAAATCTATGTAAGGACAAAAATGTTTATTTGTTTATGCTAGATGAACGCTAAACTGAAAATGGTGTCCGCGGCACATAGGAGGAAATCTTGTCAGTTCCTCTCATCGTCCATTCCAAATACGGAGAAAAACTAACACAAGAAGGTATGTGAATCTTGTTACCAAATTGTAAGCACCTTAGAATTTTGGTAAATTCTAGTTTCTTAGCTTCAAGTATAAAGGAGGAAGAAAGCTTTCATTTAAACATAAGGTTTCATATAGAAGCTGATACCACAACCTAACTTATTAAATAAACCATTTTAAAAGCAGTAAAGATCCACAACAGTTAATAAAAGCACCAAATCAACTTTTTATAACAGGAAAGTAACTTTATGTTAACCTGAAATAGGATAATCCATGATACTTCAACTTGTAGACAATATATTTCTGCTATTTGAGCATTTCACTATTTCTGGACACTTTTAAAAGTAGTAAAGTCACTCTTAATTAAAGTACTAAATAAACTTTTTATAATAATAAAGAAACTTTTAAACCAATCTGGAATAGGATAATCCATTATTGGCCAACTCTCAGACAATAGATTTTTGTTACGTGACCATTTCACTATTTCTGAACACTTTTAAGTGAAGTAAAGTAATTTTTTAATAATAAGAATCCAAAAGAAAGCCAAATTCACTAAAAATCTGTAGTTTCTGACCGTGTAAATAACGTAATTAAATTTTTAAACACTTCGATAAATGCTCATCACTTTTAACATTTTTATCACATATTCCTAGTAATTTCTTAATCAAAAAAGTAGATTTCCTGAAAGAACTAAAAATCTAGTATCACATATTTAAATTTCAGAACATTCCATACAGTAAAACAAATTTTATAGACATTTTAAAGATTATTTCGTCACTTAACACACGTGGGTCAATTAAGAATTATTTGCAACTAAACCAAGTCATTCCCAGAGATAAAATAACTTTTAAAACATGTAATTAAATTCAGAGAAAATCTTGATAATTTTACCTTTTTGATATTAATAATACTTTAAGAGTTATTAAAGATAAACCGTATGACTTATAAATAATTAATTTACCAAATCTGTCTAAGCTGTAATTTCATTATCCTGCCACCAATCTCGGTATAATTTGCACCATTAAACTCAGGAATTTTTGGAGAACATTTTGACACTAATTTTATCCAGGTAACTTAAAATTCAGCAGTATTCCTAAAAAAACTGAATAAATTCAAATATTTGGGTAAACCCTCATTTGCTTCAGAGACATGTATCACTACGCAAATTAAAAAAAAAAAAAAAAAAAAAAAAAAAAAAAAAAAAAAAAAAAAAAAAACTAATCACTCGATATTTCACACTAAACATCCTTTAGACTAGACACTGTCAAAGTTTGAACACTTTCATTACTTTCAATAATTGCGAATGTTCAGTTACGCGGAAGCAAAAAGGTGCTTTACAGTTGCTGACATCATTGGTTTGGGGGGGTTCTATAAAAGATCGTGCAGCAAGCTCACTTTGTCTTTCTTTCGGTCTTCGTCTTGTCTTTACTCCGGGAGCGTTATGTGAGGTAACTCCGCGCCAGTTTGTTTTGGAGGAGGGTGGTGGCGGTTGGTAACTAGAACTCAATGTCGGCCACATTGGGCGTTGTTGTAATAGGCGGCTAATGTAATGTCTACTAAGAAATTTTCTAAAGGGGTCATTTGGTATGATTTCTCTCCACAACCTACAATTTTCTGGAAATGAGTGTTCGATCGCCTACTCAACTGTTTAATGCAATATTTCGTGAATGTGACTTTTTAAATAAACTCCAAAATTTTGTCCAAGTGAACTTTTTTGTGATTTTATAGTAAACTGTTTCAACCTTTTCTAAGTTTGTGGTTTGAACAAATTTGGTGGCAACCATTAAGCATTCTAGTTGTGTATCCAGGCAGGAACATGGTCAAGTTAAAATTATTTCATCAAAATTCCACAGAACTTTTAATTCAAGTGACCTGTTAGTCAAAGCACTAAAGCGATACTACACCACTGGTGTCGATTAAGTCCTTACAAAATACTGTACTTAAAAAATTTCATTTTATTAGTTGATTTGGCTTCTGTAAAATGCATAGTTTTGAACGGCAGTATGCTTCACTCATTTACCGCTTCCATCCACTGCTCAAGTTTGCTCCTACAGTGACGTCATTTCAACAGCCAATCGCCGCTCATTTTGCTTCGGGTCCTTCCTTTACTAGAATTACCTTGCTGTATTGTAGGTATACATAAGTAGAGGACCTTTAGCAAAGTGAAATTTATTTTCAAAGTATAATACAAAACACAAGCTTTTAAAATGTATTCTAGCATTAAAAATGATTCACAAGAATCACACACTTGTAGGATAGGAATCTCTCATTGAAGAATGTGTTCACTTATAAGGTGCCATCTTACTCCATCAGCATGTTTAAATCTCTGCTGGGATAGGTGCAGTTCTGATTTAATTACTCAGACAGCCATCATTGTGTATATGTCTGGCTCTGCCTGCTGTCTCTCTTTTGCAAGTATTAGGCTACATGCCGAAATATTGCGAGTTTCTTGTGCTTTTTTTCTTTTTAGTGCTCGTTATTCCCAGCTGCCTTCATCTGTGGTAAGTGTTGGGTCATATTTCCCTATCCTTTCTTAGTTTTATTGCCATAAAGCATTTTCCTGCCAATTGTTGTTATCAAATATAAATATATATATATATATATATATATAAAGGATAGTGAAATAAAACACCGCTTACCTTAGATGATGGTTTCATGGGGTGAACACATAAAAATGCATAAGAACAGGAAAAATAATGAATGTTTCGGGAATGGTCCCTTCATCAACAGGAGAACATTATGGAGGGATGGTGATATTGGAGACTGTCTCACAAAATGACTGTTAGTCAGGAACATGGTGGTGGTAAATTCAAACAGAGAACAGGGACAAGGACTCTGACACTTTCACATAATTCCTTGATCCTTTCATCCATCCCCCAGATCATTTCATCACCCCAAAACAGTACCTAAATATATCATTTAAATGAACCTTAAGGATTAAATTATGAAATTTTATATATATTAAACTTAATTGATAGTCTCATTAAAAAAAAAAAAAATCACTGCGCTTTACTGATTTTTTGATTGAAGCTTTACTCTTCAATCACTTTACTGCAAGGAATAAGTAGATAAAAAGTACTTAAAACTCAATAAAATAAAACATTTGTTTGTAAACTTCAAAATTAACCTTCAGATTGAATTTCACATTTCAATACCATTTGCTGATGTGATTAATAACTAATCATTTAAATAGTTTGTAATTACTGTTATAATGTATTAGAAAATAATTAAACAGCACTCATAGAACAGGCCAATTATTTTAATTTATGTTTATGTATTTCTAAGCTTAACCTACAGTGGAAATTAAATATGGACAATGAAATTTAAAATATTATTTAATAAAAGTTTCAATTACAAGGGGAACTTATGGTCTGGGAACAACAGTTCAGGATAAGAATTCGTTGGTTAGTAGTATACCTTAAGGGTACAAATTCTTTCATACCTTCTTTCCAACCAGTAAAGTAGTTAAGCACACTAGCCAGAAGATTGCAAGAAAATTATCAGTAGTAGTTGTTTGACTGATAGGGTATACTAACAAAAAATTATTAAAGATATAACTAATAATTAGAAATAACTCTTTTATGGATAGAACAACTTGAATGTATCAGATATTTGTATTTAAAAACAAACTATGATAGAAATATTAAAAAGTTGAAACTTACAGTTAATGCTGCTTGATCATGTTCATTCAAGAGTGCCTGCATATCAGCTATTTGTTCTGCCTGCTTCTTCTCACTGCCTTTCAGCATTCTGATCATTTCATCCTTTGCTTTTATGGCCTTTGCTTGCTCTTTAGCAAAATGTTCCTTGTTCTCAAGCTCTGCTCGCATCTTCATTAAATTTTTATCAATTTGTGCTTTTTGTTCACGAAGCATTGATACCTCATTTTCTATTTCTGTGGTCTGAATTGAAACAACACAAAGAAATAAAGTATTTAGATTCACTTTTTAATATGTCTTTAATTCATTAGAGGTTAGAAATAAATGAAATATCAGGCACAAATCTGTTATATTCAGGATGAACCATATGAATGGTTCATATGAAGATTGAACAGTATTCAGTTGGTGCAGATTTGCAGAAGTGATGGTTGATTTTATGTATCAACCAGCTGATGCCCATGACTTCGTTCATGATTGTAAAGAATTTTGATTGACAGTTACTAACATGTAATCACCACAGTGCACTCAAGGCAAATACCACAAACAAATATCAGTGATCTGCATGGGGTATTTATGGCTGAAAAGTGAAATATAAGGACACACATGTCTTTGGTCGAAATATGAAATTGCCCTCCGTTGACCAATTTCAAACACCATATCTCCCACATCACATAGCTACAATCATGACACCACCATGGTGCATGGTGGGAGACTTGAGATTAATACCACACATAATAACCAGTGGACTGCGCTCGATAGTTTTGGTTTTGGAGTAAAATATAGGGACACACATGTTCAGTGGCGTAGCTAAGGGGAGGGGAGGGGAGGGGAGGGGGGGGCGTGGTGGCCCAGGGTGTCACCCTTTCTGGGGCGTTACACGCAATTCGTGATATGAAACAATTGAAAATAGTGTGATACAAGAAAGGATTTTTTCATATCCTTTGGTGTTCAACTACTACTACTTTTATTGTTTTAAATTCTTTTAAGTTGATCTAGCATTTTTGTAAACATTTTTTTTTTTTTTTTTTTGTGCTCTTTGGTTACAGTAAATTTCAATTTTTGACCGCTCTGTAGCTGCAGAAATCACAGGAAATAGTACATCAGTCACTGTTATTTGGTTTGATAGATGTGGCATTGGCTATAAGTTTTCTTAGATGATTATTTATGAAATGATATAGTTTTGAATTTAAGGGAAAGATATTAAAATAAAGGTAAGTAGATAGTTAAATTGTAACTTCTCATTATTATTTAAAGAAAAATATTGTATTTTCTTCTGATACTAAATGAAAAAATCAGCCACCCATAGTCTTGGCTTCCATTTCCAAAGTCCAGTGTAGGCTTCCATTTCTATAGTCTGGTCTTGAATTAACCTCAGACGTTTTATGCGTGGCACTAAATTCAATTTTTTAATTGTTTTGCTTATTTATAATTTAGTCAGCTTACAAACTGAAATTCACGAGTACCTTGAAGTATTATCTACGGTTCGTAATTTCGAATTTATCATTTGACAGATTCGTATAGTTATAGAAAGATTGTAAAATTGACACTTCAAGTTATCAGATTTACATTCATTCATAACTGCTAGTAATGTATACATACCTACCTATTGTAACAGTGCACCTATAGTCAACGTGAAATTCTATATAGTTCGAATTTAAGCAATTGTAATGACTCAGAAAACTGTGCATAAAATTATCAACACTGTCATGTTAAAAGTAAAACAGAATTGGTCCAAGCAGTTGGTGATGGTATTGTCTTTAGTTAGTGAACAGTGTTTGAAGAACGTGTGCTTAACACAGTCGGAAGCATGTATCTTGTCAGCAAAATTGTACATCGGTAAGTACTTTAACTATCGGTGTATGTAAGTTAGCTCTGCTTTCTACTGAATGAGAATATGCAAATGTGATCACAATCTATATATATAAAAATCAATGCCACTTTTCGTTGTAATTTTATAACTCAAGAACGGACTCACCTATCCAAACCAAATGTTTAGGCTTTCGGACTATTTAGTAGATGGTTTATGTGAAGTTTGCACAAAATCGGTCTAGCGGTTCTTCATTTATCACATTTTTTGTAACAAATGAATTCAGTAAATGGTGGATCATTTTGTTAATGGGGATTTTGCTGTCAAATTGAACCTTTTTTCAGTGTTGACAGGCAAGCATGTTGTTATGTCATTCATGCGGTCATTTCATCTTGGACGTGCTTCGATTAAGGCAAATTGTCAGCGATAATTATTGCTTTGTGTTTATATTTTTAAACATATTGTTGAGTGCATTCATACAAATGGTGATTCTTGAATTGTTCAAATGTACTATGCATATGTGTGCGAGTACTTTTCTCAGTTTTTTAGCGAGCTGTCAGTGTTTCATATCGTTTACAGGCTTTATTTGAATTAAATTGTCAAACGCATTTACACAAACAGTAAGTTTTGAACTGTTGAATTGAATTACATGTATGTAAACATATTGTGTGCATATGGGTGTTTTATTCTTTTGTAACAGATGGAAGCACGTCGATTTAAAAATGAATTATTTAATGACATTTTTTATATTCATTGACGTATGCAGTCATATATATTTCCATACACACATATACGCACATGTATAAATACTGATACACCACTATTAATATAGCAATTTGTTTTTAATTTGATTTATTCTTTTTTATATGAAGGAAAAATGCCACGAGCCAGATGAGCAAATATAGGTCGGTGAACGCGTAATGCAAATGATGTGGCATTACTAAGACGATCACAGACTGCAGATGAACGACCACAAGCTAATGCAGCGCAGCATGAACGTAAAGCACGAAATAGATCTGTTGACCCTGTACCTGTACTGAATCTTGCACGGCGATCACGAATACGTCGTGCTGTTTTGGCTGAAATGATGCATTCTGCTTTTAATTGCAACAGTCAGATTGATTATAGTATGTACAGATACATTGGAATGATGGACGCAATATGTCCACATTGTGATGCAGCTAACTTTCCAGGTGAAACGCCCGGCATGTGTTGTGCTAATGGCAAAGTGAGATTGCCAGCATTAGAAACTCCACCCAAACCATTTTATTCATTTATTTTTGGGACATCTCAAATGTCGAAGCACTTTTTGAGTCATATTCAACAATACAATTCGGCATTTCAAATGACTTCTTTTGGTGCTACTAAAATTATTAGAGATAATTTTATGCCGACAGGATTGTCTCATGTTTATATCAGTTTAATCGTAAAGTATTCGATAGTTTTAAAAATTCTGATCCAACATCTACCTAAAATTGCATACATGTTACACATTCAGGGCCAGATTTATCATCAAGCTGGTTCGTTATTGCAATACCCCGACGTTGATCATCAATTTTTGCATATTTCTTTTATTGGTGATGAAAATCGTGAATTGGATCAACGTTGTGCAATTGTTTCGAATACAAGACGAGAAATTATTCGTGAGATACAAAGGCTTTTCCATCAGCATAACGCATCAATTCAATTGTTCAAAATTGCTCTCGATCGTATGCCATCTGATAATCACAAAATCGTAATAAGGGCTGATAGAACACCTTCTAGAGAGCATGAAAGGTGATTCAATGCACCGACAATTGATGAGGTTGCAATTGTAATTCTTGGTGATCAGTTTCAATCCCATGATATTGTACTTCATCGCAGAAATGAGCAATTGCAACGTGTTTCGGAACTTCATCGTAGTTACGATGCATTACAATACCCAATATTGCATTGAAAAGGTGACGATGGCTACCATATCAATATACCATTGATTGATCCACGAACAGGTAAATAATTGACCTATTTTCAGTGTGTTGACATTTCATTTGTATAATTTTCTAAAGTCTCATTTTGCACTTATTTTCAGGTCTACATGTACAGAGAAAAGTTAGTGCCATGAATTTATATTCGTATCGATTTATGGTTCGTCCACAAGAACAAAATTATATCTTGAGATGTGGTAAAGTATATCATCAGTACATCGTTGATATGTATGCCAAAATAGAAACTGAATGTCTTAATTTTATTCGTTTCAACCAAGCAAAATTAAGATCCGAAGAATATATTCATTTGCAAGATGCGATAGCGAATGATGCTAATGTTAATTACATCGGAAAAGAGACGTAAGCTGTTGCACAAAAAAATAAATAAATAAATAAAAAAATTACATCCGACGTTTAACTATATTGCCATCTTCGTATATTGGTAGCCCACGGCATATGAACGAATATGCACAAGACGCAATGTCTCATGTACGAAAATACGGTCGACCAGATCTATTCATTACATTTACATGTAATCCGCAGTGGGATGACATCAAAAACAATTTATTTGAAGGACAGTCGACAACTGATCGTCATGACATTACAGCACGTGTTTTTCGTCAAAAATTGAAAGCACTTATGGATTTAATTGTGAAATTATGTGTATTTGGAGAGGTGCATTGCCATATGTACTCCATCGAATGGCAAAAAAGCGGATTGCCACACGCACATATATTAATTTGGCTGGTACATAAAATAACTCCGGATCAAATCGATAATGTTATATCAGCTGAAATTCCTGATCAAACTGTTGATCCCAAGTTATTTCACGTTGTCGTTAAAAACATGATACATGGTCCTTGCGGTGAACTAAATATGAATTCGCCATGTATGATTGATGGAAAGTGTTCGAAACGATACCCAAGGCAATTGACATCAGACACAATAACGGGCAATGACGGATATCCGTTGTATCGACGTAGTTCACCCAATGATAATGGCAAAACGGCAACCATTAGAATGCGTAACCAGGACGTTGAAGTTGTTAATCGTTGGGTGGTTCTGTATTGTCCATTATTATCGAAAGTATTCAATGCTCATATAAATGTGGAGTATTGTAATTCAGTCAAATCCATTAAATATATTTGCAAGTATGTAAATAAAGGGAGTGATATGGCTGTTTTCGGTGTTGCTGGTGATAATAGAAATGATGAAATTACTCAGTATCAAATGGGGCGCTATGTTAGTAGTAATGAAGCTGTCTGGAGGATTATGTTGTTTCCAATGCACGAAAGACATCCTGTGGTTGTTAACTTGGCTGTGCATCTTGAGAATGGCCAACGTGTTTATTTTAATGAAGCAAATGTAGTGGAAAAAGCAGTACAACCACCAGCGACTACCTTGACCGCTTTTTTTCAAATTATGCGAAACTGATACATTTGCGATAAATTTGTTATATTCTGAAGTGCATCAGTATTACACATGGAACGTGTCTTCGAAAAAATTTCAAAGTCGTAAACAACGAACAGCAGTCGATGGGCATCCAGGCATTTTCCAAACAGATGCAATTGGGAGAATATATACAGTACATCCAAACAATGCTGAATGTTTTTATTTGCGATTGTTATTAGTTAACGTCAATGGCCCAAAATCATTTCAAGAATTGAGAATAGTCAACGGTCATTTGTGTGAAACATATCGTGAAGCATGTCAACTCTTGCATTTGTTGGAGGATGATGCACATTGGGATTCAACACTTCATGATGCATCTACTTCAGCTCATCCACAACAAATACGAATGCTATTTGCCATTATATTATCAACATGTATGCCATCAAATCCACTTGAATTAAGGAACAAATATAAACATTATATGGCAGAAGATATTTTAATTCGTATGCGTCATCATGCAAGAAATCCTGATTTGTTGATTACCTTGGAAATGTACAACGAAGCTTTGATAATAATTGAAGATATGTGTCTAACGATTGCAAATAAAGCATTAGTACAATTGGGTATGACCGCACCAATTCGTGAGATGCATGATTTGTTTGATCGTGAATTGCAACGTGAGCAGGAATTCAATTTTAATGATTTGCGTTTATTTGTACAATCGAATATAACCAAATTGAATATTCAGCAAAAACATGTATATGACACAATCATGCAAGCCGTTTCCAATAATGCAGGTGGATTATATTTCTTGGATGCACCTAATGGTACAGGCAAAACGTTCGTTATATCATTGATTTTAGCGACTATTCGATCGGAACAGAAAATTGCATTGGCACTTGCATCTTCGGGAATTGCTGCTACATTATTAGAAGGTGGTCGGACCGCACACTCTGCATTAAAATTGCCATTGAATGTATAGGTGATTGAAACTCCAACTTGCAATATTTCGAGAAATTCTGCTATGGCAAAAGTTCTGCGATTAATGTCAATTATTTTATGGGATGAGTGTACAATGGCGAATAAAAAATCACTAGAAGCATTTAATCGAACAATGCAAGATTTACGTGGTAATCAACAGCTTTTTGGTGGTGCTCTGATATTACTGTCAGGGGATTTTCGTCAAACATTGCCTGTCATTCCTCGATCAACTCCTGCTGATGAAATAAATGCCTGTTTGAAGTCATCAGTTCTTTGGAGATACGTACAAGACACAGAACATTAATATGCGTATTCACCTACAAAATGATCCAGCTGCCCATGAGTTTTCAAAACAATTGTTAGAAATCGGTGATGGCAAAATACAAATTGACAGTACCAACGGATTGATCGCTGTACCGAACAATTTTTGTACAATTGCGCAATCGATAGATGAATTGATTTAATGTGTTTTTCCTAATATTTTTTCAGAATTACAGAAATCGTGATTGGTTGAGAGAATGCGCCATTTTAGCACCGAAGAACATTCATATCAATGCCATTAATATTCAAGCAAAACTGCCAGGTGTAGTCACGACATATAAATCAATTGACAGTGTTATGAATCAAGATGAGGCAATGAATTATCCAATTGAATTTTTAAATTCATTGGAACCGGCTGGGATGCCACCGCGTTGCTTGAATCAGAAAGTTGGTTCTTTGATTATATTATTGCGAAATATTAATTCCCCAAAACTGTGTAATGGCACCAGATTGGCAATGAAAAAGTTATTGCCAAATTTGATTGAAGCTACGATCTTAACTGGTAAATCAAAAGGAGAAGTTTGTTTGATACCGTGTATCCCTATGATTCCAACTGATATGCCATTTGAGTTCAAACGATTACAGTATCCTATGCATTTATCATTTGCGATGTCCATCAACAAGGCCCAAGGGCAAACACTTTACGTTTGTGGTGTGAATTTGGAGGAATCATGTTTTTCACATGGCCAACTTTATGTTGCCTGTTCCAGAGTCGGTACCCCCAGCCGTTTGTTTATTCATGCTCAAAATGGAAAAACAAAAAATATTGTTTATCCAAATGTTTTGGATTAAGTTTTAAAATAAAATATTTTTTGTTTGAATAAATGAACTTGATGTTCCAATTAATTTTTTTTTATTATTTCACTTTATACGTAGCGAAGCCCGTACCGCTAGTAAAATAAATAAATGCATGATTCCATAGTATAGACAAGAAGAATATTTCTATCATGGAAATCTCTGTCGGATATAGGTACATAAATCCTTACATGTTGCTTTAATCGACAGTAATTTTGAACCTATGTTCTTCAATAAAAATTGGGCATTAATCATAAACTAAATGAATATTCGAGCCGTTTACAACATTTTTTTATATGCTATGGCATGGCGTTAAGGATATTTTATTTATAACCAAAATAAATAAATAAAGTATCATTCTAAAGAATAACATCTCCACTGCGGTCACATTTATATTTTAAGAAAGGAATTTTCTGAGTTGAACCCTTAAAGGGCAAAAATATCAGTTTTTCTAAATTGTGTTTTTTGTGTCTGCAGTCACTTATCTCCCTTGATAGTTAAAATTGATAAGTGAGGTATCATTGAAATGACTGAGGCCTTCGTAAGGTCTTTGGTTTTAATAAAAAAATTTTTTTTTTTTTTAAATTCGACTCTTAATGGGGAAAAGTATTAACATTTCTACAATGCAATTTTCGTTCATGAGCCAATTATCTCCCTTGATATGTAACCAATATTGATAAATGAACAAGGTGTTCGCTTTGGTCATATCCTTATTTTATAAAAGGAATATTTTGAATTCAACACTTAAAGGGCAAAAGTATTAATATTATTCCTACAACCTGTTTCTTTAATTATGTATCATATATCTCCTTCAATACTTAACGGAAATCGATTAATGACATATCGTTTTAAAAATTAAGGTCCCCAATTAGGTAAAATCATGAATTAAGAAAGAATTTTTCTAAATTTAATGCTTAAAGTGGTTGTATATAGGAGCCTGTCCCTTGATTGAAGCAACAGATTTCACAGAAATTTCAGTACACTTTTTTAAATCATTATTATATAAAAAAAGTAGCATCTCGCATATTTTTTTATGTTACAGCAACATTTTTGTTTATCTTTTCAATTCCAATGTAAACATTTTACTTGCACAGAAACACATATCACAGAGATGTTGAAATGCTGTACGTGCATTTTGTTCAGGTTGGTTGTATTCTGTTAAGGTCACTGACAGATTGTTGTGCATACACTGTGATTTAAATTTTTCTGTTTTGTAATGTGTTGTAAGTATTTTACACCTATTACACTAAACAAAATAAATATTTGCTACAAAAGTGTGGTTCTCCTACAAGCATTCAACCTCACTATTCATCCTATTTTATTCGTGAAATTCTCGCAAGGGTTGTCTAGTTTTTATCTGTTAAGATAATTATTTTCATATTCCCAACTCTCTGCTTCCAATGACAACCCCTTAAAAGACCTTAATAATGTTACTAGTAATTGCTCATTAATTAATTACTGTAGGGACAAACTTCAAAAAGACTTACTAGAAGTTCTTAGTTCAGCAGTCATTTAAAACGTTCAAATTTAGAAATAATAGTTCTTGGTCACCACACTGGTGTGTACTTTCCTGGTGATAGTAAACGGAATAATGAATGATGAAAATGTCCTAACACCTAAGATGACAAGTCCATTGCATAAGCTGTTCAATTATGTTTTATTCACTTCACAGGATTATTTGATGAGGTTAGAATCTAAGCCTGCCCCAACCACATTAGTACAAGTGTATATGTCAACATCACAGGAAGATGATGAAGAAATAGAGAAAATATATGCCAAAATTTAAGAAATAATCAAATAGGTTAAGGGGGAAGAAAATCTAATAATCATGGGTGATTGGAATGCGATAGTGAGGGAAGGAAAAGAGGGGAATACTGTGGGAAGTTTAGGTCTAGGAGAAAGACATGAGTGAGGAAGCGGGTTGTTAGAACATTGTGAAAGATATAAGCTAGTTGTGAGAAACACACTGTTTAAGAACCATGCTAGAAGGATATACACCTGGAAACGTCCTGGGGATACAGGCAGATATCAGTTAGATTATATCATGGTCAAACAGAGATTCAGGAATCAAGTTCTTGACTGGAAAGCATACCCAGGAGCAGACATAGACTCCAACCATAATTTGATAGTAATGAAGTGCAGGCTAAAATTCAAGTGAATAAGGAAGCAGTATAAGCAGAACAGACTGTAAGTGAATAAACTGAAACAATGTAGCATGAAAGAAAAATTTGCAGCAATGGTAGACTTAGGTCTAAGAAGTAAGTCTGAAATGAGCTCAACTGAGGATGAATGGAATACATTAAAGATCAAAATAATGAAAGCGGTTAAAGAAACATTAGGCTTTAGGCAACAAGCTGTCCAAAAACCTTGGATCACAGAAGAAATTTTGGAGCTGATTGATCAGAGGAGAAGGTACAAAAATGTTCAGGATGAAGCAGGAAGAGAGGAATACAGGCACTTTAGAAATCAAATAAATAGGAAATGAACATTAAAGCTGCCAATGGGAAACCTCTTTTAAGCTTAGAAGATAAAGCTAACCGATGGAAGGAATACATTGAAAAACTGTATGATGGAGACGATTTGAACAATAGTGCAATGGAAAAGGAAGACGATGTAGACACGGATTAATCAGGAGTTCCTGTTTTGAAGACAGAATTTAATAGAGCTCTGAATGAATTGAATGCAAATAAGCAGTTGGAATTGATGAGATCCCTGAAGAACATAGGAGAGGAAGGAATAAAAAGATTATTCAAACTGGTATCAAAAAGTTATGAAACAGGAGAAATTCCATCTGATTTTAATAAAAGTATTATCTTCACACTTCCAAAGAAAGCACAAACCTACAAATATGAGAATTATTTTACCATTAATCTAACATCACATGCATCAAAATTATTGACCAGAATAATATATAGAAGAATGGGAAGAGTAGTAGAAGAGATAGTAGGTGAAGATCAGTTTGGGTTTAGGAAAAATCGCAGTACAAAAGAAGCTATTCTGGCTTTAAGATTAATACTTGAAGGGTAGATCAAGAAAAACAAAGATACTTTTATAGCATTTGTTGATTTAGAAAAAGCTTTTGATAATGTTAGGTGGGACAAGATGTTCAAAATTTTAAAGAAATCAGGTCTAAAATATCGAGATAGAAGAATACTTTATAAACCATTTAAGATTCAAGAGGTCTTAGGAGCACAGTGAAGAGTTGTAGTTTATTATCAAGAAGAGGGATTCTTGGTAATAAGTGGAAGGTGACTGGAGGTTGCCTGATGAAAAAGCATTGCGTCAATTACTGTCGGTGTCCCTATGCTGACGGGGCAACGTTTTAGCGAAGCAATAGTTGGGAGGTCACGAGCTAACCTGGACAGGTAAAGGCGATGTCTTCCATGACAGAAATATTAGGGGTTTCTGCTTGCCCAGAGAATATAGTCTGTTCACTCAAATCTGAGACTGGAAACGGGGTATTGACGTAGTGGCAAATAGGAAGAGCCTCGTGGGAAATTATTTGCCAGGGAGTAAAACAGTTGTGGGGGATCCCGGGGATAAGAAGAAGTCCACAAGGTAAGTGTGGGTGTGAGATGATAAATGACTGGAAATGAGCCACCAGTGAGGGTTGGGGAAGCCGCAATTATTAATTTGTAAAGGAGGGAAGTGTTACGAAAAATTCTGAAAACTCTGGAATAAGTAGTGTATGCGAAGGCTACACATCATTGTAGGGGATAGCAAATCTAGGAGAGGGTTCACCAACAAAGAGAAAATCTGTGAACATATCATAGGAAAATGTAACGAAGGATGCATGCAGGAGGATCAACGAAAACTGTAAAATTGTGGGGAAGTTTCACTAGCATAAAAACAAAACTATGTTCGAGCTCCGTGAATGCAACTTATCCCTGGGGGAAGGTTTTAGAATTGCTGTGCAAGCAAGGTCAGCGAAATCATCTCTCGTAAGAAAGTTTAACGAGGTCAGATTGTTGTGGCGGGTTGCAAGTAATATACATTATAAGACGTAGATTCACAGAATGTAACACAGACACAAAGCATCTTAGTCAAAATCAGAACAGACAGAACATGCACGAAGGAAATGTATTCAGTATAAAGAGAAATTATATTTGCTCATAACGACAATTTGTAATTAGTTCTAAGAAAATTTGTATGTATATATGAACAGGTAAATTAGGCTTAAAATGTGTTTTGAAGGAGAGCCAAAATGTTTTGAGGGCAGGGAGGTGTAGCAAACGGAGTTATTCTCTTGGTTAAGAGTTACTAATTTGTTAATTATGAAATGAGAATGGCAAGTTTCATGTTAAGAAACCAGATAGAGGCTTTGACCAGGGATTTAAAGCGCTGGCAGTTAGGAAAAGGTGTGTAATGGTCGAGCAAAGTAGGACAGATGACAGCATTCATCAGCCTCACCATTGGTCTACCATTTGCCCCTCCACCTTAGGACTGTAGTGGGAGGTTGTGTAAAAACCTCTGCATTGAAGGGTGTCTTTTCTTGTCTTGTCTTCATCATTCAGTCTCAGTCAACAGCAGCCAGAGCAGAGAGAATGCAGAAGTCGAGTCGCCCTCTGGCGGCAGTGACTGTGGCTGCGGGGTGGCGCCACACACAGAAGATGGACAGCACCCAATCGGTTGGCTCTGCTGTAGGGTATGGTTGGACATGCAAAGCCATTGTTGAATCTTACTTACGGAGCTAGGGCCTTCCACAATGTCTATATATGGGGTTACTGGGCTAGGTAATTGCCCACAGTCTCAGAAGCTCCTGCTGTCTTCAAAGTAAATGCCACACTCACGCAGTTATATCATCAGCAACCATTTGCCTGTATAAGCCATAACAGTATTGCTGGGAAGATAGCACAATGGCACATTACATTATAATCATTATTCAGCATATCACTTGTATATTCTGTGCAGTCATGATAGTAAATAGTATACATAGTACATGTTTATGAAACCATTCACCCTGATGATCCTACTCTGAATGTCTCAATCCGATCCCAGATCAACTAGTATGTCGATCCTTACTCATTTGCTCCATCATATCTGGCCAAGTCTTCACTCAGCCTCCTGCCAGGTTCGCTATAGATCCAATTAGGTTTACCAGTGTCCAGGTGGGGACATCAACCTTATACTTTCACATTTCAGGGATTTCTATTTTTAGAATTTTTCACTGCAATTTCTAACATCTTGTTATTGTAAGATTCCTGCTTTTATCTTTTATTAATGGCATGTTTACTGACTATTTATATGCTTTTCTTTTTTGAAGTCATGTAGCATAGTAGCATTTTTCTTATATTGTTATCATCATTAAAATAATCCGTGATTTTAGAGTTTGTTGCTTCAAAACAAAAGAAAAAATCTTATCTCTACATGCTTAGTAACTTACCTTATTCTTTCTTTCAGACTCTTGAATTTTTGTACTTTCACTGGAAGGTGACCTTTGATTCTTTTGTTTTTCCACTTCATTTAATTTTTTCTTCAACTCCAAAACAAGTTTATTTCTGGAATGTTTATAAAAAATTTAAATTATTTTAAGACAATAATAATGTAAGTAAATCACCCATTATCACTAAATTTAAACTGTTTTAGTCATTTTGCTATATTTGTATTTACTTTCTGAAAGAAAGAAAACTTCTTGATAAAAAATTATTATCTATTGTCAATCAATAGTAATTTGTTTAATAAAAAGCACAATGTTTATAAATATTTTCGTATATTCTGCTAATACATATTATGAATACGAGGTGTGTACAAAAAGATTTTCTCTCAACAGCAAGGTCTTTAGAGACGGGAAAGGATGTGGGCAAGGAATGGGAAGGAATTTGGCCATGGCCTTTTTAAGGAAGCATCCCAGCATTAGCCTGGAGTGATTTGGGAAACCATGGAAAATCCAAATCTGGATGCCCAGAAAGGGATTCCAACCACCGTCCTCCTGAATGCATGTACGAAAAGAAACCAAACTTCTGCTGTAATTGCTTTATTGCTCATCATACTAACTTTTACATACTGTCCCCTTCAAAGTACTGTCCTTCACTATCAATACACCGTTGCCATCATTTTTCATGTTTTGGAACGTCTCCTCGAATGCAATTTCTCCGATGGTGCGCAGTTCTCTCGTCACATTGTCTTGAATTTCTTCTATGGTCTGGAAACGACGTCCTTTCAAAGTGTTTTTCAGTTTTTTGGGAAGAGAAAGAAGTCTGCTGGAGCCAAGTCTGGATAATAGGGTGGCTGAGGCACAACGGGAGTGCGATGTTTTGCCAGATAATTTGTGACAAACAACGATGCGTGAGCTGGTGTGTTGTCATGGTGCAACATCCACGACTGATTCTCCCACAGTTCAGGCCTTTTCCTACGCACAGCATCTCTCAATCGTGTCAGAATTTTCTGGTAGACATCCTTGTTTACCGCTTGACCACGTGGTACAAATTCATGGTGCACAACTCCTTTGCAATCAAAAAACACGACCATCATCACCTTGATGTTCGACCGACTCATCCGCGCTTCCATTGGTCGAGGAGATCCTTTCCCCACCCATTCTGAAGACTGCCTCTTCGTTTCCACATCGTACCCATAAACCCATGTTTCATCGCCTGTAATGATGTTCTTGAGGAAGTTTTCATCCTCATTTGCATTTTCAAGCAACTCCTTAGAGATTCTGGCTTGTTTCTCCTTCTGCTCGTCCGTCAACAAGCGCGGCACCAGTTTTTCACTGACGCAATGCATTCCTAGTTTTTCTCTCAGGATGTGAGCCTACGCTTATGCCAACTTCTTCAGCAACCTCACGGAAAGTCAAACGGCGATTTTCACGAATCACAGTGCGAACGCTCTCAACATGGTGGTCATCTGTTGATGTGGAGGGTCGACCAGATTTTGGATCATCGGTAACCGAACTCCTGCCCTCCTTAAAGCGCTTAAACCATTCATAGCACTGTGTTCGGCTCATGCAGTCATCCCTGTATGTTTGTTTAAGCATCTGAAGTGTCTCGGTGAAAGTTTTATCAAGTTTAACGCAAAATTTTACACAGACGCGTTGCTCCTCCAATTCCTTCATTCTTCCTTTCTCACAAATCCGACGAGCACTCTGCGCAGCACCCCACTAAACTGGCTGTCACTCGTAAACTAATGCAGCAACCGTACTGCGACAAGAGGCAATCTCTTGCCGAGAGATGTCACTAGTGTGCACAGAAGTCAGAGAATTTTATTGTACACACCTCGTGTGTATATATATATATATATATATTTTTTTTTTCCCTATCCTAATTTGATTCCTTTCCGCTACTTAGCGTCTTTTTTTCATTGTTATTATATATATATATATATATATATATGCCACTCCAAAGATGCATTATTACAGCAGCAATCAGATTATATACTTCACAATTTTCTTCAGATCCGATAGGCTACTTCGAAGATTGAAGTCAAACGTGGGAGAAGGAAGATATCGGAGTACATAAAATTATAGTTAAAAAAACTTAAAACACACTTTTGTAGCAATGTAAAATAAAAAGTAAAAAATAATTATTAAATATAAATATTTTATGCAACATTGATAGGTTGTGCCAAAATTCAGTATAACATACTTATTTATTTATTTTACTTATTTATTTATCAATCTTGTTTCATGGATCCCTGCTGAGGAAAGACATCTGGGATGCGAAACATGTAATTGTTAATACACATACATACAATATGAGTCATAATCACAGTAAAAAACAATTATATGTTACAAAGAAAAAATAAAGACAATAAAATAAACATAAATTTTTACAACTGTGATTTGCAAAAGTCATATTGAATACAATTAATTGTTTTGTTCAAATTCTTGAATGGAGTAGAAGGAGTTGAAAATAAGAGAATCTCTCAGTTTCTTTAAATATATCTTTATTACCTGCAGACTGTTTTATACTCTTGGGAAGTTTATTAAACAGATGTTTACCAGAATAATTAACTCCTCTTTGTACTAATGACAGAGATGTTTGTGTTTTGTGCAAGTTATTTCTGTTTATTGTATTGAAATTGTATACCTGTGAATTAGAAGTAAACAGGTTAAAATGATCTATGACAAAGCACATGAAAGAATATATATACTGAGAAGTCATTGTAAGAATATTGAGTTTTTTAAAAAGTTGTCTGCAAGAAGTTCTTGGTTGTAACCTACACAACATCCTAACACTTCTTTTCTGTGCTATTAAAACTTTTTTACTTTGTGAAGAGTTTCCCCAAAAGATTATACCATATAACATCACTGAATGAAAATATGAGGAGTAAACCTGTTTCGTTAATTCTAGATCTGCTATTAGAGAAAGTGTTCGTATTGCAAAGGTAGCACTACTTAACTTCTTCACTAGTGATATGTTCATGTCAACAGAGTTTCTCATCTATTTTAATACCCATGAATTTTATACTTTTTGTTTCTAATATTGTGTTTTTTTATAGCTTACTTGTAAATCTGGCTGTTCATAATTTTTTGCTTTAAACCTAATATAATGTGTTTTTTTTTCAAAATTTAATTTTAATGAATTTGCCTTAAACCAATTTGCTACTTCACTAAGTATTTCATTTACATTAAATTCTAGATTGCTGTTTAGTGTTTTTGTCACAGTCAGGTTAGTGTCATCTGCAAATAAAACACTCTTAACTTTGTCAGATAAGTTTCCACGAAGGTCATTGATGTACAACAAGAAGAGGAGGGGTCCTAGGACAGAACCTTGTGGAATTCCATGTTTTATTTTCTCCCAGTCTGATGAAGCATCTTTACATATTTTAGGATCAAAAATGGAAACTTTTTGCAATCGACTTTCCATGTATGATTTAAACCATTTACTTGCGGTTCCATAAATACCATAGTATTCCATTTTCTTCAAAAGTAATTCATGATTTACACAGTCAAATGCTTTTGCAAGATCACAAAATATTCCTACAGGGTTCATTTAAAAATGAATATATAGCCATTTCTATATATGATCCTTTTTGGAACCCAAATTATGATTTACTGAGGGTATTATTTTGTTTAAAATGTTTCATTACTCTACAGTACATGACTTTTCCAAAAATCTTTGGGAATCCTGATATTAATGAAATGGGACGATAGATATCTACACATGTTGCTTCTCCTTTTTTAAACAACGGTTTTACAACTTCATATTTTAGTCTAATTGGAAACATGCCTTGCATTAAGAATTCATTACAAATGTAAGCAAGTACATGACTGATACAATCTGAACATCTTTTCAGTAATTTGTTTGAAGTATTGTTATAACTAGAAGAATATTTTGGTTTTAATTGTTTCATGTATTTATTTATTTATGAAAATGTTACTGGTGGCAATTGCATTTGTTCAAATTTATTTGGGAGAACAGTCTGTAGAAGCCTTAGGGCACTATGTGGGGATTGCTTTTCTATGCCTAATTTCTCTACAACTGAAGTAAAATGTTTGTTAAATATTTCACAAACTTTTCCTACTTCACTATGAACAGCTCCATTTTGTTCTATTTTTATGTCTTTAGAGTGATTTACAGATTTTCCTGTTTCAGTTTTTATTATATTCCATATAGTTGTCATCATATTGCCTGAATTCCAAAGACAAATAAAGAGAATAACAATAAACATTTATTTTTACAACTGAATTTTTCAAAAGTCATATTGAATACAATTAATTAATTTGTTCAAATTCTTGAATGGAGTACTTTTCTCTATCTGTTTAATAGTGTTTTTGGACTTGATACATAACAGCAGGGCATCATGATCTGATATATACCTGTTCTTGACCTTTCTTATTACATTTCTTAGTATTTTAGAATAAAGTTTGCAATGAGCTTTCATTGTATAGTTATCTGATTCTCTTACTTTCAAGTACAGGTATCTTTTTGTTTTACAAGATACTCTAATACCATTTGTTATCCATCCCTTACCCAATTGTTTGGAGTATTGACAGCTTTCCTTTTATTGAAACTTCCTTCGAAAAGTGTTGGAAATATATTGAGAAAGGAATCAAATTTTTCATTAACACCCTGTGTATTGTACACTTCTGACCATTGTTCATTATTTAAGGAATCTATGAAATGTTTTACATGGTTTTTATTAATAATTCATCTAAATACCCAACTTTTCTTTATCTGTTTAATAGTGTTTCTGGACTTGATACATAACAGCTGGGCATCATGATCTGAGAAACCATTTATTACTGGAAGTATGTTGTAATTACTGTACTGAGAAATATCCATAAAAAAATTATCAATTCCAGTCCTGCCATTATTTTGTATTCTAGTAGGGAAATTTACAAGTGCTGTTAAGTTAAAAGACAACATCAAGGCTTCCATATCTAGCATCTCATTTCTGTGATTGAGAAAGTCAACATTAAAATCTCCACATAAAACAATTTGTTTTTTATTTTTGAAACATAGTAGCAAAGACTCTAACTGAGATAAAAACAGTCTAAAATTTCCTGAGGGGGCCCTGTAAATTGCTATTACTATGATATCTTTCTTACCATATTCTAGTTTAGTAACACAGCATTCAAAGTGTTGTTTTATACAATACTTACTTACATCTACACTGTTTTATTGAATATTATTTTTAACAAAAATGGCAACTCCTCCTTTCTCCATTTTACATCTACAGAAATGAGAACTTAGTTTATAACTTGGGATGGACAGCTAATATATTCCTGTGTCAGACAAGTGATGCTCAGATATGCACAAAATATCTACATTGAATTTTCTGGAATTTTTAATCTCTTCTATGCATAAGGTAATGTCATCAGTTTTACTAAATATTCCCCTTATATTTTGATGGAGAATAGTGGTCTGAACACTTTGATTCAATGAATTTAAATTGTTTACATTATTAGCACATACTGGTATGTCTAATTTCATTAAGTTTTGATCAGGAGAGAAATTAATTTCTTTTAGACATCTTAATACATACATTTTATTTACCCTAAAAAAGGCCGCGACTTAACACCACTTATAACAGGAATACCTCTTTCACTCACCTGGCATCCCCTGATCTCATCAGCAATAAGAAGCGAAAGCTTCCTTTTACCTCTGAAATTCAGTCCATGGTGAGAATAACTGTCCCTACCAATGCAGGCCACATCTATCAAACCAATGTGGTAATTTTTCAAATAAGATTAAAAGATGCACTAAGTAATTGGTCAGAAAAATAACACAAATATAAAATGAGCATGGCATGCTACATATCAGTTGTTATATTTACTATTGCTTTTTTTACATTAAAGTTTTTTTTTTTTTTTTTGATCAATGATTTAATTTTTTTTTAAGGTTACGTAAAAAATTATGCAATACTGAATTTTGGGACATCCTATTGCTATTGAACAAAATCTTTATATTTTTTTTTTTTTTACTTTTTAGTTCACATTGTTATAAAAGTATGTTTTAGTTTTTTAAATTATAATTTTTTTTTCAGGTTGCTACAAATATTTTTATACTGTTTACTTACTGCTCACCAATCATCTTTTTCTTGGTGTTGTAGTTTCATATTTCATTATTATTGCCACAAGTAATCTTTTATCTTTAAACGAGCAATTCTTGTATATATATATATAATATGTTTGATATCTCATTAAAGGCTGTAACGATTTGGATGAAATTTAATATTTAGACAATGCTTTGCTGTTTAGTTTATCTAAATAGGTGTCTTCCCTGCAAAACTGAGATTTTACAAACTATGGACAATTTTTGTACTTGGTATCTCGTAAACAACTATAACGCCATCTCGTAGGCATTTCAGGTACCAAAGGCTTAATGATAGTTAGTTTCTCTTTGGTTACAAGGAACTCTTATATCTCTAAATGAACAATTCTCTTATACTAGCTGACACATGCAAATATTTTGTGCAATATCATGGTCAGTCACCAAATGGTGATAAAATAATGTGGAAATAAGTAAATAAATGTATATTTATCAATGAGAGGTATTTTATTTTGAAGAGTTGTAAGAACTAATGTTAAAATTGTTATCATTAAATACTAATGTTCAATAGTAAAATATTTAAAAAGTAGATATTTAAAAGACATATATTTAAAAAAATAGATATTGGCTTTGGCAGAACTTCTTTACACATTTTCTTGGAAAATAATATTATCAGTTATAAAGCTATCATTTGCTTTTTGATGAATGTGTCTTTACACAAACATAAATATTATTTTAATCTACAAATACGGGAAAAGAACATTCAGGTGCATACAAAAAAAAAACAGGTTCTGTTGAATACAATCCTGTGCTTTGAAGCATTTGACCTTGTGCTTTATTGATGGCAGTCACAAAGCTTACCTTTATTTGGAATTGTGTTCTTGTTATTTGGAATGCATGGTTGGATCAGAAAGTGTGAGGTTAATGTGAAGTTTGAGTGTATTTTTACTGGAATGAATGGAATTACAGCAGATGATGTACTCGTCTAAATTAAGTATCACTAATTAATTTCTGATTAGTACTGAGATTTATATTTAACATAATAATAGCATTTTTATTTAAAAGCAATTTATGAGATGGAAAAGAGGATGATCTCGGAAACAGGTCTAGCAATTTTGATGAAATTTCATATGTAGGTACTTTTTTGATTTTCAAGTTCATAATTTTTTTTTAATATAAACAAAGAGAGACCAGTTCTTCTATTTTGTGTCTCACAAATTGCTCTTAACTCATGTTGTAGAAGTTTTATGTACCAGTACAGCTACAGATGTGTGTTAAACTTCTCTTTTGTCAGAACAAGGAATTGTTCCATTCAAAATACCTAGGAAGCCTTCAAGAAATATGTTTAAGTTTAATCTAACTTCATGCAAAAATTTGCTTGTCGAATAAGAATCGAAAGATGCCGAATGGAGAGCAGTCACTCAGGTACTGGACTATTAAATGGTCACCTCCTATCAGATGTCCGACAATAGGGAGAACATAGGAGATAACTCTTTTATAATAGTGTGAGCTAACTTAAAACAATGTAGTGAATGCTCACTGTTTAATGTCAGCTTAAGTTACCGTGGAAACCATCATAGTTGCTTGCATCAAAGTGTCGTTTAATACACATGCCCAGTAGGTTACACAAGAAAACCACTTTTCTGTTGTAATGAAGTCTTCATGGGTGTACCACTGTATATCCTGTGAAGTCTTCTTTGGAATTATACACTGGAAAAGTCTCTGTTCTTACACTTTTCTGTTGTTAATGTCAAAGTAATGAAAATACCAGGACATAGCTGTGATATTATTCTATTGTCATTGGTTTTTATTACGTGTGCAAAATATCAAATAATTCAGATGTCTGGAAGTGAGTAATAAAATGAAATGCATATGATATTGTTGGCTGCAAAATCCCTGAATGGTCCATCCTTCCAAGTGACAAACGATTTTCCAATTGCCGCCCATGTGCACTAATTTCAGGGGAACATTAGCCTGTAATCCTATTGGATATTAGGGACCTACAGTTTAATGTCAAATCCAAACTATGGAGAGTCCTAGCTTTCTTCATTTAAACAAAACAAAGCATTGCCAGACGTGATCAGTCAGTTCTAAGAACAGTACAAATTCCATCCATGACCAGAGTCAAACTGAGGTCATTCCCCAATCAGGTGCATTAACCAACTTAGCCACAAGATTGCTCATGAAAGTGAGAGAAAATTAGTAACATCTGTTATATGACATTTAAACAAATTTTCTGTTGTTGCTGTTAATGAAAATACCAGTATTCTGAAATGTCAAAAATGTTAAAAACTGAAAACATTGAATGTGTAGTTCTGTTCTGAAAAGTGCACTTATTGTCATATAATTAAGAAATGTTTTGTAAGTATGATGTCCTGCTTGGTATTATTTTTTAATGTTAAGCTATAGAGGATAGATTTCAGAAACTTATATAGCCTAGAAAGTATTGTTATTATAAGCTAAATATTGTTTTATAGGTCAAAAAGAGCAGAGGCAGTAGTTAAGATGAAAACATTGCTTAATTGATGTACACATAACTAGACAATAAACTAGCAACAAGCTTTCAATATGACAATATTCAGATGAGATGACATATTATTTGTGATGATGAAGTGTAGCTAAGCCTACAATAGCATAACTGTAATTGTATTAGCCAGAGGCTATTTGAAAATAATAAATAAACATATTTCAGACGTTGTTAATGATGAACAGTGCTCTCTTAACAGTAGGTGCATTACAAAAACCATGTGCTTAATTTTTCCTTTTTAAAATGCTCATGGGTCATCACCATCTTTAGCCAGAATTAATTACATGATACTTTGTTATCATATCCATAGAAATCTGCAGTTCCAACATCCAGTGTTTCTTCTCCAACTATATTTTTAAAGTTCCCCTCCATAGTAACAAGGCTCTCCATGATAAAACTGGACTTCTAAGAAAATAATTCTGAATTATCTTAAAATTTTACCTGACCCCAACTTAGTCGGTGATTTGTTGTATCCCACTATATCCTATAATAAGTTATCTATATAATAAAAATGAATCACCAAATGAGTTGCTAAGCGCAAAACTCGAGAACGGCTAGACTATTTCAGCTAATTCTTTTTTTTTATATTTTCGTTAAGGCATAAGGAAGGTTCTTATGCAGAGAAAAAACGCAAAAATTGAAAGGAAAATAGTTAAAACAACACTTTTCCTTTCCCTCAGTAAAAACAAAACAAGCGTGTTAGGATTATCTTTCATGTGACTTTAAGTTGATTAGGCTCTATGGATATTAATGTATGCCTGCGTGTGATCAGCGAAAATAATATCACTGACGTACGTGTTATCATTATTTCCTCCATGGGTGGCATTTTCTTGGTTGCTTTTAAATTTTCGCTTCTCTCGAAAACCAGTTGTGTGTTTATTTGTTCAGTTTGTTTACGTTTAGACCCATGCTGCCTACAACGAAAGTTTCGACTATGAAAATAGAATGCATCAGTTTAGAACGATGCAATACTAAGAATACCTCAAAAGCAAAATCGAATACTGGTATTTCAATTGAGAAGCGATATGCATTATTGTCTGACGATCAAGCCACACTTATCCTATTATTTTAAGAATGCAATGTTCTGATATGCCTTGTGGTGTTGGGTTCCATTCGTTTTAAATTATGTTCAGGTAGAATTCACGATGATTGAATTGGCTGCTGGTAATAATACTTTCTTACTTATAAAATCTATATAATAAAAATGAATCGCCAAATGTGAGCGGTGAGCGGTGGTCATAACGTTGCGAAAATATAAAGGAGAAGATGTGTTGATACCACGCATTATAATGGTACCAACTGACGTACCATTTGAATTTAAACGACTACAATTTCCAGTGCGGCTTGCTTTCGCTATGACCATAAATAAATCCCAGGGTCAGTCGGTGAGTGTTTGCGGCGATTATCTTGAAAACCCATGCTTCTCTCATGGACAGTTGTATGTTGTCTGCTCCCGCGTTGTAAAACCGTCAGCTTTACTTGCTTACGCGCCAGGTAACCAAACAAAAAATATCGTGTACCATAAAGCATTAAAATAAAAATAGCATCACATTATTACTAACATCTTGCAGTGTACGAAATAGAAAACTTATTTTTGTAAGTAAATGTTGTTAATTATTGAGGCATTAAATCAATAAATAAAGTGATCACTCCGTAATATGTTTTATTTATTTATTTTTTCTATTGGACTACGAAAGGACAATAACTTTTGACAGAAAGAAGTCTGTCGGGGCAGCTAGTTACTTCTATCACACAGTTATTATCATGCTTCACTATGCAGAAATCCAATGTGATGAAAATCACTTTCAACTGAAGGCTATAGTAGTTAACATCAGGCCCAGTGCCAAATAATGTGCCACATTTTTGAGTCCTCAGCCACAGTACATTTAAGTACTGACTGATGTATTGGTATGTGACATGCATTATAATTGTCAAAAACATGAGGATGAAGATATTCAAAGGAAGAACGCTAAATTTTCATGCTTGATTTTCAATACCAAATACAAAAAATAATATGATAAAGGAGATTGGTAAATAGTAATTGAAATACTTATAGCTTTATACCTCATTTACATCAAGGTCATTAGTGGTGGAGTGGGATTGGAGACAAGGAACAGGAAGGAATTCGACCATAGCCTTATGATGGAAGCATCCTGGTGTTCGCCTGGAGTGATCTGGGGAAACCATGCAAAACCCAAATCTGGATGCCTGCAATTCGAACCCATGCCCTCTGAATGTGAGGCCAGAGCATTAAAGTCTCACCCACCACACTTAGTAATTGAAATACAAGTGGTGGGCAAGAACAGTGGTGGATATGCATAGAGCATACAAAATTGACATGTGCTGGAACTATTAGGAACTGGAGGGATGACTGTGACCATAAATTAACACTTGATTCTAGCCGAAGTGATGTATGAAACTTTTATTTGAAAGCAAAGGAGTCAGAGACTATCATATGTTATTAGTGGAGACAAAAGAATATGAAATAAAAAGTGTACAATTAATATAAATAGATATACCAATACAATTAGAATAAGATATAAGATACATCACAATTAATAATGTTAAATAACAATTAAAATATTTAATGAGAAAGATTTTATCTAATTTATTTTAATCACACCATTTTGTGTTTAGCTATTAACAAACAACATAGAAAACTTTCAGTCGAATAACTGGCATAGAAATTGTCACATCTGTTTTCTCTGTTAGACAAAGCAGGTTGCAAAGTTTGTTAAATAGGTAAGTATGCCAATGGGCACTTGTTCTAAATTTAATGAGAAAAATATATATATTTATGTTAGTTAATACACATGGAGCATTTAAAAACAGAATTAAAAATATTGATTTATATCTTTTAACATAATAAGATGTTACCTGTCATTTAATTCAGCAGATAGTTTCGCTGTCCTATCATTGAGCTTCTTTATGTCCTTTTCTTTATTTGCTATCTCTGCAGTTAATGCTTCTGATGATTTTCCAGCATTACTCTGAAATGAAAATAACATAACAGTTGAGACCTTAGTCATATTTTTTAGGATGGTAAAACACAACTTTATTAGCTTTATTCATTTTCTTAGTCATACTGAAATTTAAAAATATTTTTATTCTAAAAGCACATTAATGACTTAGACATTTTTATACTGGTGTAAATTATAGTGGTCAGTTTTTCAATATGACCCACAAGGAAAAATTAAAATCATTTCAAAATTCTATAGTGAATAGTGTATAAAAATTACTTGTTAGTAAAATCCAAGTATACTGAAATCCAAATGCCTTGAATGATACTTTATATATGTTTTTTCTACCATTCTTTAAATAAAGGAAATTTGTAACAGAGTTAGGGAAGTGAAAGGTAGCTTGGCTTAAAATCAATTGCTTTTTTGTTGGAGAAAGGGCATACGCATAGACAAATGTAATTAATGAAAAACCTCATATAAATTTGGGAAAGATGATGTGTTTGAAAAAATATTTTAATGAAATAGAATCAAACCCAATTGACTGTAAGTTCAATATATATGTAACAGATAATTTTACATCGAAGGCAAGTTGATTGTGTATCTGCACACAGTACTAGAAAAATTTATAAAACTTGAAACAGTATGGGCAACAATGCTGTAAGAACATTTGAGTAACTCACTGATTACACAGTTTTTATTTTTATTCTCTCTAAAAAGGAAACTTTATTATGTGTGGAAGGTGACAAATGATAAAGGTGCATGTTGGAGGCTGTGAAGAATTCCAGTACTTCTGCAGCAACAAAACTTGAAGAAATAAACAATGAAGTCTAACTGTAAGTTTGATTTTTGTTGAGTCATATCAGCTCTGCCATCAGATCCTTCTCCTATGATCATGACCACTTGTTTCATACATCTTCTCAGCAATACATATCATACAATGGATGAGCATTATGTTGCAAATGCGAAAGGTAAAAGGTTGGACTGTGGTCCCTTAAAACTGGAACCAATCAGCTAAGGCAATGAACACCAGCTGGAAAAAACAGTCCTTCAAAAATTGCCAGATATTGACAATTACTATAAAACTGTTTCATGAATTTAAAAGTAATGTTCTGAAATCATTGTAGACCTTAAACTCTGAACCTCATCAATTTTGGTTTCCTTTACTTACAAAAGTTATTAGAATTTTCTCTTAGGGAGCTTTATTTCAATAATAAAGAAAAAAACTTATTTTGTAGACTTAAGGCATACTTTATCAACCACAAAATTAAGTTTATGATAAAAATACCTGTCAATACTCATTTTTGTATTGAAATGTGATGTTTTACAAGTATCTTATTTCAGAGATCACTAAATGATTTAATGTTTCCTTCATCCTTGCACTGGCCAGGAACTTCTTGAATAACTGTTGACAAACCTTTTAACTTAACTTTCACTGCATTGAAACACTCAGAAAAATCATACAAGAATAAAACATCAGATTTCTTACCCAAGATTTAAACAAATGACATAGCACCACTCAGAGTGAGCAGGGACATGATTCCCTGTAACCTGTCCAGAAAAGAGATCCATTCTTTCCAAAATCCTCCCTGTCCCTCCAAGAACTTGCTTTGCCTGGTCTTGTAACCTCAGCCAATTCCAAGTGCACAAACAAACTTCCTCATCACATCAGAGAGCCCCAAAGTTCTTTCCCATGCAACAGACCCCACTTTAAGATGTGCAACAAACACCACACCTCCACCACTTTCACCAATCCCGTCACTGGCGAGAGCCTTCCCATCATAAAACATTGTAAAACCTCCTCTGTAATATACCAGCTAACCTGTAAACACTGCCTGTCTTGCTATACATGTTTGACCACCAATCCACTAGCCATAAGAATAAATGGTAACTGACAGTCAGTATTCACTCAGAATCCAAAATATCCAGTAGCTGTCCATGCCATCCCCAATGACACCAATAATTTTAATTCTTGTCCATGCAATGAGTGTCTTCCCAAGCAGCAGCAGTTCCTCTGATCCAGATGGTGGGAGCTAGCCTAAAAATATAAACTGGGCATAAGGAAACCTTTATTATTTAAGATAATACCCAATCATTACTTTACCTCCCCTCTATACTCTCCTTGCCTTCATCCCCATGTAAGGCACCCTTCAGTTCACCAAAAGCACTCCCACTAGCCATCCCCAGCAGTAGAATATTCAGTAGATCAGTTGTGAAGTCATTTGTGTTGGACTAGGAAATTTTGAGAAGAGTAATTGTCAACTTGAAGGAATTGCCCTGTATTCATTTCCACAGTGAAAACTCATCACTAGAATCATTTTGAAGTGTATTCTGGCAGGGACTAAGCCGGATACCGGGATACGTATTGGATACCGAGATACATATAAGCTTGTACACCTAAACTGGAGTTCTTTCAAATACTATGAAAAGTCAAGAAATGTTCTAAAACCGTGAGTTACCTTCGGAAAATTGCTATCTATATTATAAAGATGGTTGCCACTTACACAATTAACCCCATGTAAGGAGGGTACTAATTTAGAAATGAAAATTGTTGAAGTTCATGTCACGAAAAATATATATTCTGAAAATTTCACAAAGTACAGGAAATGTCAGTTAGCTAAGGCGTCAGACTAAACGTCACACGAAAGATCACAAGTAATGAAGCAGAACAGACCGCTCAACCCCGAATCCGAAAATAAAAGTTCTTAAACTGTAGCGTCACATGGCGAAGAATTTCAAAGTTCTAATGATGGCCTCCCTGACACGCCCGTCATTACGGTTTCCGGTTAACCATGAATGCCCGCGCGCCGAGAGCGCCGAATTTCGTTTAACACTTTACGTGTTAACTCGACCCGAGACTTCCGAATTGTGGTAGGAGACCGGTCGCGGACTTCCTTATATCGAAAAATACAAAAAGCCGCAAGAGTCAACAGGTGTTATACTTTTTATTTAAGCTGAGGGCTTCCAAAAAATCACAAAATGTAGAGTGTGTTTCAACAAGTGCTGTGCTATGTGTACTTTTCCTCTCAGTGTTTTCAAACCGGTGTAAACTATTTTTCAAATTGGTGTAATAGGAAAGCTAACCGACTTTGAAAATGCAAATCATCACTTCCGGAAATCAACCTTGCTGATTTTCCGAATATCAAGTTTAAACTATTATCAAACTGTTCTTGTGGTCCTGCTAATTTCAAAAAGGTAAAAATCTTTCAAATCGGTTAAGTGCATTGAAAGTTATGGAATTTCTAAAATTTGGTAGTTTTGCAGCATTACTCAATTTTGTACACTTTTTATTTACAACTTATTTCGGCCTGATACTATTTTTAAAGTCTTCCTTTATTTTATTTAAGTGCTTTAAAAAAGTTTTTGGCTTCTGAAATATGTTTGCCAGATCCAAATTCTGTTTATAAGTCGGCGGTAACTGCGTCGTAGGATTACGATTTTCAACTTATTTATATCGTTTATTAAACTGTTAATTGCTATTGGAATCTTAAAGAATATTAATCTGCCTGTTATTTAGTGTTGTTAAATCTACTTTTAAAGCTCTGAAATTACTTGACTGGATTGAAACATTTTATTGAAATTAGCACATGGGAGATTAGTTTAAAAGTCATATTTGCTGCTTTAAATCTATTTGAAACTGCGAGTTATTAGTGAATTTAATATAACATGGTGAAATTATTATTATAAAAGTGCTTTACTGTGTCGAGAAGTGTGGAATATTAGTGATATGGTTGCTTAACCAAATCTGTTTACTTGCAATTTTGGATACTTATGGATTATGCACAAATCGGTAAGTTTAGAATTGATCTTTTATTATAAACTGTTTATTTATTGTTATTATGTCCAGTTTATTTACTTTTCTTGCTTTACTGTGTTGTTGATTTGATTTTAGTCTGCAGTATCTTGTGTCAATGTTAACCCTCAAATTTCATCTGTTTCTAACTAACTATTGGAAATAAAGAGTAAGGTAGCTTACAATTCATTTTATCGGGGAAAATTTATTTTAAGAGATAATTTGGTATGTTCACGTTTTGAAACATGCGATTAGAAAAGTAAGAATCTAAGATTTGAAATATCTTTGAATTGAGTAAAGCTACAGCTGAACTTTTATCACCAGTTATATTCAGCATTATCCCGAGTATTTTGATAGTAAAATTAACTAATTTGGCAAAGTTTAATTACCAGTTTTAATAAAGAGAAAATAATTAAATTTTTAACTAATAGGATTACAGTTGAGAAATTTATATTGGTAGATAGCCTAAATTAAGACAATTAAGAATATATATTGGTTTTGGCAAAAAGCTGTAGCATTAGTTAACCGACTTCAAAAAAAGGAGGAGGTTCTCAATTCGTCTGGGTTTTTATTTTTTTTTTTTATTTTTTTTTTTTTATTATGTGTCACCAGCAATATCTTCACCAATTTTGAATCGATTTAAATTAAATTTTTTTAGTGGATAGGGTATACGTCCAAAGTGGTCCCATATGAATTTCATTGAGAAACCACCCCTTCTACCCCCCTCCGCCCCCTAATTTTTATACAAATCCACATTTTTTATTCGATCTTGATGAAACTTTGGACATATATAGCCAAGAGAAAAATACTGTCAACTTTTGGTTTAAAAAAACTGAACCCCTCTCCCCCTATCCACACCCTTAATTTTTGCCAATTTTCTTTATTCAAAGCTACAGTCGACACCATTTAACTGATCTCCATTAAAGTTGGCAATTACATGTAGTTTTTCTGGGAGAAGGATTCTGACCAAAAAAATCAAAATAAAAAACCACCCCTCTTCCATTTACACCCCTTAATTTTATAGAAACCTACATTTCTTATCTGATATTTACTGAACTTTGCCCATGTATACTTTAAAACAAAGAGAAAAATCCTGTCAGTATTTGGTCTTCCAAAGTTCAACCCCCCCCTCCTTCCACCCCTTTAATTATTGTCAATGTTCTTCATAAAAAGCTACACTCGACACCGTTTGACCGATTATCATCAAATTTGGCATATACATGTAATTTTTTATGTAGAATCTAACCAAAAAATAAATTAAAAAAACACCCCTCTCCCCTTTACACCCCTTAATTTTTATACAAACCCACATTTTTTATCCGATTTCGATGAAATTTTGGACATGTATAGTAAAAAATAAAGAGAAAAATACTGTCAACTTTTGGATTGTAAAACTGAAGCCCTCTCCCCCTATCCACCCCTTACATTTTTACCAATGTTCTTTATACAATGCTACAGTTGACACATTTAACTGGTCTCCATTAAAGTAGGCATATACATGTAATTTTTCATGGAGAAGGTTTCTGACCAAAATAAATAAATAAATAATCCACCCCATGTCTTCCTTTACACCCTTTAATTTTATAGAAATCTGATTTTATGTATACTATAAAACAAAGAGAAAAATCCTGTCAGTATTTGGTTTGCCAATGCTCAACCCCTTTCCTCCTTCAACGCCATTAACTTTTGTCAATGTTCTTTATAAAAAGCTACAGTCGCATTTGTTTGACCGATTACCATGAAAATTGGTGCTTATATGTATTTTTTTCACGAAGAAGGTGTCTGACCAAAAGATCTAAAAACCACCCCCTCTCCCCATTAAACTGCTTAATTTTACACACAACCTCAGTTTTTATCTGGTTTAGACAGAACTTAGCAAATTTTTACTATGAAACAAAGAGAAAAAAGATGCCAACTCTTGGTTTGCAAAAAATGAACCCCTCTCCCCTTTTCCACCCCCTTGATTTTTGTCAATTTCTTTTTAGAAAGCTACAGTCGACACCATTTGACCGATCTTTATTAAAGTTGGCACATATATATATAATTTTTTATGGATAAGATCTCTGACCAAAAAATAAAAAAAACTACCCTAGCTCCCCTTCCCCTAATATTTGTACAAAACCCACATTTTGATTCGATTCGGTGGAACTTCGCATGCGTATACTTTAAAACAAATAGATAAAGAAAAATACTGTCCACATAACTTCACACAAAAATGCAAACCCTATCCCCCTTTCTACCCCATTAATTACTGTCAATGTTCTTTATACAAAGCTATCATTTCTTTCTGATTCTGAAGGAAGTATGCACATGTATACTACCAAAAAAAAAAAAATAAATAAATAAAAAAAATAACAGAAATATACTGTCTACATTTGGTTTCGAGAGTGCAAACACCGCTCCTTCCTTTCCATTCTTTAATATACAGTTTCTATCCGATTCTGAAGGAAATTTGCACACGTATACATTGAAACATGCAGAACAATTTAGTTTAAATTAGGTTGTTGAAGCCCAACCCCTCTTCCCTTCTACCCCCACCCTCTTAATTCCAAAGTTCTTTATAGATACCCACAGTTTTATCAGATTTCCATGGACCACTGCACATGTACTATAAAAAAAAAAAAAAAAAAAAAAAAAAAAAAAAAAAAAAAAAAACAGAAAAATTGTGTCTATATTCTGTCTACAAAACCCTACCACTCACTCCCTTACCCCATTTAATTTTGGCAAATGTTCTTTACACAAAGCTACAGTTTTTATATGGTTTCGATGGAAATTTGCACGTGTATACTTTAAAACAAAGAGAAAAATGCTGTCCACACTAGATTTACAAAAACCAAACTACTCTTTGACGCCACACCCCTTAATTATTTTTTTTTTATACATACCTACAGTTTTATCTGATATCAATAGAAATTTACACACATATACTTTAAATCAATCAGAAAAGGCAGTCTACATTTGGTATACAAAAGCTCAATCCCTCCTCCCCTTT
This sequence comes from Vandiemenella viatica, assembly GCA_031002005.1. Lineage (NCBI taxonomy): Eukaryota > Metazoa > Arthropoda > Insecta > Orthoptera > Morabidae > Vandiemenella > Vandiemenella viatica. Next base: position 183,481,496 of record CM061920.1, read on the forward strand.
ACCCTCACCCCTTTTAATTTCCAATGTTCTTTACAAAAATTCACAGTTTTAAATCCCATCAAAATCAGTTAAGCTAATTTTACAATGAACTCTTCACAGGTTTGCTGCTGGATAGCGTTTGTGAACGACGAGCTTTCGGCGACCAACTCCGTCGCCATCTTCGGGTCTGATGTTAGCGCTGCGGCGACCAGAGCTGCAGTGGCAAGCCTGGCCCCGCAGTGGCCTTATATGGGCTAGCTCCCCTCCTCTTCCTCCCCGCCGCCGCGCTCCGAGGTCCACGCCACCACCGGCTCCATAATGCGCCCGCAACGCTGGGTGGCCTCTCCCGACTTTCTGTTGAAAGGACGTTGTCTTAGCAATGACCAGGCTGGCTTCCAGGCATCGCTAAGCCATATCCCCGAGTCTCTATTAAATAGGTCATTGTTCAGCTGTATTTCAATGGCTTCCCTAATGACCGAGATTTCCCGATGCCGACAGTTTGCCGGCGGAACTTGAACATCTCCGCCTGACCTTCAAGAAAAACGGTTATCCTGACCGTTTGATAGAAAGGGCCCTTCGAGGTAGGCCGAAAAAACGTCCAGTGGAGCCAGGAAGCAAGCCCAAGGCGTTGGCCTTCATCCCCTATTCGGGCAGCACCTCTGGCAAGATAGGCAGGATACTGGCCAGACACGGAATAAAGTCCATATTCCGTCCTCCTGCCAAAATTCGTGATTGGCTCCGACGTGTGAAGGATGATATGGGGTTGAAAACGCTGGGGATCTACAAAATACCTTGCCAGTGTGGCAAGTCGTACATTGGTCAGACTATCCGCACCATTGAGGCTCGCATGGCCGAACACGATCGCAACATCCGGCTCTTCCAGATAGAAAAATCTGCGGTCGCACAACATGCAGTCGAAAACGGCCACAAAATAGATTTTGGCCAAGTAAAAGTGTTAGTGAAGTGTACTTCCTACTGGGACTCGGTCATTAGGGAAGCCATTGAAATACGGCTGAACAATGACCTATTTAATAGAGACTTGGGGATATGGCTTAGCGATGCCTGGAAGCAAGCCTGGTCTTTGCTAAGACAATGTCCTTTCAACAGAAAGTCGGGAGAGGCCACCCAGCGTTGCGGGCGCAATATGGAGCCGGTGGCGGCATGGACCTCGGAGCGCGGCGGCGGGGAGGAAGAGGAGGGGAGCTAGCCTATATAAGGCCACTTCGGGGCCAGGCTTGCCACTGCAGCTCTGGTCGCCGCAGCGCTAACATCACACCCGAAGATGGCAACGGAGTTGGTCGCTGAAAGCTCGTCGTTCACAAACGCTATCCGGCAGCAAACCTGTGAAGAGTTCATTGCATCGACACGCCGGGAAAGTCTTCGTTCGCACAAGCTATTTTTAAGTCATGGCATAATATTTATAATATAAATGTGTCGTAATGTCTCAACATGTACTTCAGATTTCAACTTTGATCCCAAGCTTTCACCAATTAAAAATCTATATTATTTGTGTGATGCCAGAGCAAACAGATATATTCCAGAGAGATTTCTGTATGTGGTATGTATTAATGCCCAACGAACTATAATACCACTAAAAATTTAAAAATAAAATAGTTGTTTAAAAAACATAAAAACCGCCTTAAAAAATTTAAAATAACTTTATACCTTGCTTAGGAAAAAGTAAATCTAAATAGACAACATTTTACATTACTTTAATTGAAATTTTGACATTAATTGGTTATTTTTGGAGTCGGTGCCAGCGAAAGCAAGAAAAACAAAAAGATAAAACCAATAAGGAATAACAATAATACATAAAAAATCATGTTACTGCTTACCTACAATTAATGCTAGAAACATGTTTCAACAAAACTGAAACATACAGATGATACACCGATATTATACTCTGTAAATCATTTACTTCATGATGCAACCTACCAACTGACACTGTAGCATCAGAGATATGCCTGGATGACCAATAAGGCCAAGCCACAGATTAAAATACTGTTAATTTGTTTCCCTAAGCTGTCTCCCACAATAACGCTATCTGCCTCAAGACATGCTGTAAAATATTGGGAATTTTTGTTTGTACTCCCCGTTTCGCCTCTAACGCCAAAAGAAGTTCAGTAATTCGATCTTCGCGATATGACAGGTGGCACCGACTCCAAAAATAACTAATTATTGCCAAAATTTCAATGAAAATAATGTAAAATGTTGTCTACTTAGATTTACTTTTTCCTAAGCAAGGTATAAAGTTATTTTAAAATTTTTAGTGCTTTTTTTTTTTTTTTAAGGCGGTTTTTATGTTTTTTTTAAACAATTATTTTTCAGATAATTAAGACTTTAAAGATAGATTGTCGCTAATTGTTGTTGGAGTTCGAGAAAGCCCGCCAAGTTGATCACTTGATAGACTTCAATTTTAAGCCTATAGAAACCTTTTTTGAATGCTAAATTAAATTAAAACAGATAGAACATGATTATAGAAGGCCCATGTATAAATTGCAAGTTAAACTATTTCGTACTTTAGGAGATATTAATTAAGAAAAAAAATTACTGACATCATAGGCCACGAAAAGCTTATAAAAGACCATGCAGCCACCATGATTTGTCTCATTTTTTCACCGGAAAGTGATCGCGTAACTTCACGCTAGTTAGCAGAGCGAACCATTCTGAGCGGTAGCAGTTTTGGCAAATTCCATCATGCCATAATAGTGTACTCACTAATGTTAGGCAGACTTAGTGAGTTTGTCTTCTCGTGTGATTGTGCTTAACCTGTAATCTTCAATGAAACTATTGTTCGATGCTTTATCTACGTATCTGGTATCGCAATGTACAAGTGAACTTGATCAAGAATATAAGTACTGTGTGTTACTCTGAAACCATGTCATATGTCTTAATTTCAATTACCCTTTTACCTCACATTTGGGGTTTAATATGAATGCGAGGCAGCTGATTTCTTAAATATTTTAGGTACCAGAAGGCTACACATGGTCATGAACTTAGCTGTTCACAGTTCAGGTTAAAGTGTTACCCGTCCCCCCTGCATCATGTAGGCCAGACACCCACTACTTAAAGTGGACCGCCACTAACCAGAGGTGGTTAACTGCAGAGATTCTTTAGTTTAAATTTCCTTTTTATTTCATTTACTTATTAATTTTTGCTTACTCAGATTTATGTTGCTAAGATAATACTGTAATAAGTTAATATTCTATAATTTTCATGATATTTTGCAATGCTCTGATATCAATTCCAAATCATTTCCTCTCTTCCTGTCCTCTGTTTGAATTTACCCCCCCCCCCCCACATTCCTGCTAACAGTGATCCTGTGAGGGAGTCTCCTACAACACATCACCCTTCATAATGTTTTCTTGATAAAGTGCCAAGACCTGAAAATTTCTGCCATTTGTGTACTTGTCTTTTTTATGTGTTCAAGCCACATCTAAGGTAAGTGGTGGTCCATTTCCCCATCCTTTGTAATTCCTTTTTGCTACTTAGCACCTATTATTTCAGGGTAATCATTAAAGTTAAATTTTGATAAAACATATTACATTATGTTCAAACAAAAAAATCTGTGCAGCAGGATTTACATATAAACCATAAAATATCACAATCTTGGAAAAAAGGTGTCAAGAGATGATGCTAGTGGGGGATCATGCTTTTTATCAACTTGCACTGTGCTGTAACAATGATCTGGTACCTCTCTGAATCTTTTTTACGGTTGCTGATATACTGTTATACTCTCACACATAAAGGTGTTCACTTTATAGTAAATGCAAGGTTTTGAAAACTTCCCTCACAATTTCCCTAATGTACTCTGTTCAACTCAGTTTATTATCAAACATTATGGCAAGATATTTTAATAGACTGTGTCTTTAATTAGCAATTCATCCTCCACCATATAATTGTACAAAATCTTCAGTCATCTGCATACCTAACACCTTTTGGTATTTATCTTCATTCCATGTGTGCCTGGCTAACTGGATATCATGTAGTGATTCTCCAGTATACGTTCCTTTCCTGTTTTAATCCTGTAATATGAGATTGTCATCTGCAAAGAAACTAACTTCTGACTGCAAACACAATTATTTATTAGAGTAGTGAACAGCAATGACCATTATGAACTACCTCATAGTACTTCGTTTTCAACTTCCACCTGCTCTGATACTGCTTTTCTTATCTTAAATTTTTGCTTCCTACCTGTTGAGAATTGCTGCATTCAGTACTCTTGATATCTGACATGTAGCACACAAACTGAGATTGAAATGAATATTCTCCTATGCCCATGCAGCTGATTTACAAACCAATTAAAATCCATCTGAACTTTCAAAATAGTACTAGACATTACAGCATTTTTGTGTTCCTTACCTTAGAATTCAGAGATTCCTGTAACTTTTTGTTTTCTGCTTTAATAGAAGTAAGTTCCTCCTCTGTGGATTGGAGTAAGATTTTAGTCGACTGTAACTGTTCCCGCAGCTCATCTTCCTGCTTGGTTGACTTAGAATCTGTTTGAAGAAAACACAAAATTAATTTTTATCTGTACTATTCTTGAAAATTTCTGGGCCTCTTGTGTTTCCACCAGATAAGTGAAGAAACAGATGCAGTGGCATAATTTAATACAGTTTTTATAGTTTGCGTCATTGTTGATAAGGTCTCTTTGCTAGTTATTGAATTTTTCACTTAATTAAATTTAGCATAAGCTTGATAGTTTAGCATAAGCTTGATAGTTAGATTAATTTTAATACTGTAGCAGAGGTAAAAATAGTGGTTTAAGTTATTTTACAGTGTTAAATTTGTTATATACCGTCAAAATCACTAGTTCGAAATTCGATTATTAAGGTTTTTATATCGTTCTATATTAAGACTCTATTCAGTTTAAAATAATACAGTTTGTTAATTAATTAATTCTGGAATAGTAATAAAACAACTAGAAATAATAAACATAAGTATTCATATATCGCATCCAGTTGTTTAAATTAGGTTAATACAATATCGATATTTTAAGTTCCACTATCGATATCGCAATCGAGTTTGCAACAACAAAAACGTACGTTCTAGTAAATAACCTGTTTTGCCTGAAATATAATTGTATTTAATTATCGTCTAATACTCTAAAATATAAACTTCCTAGATTACATTTATGAAAAAAAACTTTCATAACTAATTAGTTGTTATCCCCATTAGCACTAAATGGTATCGTCTCTTCATCATAAGTTCGTTTCGAAATTCAGAAGCTTAAGTTCATTGGTTCTTAAGGAGTATTTGTTACATAGTTATTATTCAAAAAGCTTCAATTTATATATATATATTTCAACAGTTAGTTGAGTATAGTGCCTATCATAATTAATAAAAAGAATGTTAAAAATATAGTATAAACTTTATTAGACTACTTTATCAAATAAATTTAACATTTGTTTAGAAGGCATTTGAATTATTTGGGAAACTGGAAACTGTGGCGCCTGACTAGGTACGTTGCGAATGGGATGGGTTGCAGTTGGTGTAAGAAGTGGTTTCACTGGGCATGTGGGGAAGAGGAAATGGGGGAAATAAATGAGGCTCTCCCATGGTTTTGTTCACTTTGTCTTAGGGATGATTGGATGTGGGAGATGGGCGAAACGATCAGGGAGTTGTGTGAAAGGATCAGGGTTATTGAGGCTCGTCCTGTGGAGGCTCAGCCTCTGGAGGCATGGCCAGTGGCTCTGCCTGTTGAGGTTCAGCCTGTGGAGACTCACCCTGTGGAGGCTCACACTGTCGAGGCTCAGCCTGCTGAGACTCAGACTGCCGAGACTCAGACTGCGCAGGCACAACCTGTGGGGGCTGAGCTTGTCGAGGCTCATGCTGTAGAGGCTGAAAGTAGAGATAGTGGTATTTTATCCATGATGGATTGGTGGAACTTCCGCGACTGTGATGTCAAATATGGGTTGTAAAAAATACAGCAACCAGTCACAATATGATTTTGTTTATTAAACCATTACCGGTTTCGAGCTATACCTGCTCATCTTCAGATGGTTTGTAAATTTACATCAATAAATGTGATTTACAGGAATGTATGGTTGTCCTACAGTAACAAAAGAAGTTTTTGTAAATGTTTACATCAACAAATGCAATATAGCATTTGTTGATGTAAACATTTACAAAAACTTTTTTGTTACTGTAGGACAACCATACATTCCTGTAAATCACATTTATTGATGTAAATTTACAAACCATCTGAAGATGAGCAGGTATAGCTCGAAACCGGTAATGGTTTAATAAACAAAATCATATTGTGACTGGTTGCTGTATTTTTTACAACCCATATTAGAGATAGTGGGTTGGAGGAAGTTGAGAAGGATGGGTGGGAGCTGGTAACAGGTCGTAGGAGAAATATAGCTAACAGGATGAAGAGGCCAGACACTTCAGTAATTGTGGGGGAAAATATGTTTGACCTGTTTCCAGAGTCAGGAGGAGAAGAGCCTCATGTAGATGTAGGAGTAGGTAAGATGGAGCAGACCTTTAGAAATAAGGGCATACAAGGCAAGAATAGGAAGAAAAGGGTTCTGCTGCTAGGTAGTAGCCATGGGAGAGGTGTAGGCCCTCTTCTGCAGGATCAGTTAGGTACAGGTTACCAGGTCACAAGTTGTTTCAAACCTAGTGCAACATTAGGTCAAGTAATAGAGGATATAGGTTCAATTTGTAGGAGTTTCACTAAGGACGATAGAATAGTGATAGTGGGAGGGGGGGGAATAGTATTGATAGAAACGCGAGTTATAGTATAGAGAGTGACCTGAGGAAGGTGGTGAAGGAGGCACAGCATACCAGGTCCTAAGATGCCATGACCGGCCACAATTGAACTATGCTGTGCGGTGTGTAAACGTGGAAATTGAAGTGCTACTTGGGAATGGCATTAGTCCTGTGTTGGGGGTTGTGCCAGTAAACACCATTGGTAGGTGGGGTTTCACTAGGCATGGTCTACATCTAAATAGAAGGGGGAAGGGAGTACTTTCTGAGTTGTTAGTAGTAAGGGAGTCCATTTCCAGTGCTGATGGGGTCAGGACTGTGACTTTTTTAGGTTAGGGGCTGCTGGTGAAGGGATCGAAATCGATGATCAAAGTGATACTAATTGCAGATCCATGATGAGAAAGATCTTAGATGTTAAAGAAATAGATGAAGTTGCTGAAACAATAACTGGCTGGGGTAAAACTGGGAAAGAGGAGATATATGCAGAAAATATAAAGCCGGTAATAAGGGTGTTAATGGTAAACTGTAGAAGTATAATGAACAAAGTGATCTAATTTACAAACTTAATAGAGATACATGAACCTCAAGTAATAATTGGGGTAGAGAGTTGGTTAAAAGAAGACGTACTAGACATTGAGGTTTTTCCTGATGGTTACAGAGTTTACCGCAGAGATAGAGAAGCAATTGGTGGAGGAGTCTTTATACTAGTTAGGAAAAACTACCACAATTTACTGGCGTTTATAGATCAAGACTATCAGTTATTTGGGTAGATTTCTGGGGTAATAAAAAAGAAAAAATCAGGGTGTTGGCTGCTTACCACAGTGGAATAATGACAGATGAAGATGAGGCTCATGGGGAGAAATTAAATTCATATTCAGATTTCAGAGGTGAGAATAGAATGATCATTATTGGTGGGGATTTAAATTTACCAGGTGTAAACTGGGAAGGAAATAAAATAAATAACACATGGGAACAAAGATTTGCAAATACCTTAATAAGGGAAGGAGGATTTACACAAGTGGAAGCAAAACACCAGAGGACAAAATATTTTGGATATATTCCTAATAAAGCCAGATGATAACCTTGGGGGGTGTCAAGTAACGGAAGGAATAAGTGATCATGAGGCAGTTCTGATGGATATTAGAGGATTTAGTAAACCACCAGCCAAAATTGAAGGGGGAAATAGGTACAATTAAAAAAAGGCACAGATTTCAAATTTGAAGAGATATTTCAGAGAACGTTTCAGGAAATGGAAGTAAGGCACAAGTACAGTAGAGTCAAGGTGGGAAGAGTTAAAGGAGATAATAAGAAAGGGGGAAGAAAAATTCATTCCGAAGCAGATAATAAAGAGAAGTAGAGAACCTTTGTACAATAATAGGGAAGTGAGGAGGATAAAGAGGTTGGTACAAAGAGAACATAATAGAGTTAAGAGACAGGGAATATTTGAAACAACTAAACAAGGACTTAATAATAGCAAAGAAAATGGCTAACGATAGGTTTTTGAAGAGTATTGTCAGTGCAGGAGGACCACTGACTGATGCATCTACAAATTTCTATGGCTATATCAGGAAACTGAGGGGAAGGGAGGGTGTAGAGATGCATATAGATAAGGATGGAGAAGTAGTTACTGAGGATTTGAAAAAGGCAGAGATTTTAAGTTACTGAGGATTTGAAAAAGGCAGAGATTTTAAGTTACTGAGGATTTGAAAAAGGCAGAGATTTTAAGTAACTGATTTAGTGAGAGCATTAGGGACAATGAATCAGAAACGGGAAGGTCTAATACGGAGAAAGAGCTTAACAATACGATTAGAAATGAAGGTACAAAAAAATTTGAAATTCATCCTGGATAAATCATAAAGAAAATAAGCAAGTTGAAAAAACATAAGGGAGCTCGTGCAGATAATATAACTACAGATGTCTTAAAGATAGCCAGATGTGACATTGTACCTTATCTTGAAATATTATTTAAATTGAGTCTGGATACTTGCTGCTTACCACAAGACTGGAAAAGTGCACTAGTAGTACCGGTACATAAAGGAGGGGTGAGAAATGGAGTCGAAAATTACAGGCCAATTAGTTTGACTTCAGTGATAGGTAAATTAATGGAAAGAGTGATATGCAACCACATCAGAAATGTATGTGAGGGATGTAAGTGGTTTTCAAGTAGGAAACATGGGTTCAGGTAAGGATATTCATGGCGAATCTCAGTTGGTGGGATATATGCAAGATATTTCAGATGAAATGGACAAGGGAGGCCAAATTGATAGTGTAGCACTAGATCTGTCTAAGGCGTTTGACAGAGTAAGCCATAAAATGGTAGTAAATAAGGTAAAAACCATTGGAGTTGTAGAAGAATTTTTAAAAGGTAGAAAACCGAAAGTTAGGGTAGGAAATGTAGTATCAAAAGAAGTGGAAGTAAAAATGGGTGTGCCAGAGGGTAGCGTATTGGGACCATTGCTATTCATTATTCTAATGAATAATTGTGTTGATTGTTTACTATCTGAAAATAGATTGTTTGCAGATGACATAATGCTGTTTAAAAGAATCACAACGATAGAGGATTGTAAACAGTTGCAGGGTAATGTGGACAGGATATCTAAATGGGTTGGTAAACATGGAATGAAGATAAATGCAATGAAGAGTCAGCTTATTAGATACACAAATAAAAAACAAAAGGTTAATTATGAATATAAGATGGGGAACGAATTGCTTGCTGTAGACTTGAACTGTAAATATCTTGGAATTACTTTTGATAACAATCTTAACTGGGCAGGAAACATAGCACAGGTGGTAGGAAAAGGTTTCAAAGTTCTGCCCTTGTTGGAGAGAGTGATGAGGGGATGTACGAGAGAAGTCAAGGAATTGGGTTACAAAACTTTGGTCAGACCATTGCTCGAATATGGTAGTGTAGTATGGGACCCTCATTTTACGTATCAAGTACAGGAGTTGGAGAGGGTGCAAAAAAGGGCTGCTAGATTTGTTTCTGGAAATGCAATCAGTGATAAGGAGCTGGAATGGGATTCATTGCAAGACAGGTGGAGGATGAGGAGGGTCATGGGAGTGTACAGGGCGTATACTAGCGATGAGGCATGGAAAGATATTGCAGTAGGTATGAAAAGTAGTTCATGGAAGGGAAAAGATGACCATGACCACAAGCTGGCACTCGATTTCAGGCACAAGGGCGTGGGAAGATTTTCTTGTTTGGGTAAGGGTGTCAGGGATTGGAATGAGTTACCAAGGGGAATGATGAATAACTTGCCAAAAACGTTAAAAGAATTTAAAGTTAAAATTTGTAGAGGGCAAATGTAGGTGGGTGCAGGTTAGGGGGAAGTTGGGTGTGTAGGGAAATCGCCACCGGAGTGTGTGCTCCATTGCAACTAAATAAAAAAAATGATAATAAAACAAATTAAAAAAGTAATGCATAATTAAAATAATATACTACAAAATTGATGAAACCTCCCATATATCCAATAAGTAATTAGTTTGATACTACATTTCATTGTATCATTAATTATAAACAAAAAATGAAGGCAGAATATTTTTGATACTGTAAGTAATAATGTAATAATTAATTACATTACTTTGGTATACTGTAGTATTCACATATTTTCTAATTCTGTTGTCTATATGTCTTAGGTTCAAATTCATAACAGATTTGAGTGTAAGAAATAGGCATTAATCGATTTTTGATAGTGTTTTTTCCTGAGCTGTTATCAAGTAGATTAAAATTTCTTGCAGTTTAATTATTATGTAGGTAATAAGACAGGATAGAGAAAAGTAACCCGTCACATACCACAGATGATGGCAGGAGGGCAGGGTGACATGTCAAAAACACGAACAACTTCACCATGTTTCGTTAAATATCTTTAGTCATGTATGAGGTGAGACATATGGCTGGGGAAAAGATTTGACAACACGCCGAGCTGCAACTCACGTTATTTTTTGCTATCTTATTTCCAATTTGTTATGGCAGTTTCTGATGAAGATAAGGTCTCCATCTCACCAAAGATATTAGTGTGAGTGTGAATGTTCACTAAAACTATTAAATACTGACAGTGGAATTTTTAAGGCACTCCTTCATTGATAGAATAATGTGTATCAGGCTGGAGTCGGAGAGGAACTAACAAGTATAGCGTTACAATTAGGTAGAAGATTTTAGAAGGAGTGAGGAGGGGGGGGGGGGAAGGGGGGGAAGACAAATACAAAAGATAATATACACAAAATAATAAAATTGAGGTATTGAAACCTTAGCATGGTATAAAATAAAGTCCCCTGGAATGTGACCATGATAATCTTAAGAAACACCAGATCCAATTTGGGAGTTTTAACTGCTATGCAGTGTTGTTTTTTTAGCAATATCTGATATTACCTATGGAAGCTGAGCAAGGATGATATTACTGAATGAAGTAGGTGAAAATTTCTGCATTCACATGCTTTCTTTGAATACCTTGCCAAAATACTTGTTTTTACTATGATTATGACTCATATTGTATATATGTGTATTAACCATGACATATTTCACATCTCAGAGGTCCTTCCTCAGCAGGAATCCATGAAACAAGATTGATAAATAAAATAAAAAAATAATCATTAGATCTATAGCAATAAAATGTGTCAAAGAATTGTAGAGCATAAAAAAAAACCATACTATGTAAGCATTTATTTACCTACTGCAGATAACTCACAATAAGTTTCATTCCAACTCTCTCTCTAAGAGTCTCACAGAAAACCAAAAGAAATCTTGGTCGTATGTACGAAAAGTCAATTGTACCAATAGCAATATTCCAGCACTAATTCGTGAAGGTTCCATGGTTAATGAAAGCAGCGATAAAGCTAATGTACTAAATACTGTATTCAAAAATTCATTTAATGATGAAAATAAGGATAATATTCCCATTTTCCCACGCCATGTCGAGTTGGTGATGGAATCATTACGAATAGATACTGCAGGTATCATAAAGCAATTAGAGCTCCTGAAGTGGGGAAAAGCAGCAGCCCGGATGGAATTCCAGTAAGAGTATTTTCGGAGTATGTGGCAGAAATTGGGCCATTTCTGTCCGATATATTCAGTAAATCATTAGAAGAGCGAAAAGTACCTTCAGACTGGAAAATCGTGCAAGTAACTCCCATTTTCAAGAAAGGTGATCTAAGTAATCCTGGAAACTATCGTCCCATATCTATGACATCTGTTTGTAGTAGAGTTATGGAGCATATTATATGCTTGAATATTATGAATTTTCATGATGATAATAATTTGCTTACAACAAATCAACACAGATTTCGGAAGAAAAAATCATGTGAAACACAGCTGGCTCTATTTACACATGACTTAATGAAAGTTATTGATGCAGGTTCACAAGTAGAAGCAAATTTTTTAGATTTTCGGAAAGCCAATGAATCTGTGCCCACAAAAGCCTTTTAGCGAAGCTTTGTGCGTACGGTATATCGGATCAGCTTTATGAACGCATAAAGTATTTTCTAACTGGTCGGTCACAGTATGTCATCGTTGAAGGAGAAATTCTTCTAATCTAGATGTTACATCGGGTGTACCACAAGGAAGTGTAATAGGACCACTTCTTTTCTTAATTGTTATAAACGATCTCAGTGACAAAGTGAAAAGCCTTTTTAGATTGTTTGCTGATGATGCGGTTATTTATAGGGAAGTAACGAATTTGGCGATTGCTTAGAAATTCTGCGTGATCTGGATATTATGTTGGCATGGTGTACTGAGTGGCAACTTATGCTAAATTGTAAAAAGTGCAAGACAATGAGCATAACTAACAAAAAGAATCCAATTGTTCAGAAATACGAGTTAAACAATACAGTTATTGATATGGTCAATTCTATGAAATATTTGGGAGTAACAGTACAAAGGAACATGAAATGGGACATACACATTAATTCATTAGTAGGTAGAGCAAATTCTAGGCTGCGATTCATAGGTCGAATCTTGAAAAATTGTAATGAACAAACAAAGGAGATAGCGTACAAATCTCGCCCACATTTGGACTATTGTTGTGCCATTCAGGACCCGTTTCGTAAGGGGTTGATCGAAAATATAGAGAAAGTACAGAGAAGAGCCGCTCGATTCGTGACCGGTTGCTACAGTCTTTATGTAAGCATCACAGAACTGATTAGTAGACTAGGCTCGGAGTCTCTGGTAGATAGATGACGCACGTTTCGTTTAAACTAATTGATAAACATGTGTACTCCCGCTTTCACTTATGAGTGTAGTGAAATACTTCATCCACCAACCTATTTGAGCCGGAATGACAGGAAAGATAAGATTAGAGAAATAAGGTGCCGCAATGTTTCTTATATGAATTCTTTTTTCCCTGGTACCATTAGGGATTGGAATGCACAAGAATTGCAGAGTATATATGTAGCTGTAGATGAAGTTTGTTTCACAATTTAAATTTGCAGTAAAAATTAAGTGTGAATTTTTTCAGTTTTTTTGCCTTTAATTTACTTATTGATAAAACTATCTTCAGTTTTTAATGCAGATGAAGAGTGACTATTATAGCCTACAATGGGGAGTGGAGTTACCCACATCCGTAGCATACCTTAATCTACACGTGCTCGCTGGGTGGTGCTAAATGGGTGACAGCTATCAGATGTCAAGGTACTGACATTCTCAGCCTTATGGCCATGGGATTAACTACAAACATAACAGTCTTTCCATACAAGAACAGTAGGATCCCAGCTAAACATTTGCCAACTTAACACTGAAGGCATGGGTAGAGCCAAGAGCCTTTACTTATCATCAGTCTTACAGAAATACGCACTTGATTTTGTAAAGCTGCAAGAAACTCACACAGAGAATTAGCAGCAGGTGCTGGCTAGAGGAAAACTACCTGGATAAAATGGTTACAGCACAACAATGAGAAGCAGGTGCTGGCTAGGGGAAAACTACCTGGATGAAATGGATACAGCACAACATCAAGCAAAGTATAGCATTCTAATGTAAACTGATGAGCAAAAACATTATGAACACTCCCTACTGTGAAATTGAATGCCATCTGGTGGCGTTGTTTGTAAGTCATGTGGTAAGGTAACTATATAAGTGGAGCAGAGATGTATGGGGAGTCATTCTAGCGATGATATGTGTGGCAATTGGGGGAATACACTGACATAATAGACCTTAATGAAGGTCAGAATGTAATGGCCCAGAGCCTGGGAATGAACATCTCGGAATCTGCAAGGTAGTAAGCATTTATGGAAAGTAGTTGAATCACAGTGAAATCGTGAGTAGGACTTGCACGCCTCATCGCAGAATGTGGAGGTTGGAGGCTTGCCCACCCTGTAAAGCAGGATAGGGTGCAATATGTGGCAGATCTGATGGCAGATTACAATGCTGGTGAAAGCACTCTGTTCAGCACACATTGTCAAAGATATGGCTCTGCAGGAGTCGGCCCATATGTTTTTCCCTGTCGAATCAATGACGTTGGCAATTGTGATTGCAGTGGGCACAAGATAATAGAGATTGGACTGTGGATCATTGGAAACATATTGTCAGGGCAGGTGAATCACATTTCTTCTTGCACCAGATCGACGGTTGTGTCCAGATACACCATTTTACAGGTTAAAAGCTGCACAAAACATGCACCACAACATGGAAGCAGGTCAGTGGGGGCGGTATTATGGCATGGTTGGAATTCACCAGGACTTCTATGGGACCTGTGGTAGCGATCAAAGGCACCATAACATCTGTAATCAACTAGAACCCTTCATGCTTCATCTTTCCAACTACAGCAATAGCATCAACCATCAGGATAACTGCCCATATCACAATGGCAGAATCATGCTACATTGGTTCTAGGAGCATGTTAGTGAATTCACGGTTATGAATTGGGCACCACATTCGCCTGGTCTCAAATTACAGATCTGAGATGATATCGGATGCCAACTCCGCACCCACAAACCACTGGCCCATAATTTAAGGGAATTGTGTGATGTTTGCATAGATACCTGATGCCAGATATATCTGGAAACCTACCAACTACTTGTCAAATCTTTTCCACGCAAAATCGCTTCAGCATTGCATTCCAAAGGTGGACCAATAAGCTATTAAGCCGGTGGTTATGTTTTGTTTCATCAGTGTACACTAAGAATGACAAATACCACTACCAGCTCAATCCAGCAGAGCACCATCCAACTTACTTTTCCACCACAATAGAGGTGCAGTATGTTACGGTTACCAATATCTACAAGCCACCAACTGCACTTTGGCCTGAAACTATTGACTTGGTACCCACTACATCCTTAGAGATTTCAACACCCATAATACTGTGTAGAGATATAACCACACTGACAAGAACAGGATTAAACTAATGGAATCAGCTGACATCAACAACCTGTCATTGATACATGACCAGAAAGACGAAGGTATATTTCATTCTGCTCACTGGAAACAAGACTATGCACCAGACCTCTGTTTCATCTGAACTGGTTTTTTAGCTTCTCTCTGTCACAAAGGAGAAAAGTTCTAGGTGACTTCCCTTATAGTCAACCTAGACCCATAATCTATATAATATCTGTTATCCGATTCACTCCTATATCTCATTGGAACTTCCAAAGAGCAAACTAGGAAGCTTATGAGAAGTACAATGATGCCAAAATTCTAAGGACCAAAGCAGTCCCAGCGAATTATTGAAAAGTAGCAGTGAAGAGAGCCATCCTGCGAGGCTTACAGAAAGACTATATAACAGGATTGCATTTGGCGTCAAGCAGACTTAGAGAAGGATTTGAGAAAAACAGCTCTCATGAGAATGAAACAGAACTGCTTGAATCTCTTGACAATGTTAGATGACAGAAATGGATACAATCTCTTAATAATTTGAATTTTACCCTTTCTTGTAGAAAAACCTGGACTCTTATTTGTAAATTAGATACTTCATCAACACCGTCAAGGACACTGGAGAAGGAATCTGGAGAAAGTCTTCAAGCAACTGCAGAGCATCAACTTGAATTTGTACCTGAAGAAATGCTCTTAAGTACATGGGACATGTCATATCTAAGAATTGTGTGGCCATAGATCCCTAGAAGACCAGCACAGTGAGAGAATGGCTAATTCCCAGGGAAGAGCGTGAACCTCAGAGCTTCTTGGGGTGATGTTCCTACTACAGATGCTTCATATCTGGATTTTCCAGCATAGCCAATCCATTGACCATGGTTACCAAGGAAGAACAGGACTACTTATGGGACAAACACTGTCAATCATCCTCCAGACAGCTGAAGACACTCCTGGTTACTGAATCCATCCTCAGTTATCCGTGCACCACTGGCATGTTTATATTGCACACTGATGCCAGTAACAAAGGTGGAGTTCCGTCACAGTTACAGGATGGTTGGAAGAAAGTAATCACCTACATCAACAACATACTCTCCAAGCCTGAGTGGTAGTACTGTGTCACACGACAGGAATTGTTGGCAGTGGTGAAGTCTGTGAACACTTCTATAAGTACCTGTATGGATGAAGTTTTTACTGAGAATGGATCGTGGAACCCTGAAATGGCTGATGAATTCTGAATGACAGATTGCTCATTGGATTGAACGCCTGCAGGAGTACAACATCCAGATTGAGCATCAAGCCAGAACTAGGGATAGGAATAAGGACGCCATATCAAGAAGGTCATGTCCTGTAGACTGCAACCACTGAGCACGTCAGGAATCAAGGCTGGTCTGGTGAGACTCAAGCAGTTTGTGGGACTCCAGAAGACCCAGAGTGAGGACACAGATCTTGGCAACAATATACAGAGACTTAAGAGAGGACACCAACGTACATGAGAAGAAGTTGCTCCACTCATCCCAAGAAGCAAATCTTATTGGGCTCTATGATACTCATTACATCTGGAAGATGAAGTGTGAAGCAAATTGTTGACGGCTCAGATGGGACACATATTGTCGTGCCTAAGAAGAAGACTCCTGAAATACTGCATCATCTGAACAACAAGAGCTCTGGATGACATCTAGGCATGAACAAACCCATGTAAATGTCAGATAAATATCCTGTTGGGGGAGCTGCAAGGAGGATGTCAAGCACTGGTGCAGTTGCAGCTGCTGGGAATGGACTGAAAAGAAGGAAGGCACCAATGCAAAAGTACAATAATGGGAGCCCATTCAAATGGATTGCGATCGACTTGGTAGGACCATTCCCTGAAATGGATGCTGGAAACAAGTACATTTTGATGGCACTCAACTACCTAACAAAATGGGTCAAAGCTTACACGCACTCCCCAATCAGGAATCTGTCTCCATCGTCAAGATCCTAGTGAAGGAGTTTTTCTAATGGTTTGGTGTTTCCTTGGAATTATACTCAGACCAGGAGAGAAATTTCGAGTCGGTGGTGTTCCAGCAATTCTGTGAACCTCATAGGAATTCAGAAGACCAGGAAGACGACCATACATCATCAGTCAGATGGAATGGCTGAGCAGATGAAGCAGATCATCTGGAATCATCTCTCCAAGGTGGTGGCAGAAAATCAACATGACTGGAACGAATATGTAGCCCTGTTCCTTATGGCCTATCGATTTTCGGTCCACAAGAAGATGAGACAGACATTGGTTTGTATCCTCTTTGAAAGGGAATGGCTGCTACCCGGTGACTTGGTATTTGGCTGTAAATCTGGCCAAGAACAGAGATTTTTGTTACTATGGCTTTATACCTCATCGACCTTGAGGTTATTAGAGGCAGAATGGGACTGGGAATTAGGAACAGGAAGGAATTCGGCCTTGGCCTTTCGTAGAAAGCATCCTGGTATTTGCCTGGAGTGATTTAGGGTAACCATGGAAACCCAAATCTAGATGCCCAGATGTCGTTTCAAACTGGTGTCCTCCTGAATTTGAGGCCAGAGCATTAACTGCTAACCCACTATACTCGGTGTGAAGAAAAGGTGGCAGGAGAAACTTCATCAGCTGGCTGAAAGAGAAGGCAAACTGGATCAACGACCTCGTCTGAAGGAACAGAATACAAGCGACCAGATGAAGCACACCTACAATGTACGGGTGCGAGAAAGTTGCTTCGAAGTAACAGATTTAGTATAGCTACTCAACCTTCAATGGCGACATGGTCTCTCACATAAGTTGCAGCAATCCTGGGATGGACTGTATGAGGTGAAGAAGAGTATCAACCATGTCATCTACTGGATATGAAAACTTCCATGCAGGAAGCCTAAGGTGGTCCACTTCAATCAACTAGAACTTTATGAAAAATCTAACCCAATATTCGACGATGGTTCCACAATGGTTTTAGATTGTTTCATGACAGAACAAGCATAAAGAGGGGGCAGTGTTACATGTTTGGACAGGCATAGGGTTGTGCTGGCATTGACAGTGATGAGTGTAGTGTTTGGGGGTCCACTAGAAGTGGCTGCGCATTTGAACTGGTGTGGTTGGAAAATGTGAGGACCATCTGCTGCATGATTGGACTGAGTGAAAACAACCAAATCTATTTGAATGGAGATGAGGGTATTTAAGGAGTGGACTGGAGCTCAAGTGGTAAGTCATGTGAAATTGGACTGCTTGCATGCGTCATGGAAAGAATTATGCCTCACTGAGTCTGGTATGTCCCTCTATGATGAAACTACAGAGCTGACGATACATTAGTATGGATTAGCCTACTTGAGTGTGAGCTTCGGGTGTGGCAGTTTCTTCTGTAGGATTGGGCGGATGAGCCTGTATATTGTAAATAGCAGTGGACTGTATTATTGTGGTGACAACAGAAGAGATTCCTTCCATTTAAAATTCCTGAAATCATTTGTAGCCATAATATTAGATTTAACTGTTTAATAAATATTACAATTAGGAACTGAGTGTTAATTAATTTAGAATTTGACCGACAGGTCACAACAATATCAACCTTACAGTAGAAAGAAATAACTTTGCAAAGGCTGAAGATATTCTGACTAATGACCTTTAGGAAATAGGGCACCTTTAACCTAATTCACAGAAAACAGAAACAGCTACATTCCACTTTAGCAACAAACAAATGAACTACCAGCCAAATATAGTGTTCAGAGACCAGATGATGAAGTATAACAGTATCCCCCCCCCCCCCCCCCGCCAAGATAAACCTGGAAGTTACATTAGACAGGTTCCTCACTTACTAAAGGCGCCTTCAAAAAGTTGTAACAATTTACTTCAGCAGCTGGCAGGAACTTCATGGGGAGCTGATGTGAATATATTAAGAAAAATAGCCTTGGCCATGGTTTAGTCCACAGCTGAATACTGCTGTAGAATGTAACTTTATAGCTCTCACACCCTAGTGGATGTTCAGCTTTGCCAAACAATGTGCATCATGACTGGCATGCTTCTATTTACCCCTGTCCAGTGAGTGCTGGTACTCAACAACATCCCATCACCTTACATCAGAAGGCAAAAGGCCCTAATCAAACTATAATCAAGAATTCTGTAAAACAAGGCTCTTTCCATCTGTGGAGTTATTAGGGGGTACAAAACTTGGCTGAAGCCACAACCCTCTGCCTGGAAGACTGCTGTCAGTCCATCATCCTCTTTGAGCCACACATACTGCTGTCTAGCATCATCAACACCTCAGGGCATTGTGAAAATTAGCAATCCCTGTTCAAATCTAGCAGGATTCAACTTACTTCATTCAATTTAGTATAAATTAAATCATATTACATGTGGTACTGGAAGAACTGCTTAACTCTCCACACCTGGGGCTGGGAAGATTCTCCATACTGCAATTGCAGTGAGGTTTCACAAAGTGTGTAGCACATTCTGCAGGATTACACACTATATGCTTTTCCTGCAAGTCTAGAAAATTTAAATTTCATTATGCCGGAGGCAGTAGCCTGGTTGGATCACCTCAGTGTCATGTTATAGTGGTTATGGTTGGTGATACTGTCGTAGTGGCTTCATCACCTGTCAGCTGTGAGCCTTGTCAGTTAAAATATATAGAAATAGTAACCAGAAAACAATAGTTGCTAAGTAGCATATAGGAATTACAATATAGGACAGTGAAATTAGCCACAGATGATGGTTACATGGTGTGAATGCATAAAAAGACAAAAACATGCATAAAATTGTATAGTTCGGGTCTTGGCTCTTTGTCAAAAGAATATTATGAAGGTCACCCTCCATGAAGGTCACCCTCCTTAATATTCTCCGATTGAAAAAGAGCCAAGACCCGAAATATATAATGTTATTCGTGTTTTTGTATGTTTTAAAGGTTCACTCTATGCAAACATCATCTAAGGTAAGTGGTGGTTAATTTTGCTATCCTATCTTGTAATCATATATATAAATAAGATAGGATAGGGAAAATAAACAGTTACCCGTCACTTACCACAGATGAAGGCAGGAGGGCGAGACACGTAAAAACACAAAAACAAACCAATTGCACAATATTTCGACTTAAGTCTTACTCATGTGGGAGGCGAGACATATGGCAGGGGGAAAGATGTGGTCACATCCCAACCCGCCACATGAAGCATGTGGCGGGTTGGTTCAATATATGTAATGGAAAGGAGAGGAATAAAAAAAAGGTTAAATATATGTACTACTAATAATAATGACCGGGTATTATCTTAAGTTGAGACCAGGTGGTTGCCTTGTGCCAAGTTTATTCTGGTAGGCAAGTTCCCACCTTCTGAGTTCAGAGAAACTGCTGCTATTACAGAGAACTCTGATAGCACGGACTGTGTAACAAGAGTTGAAATTATTCAAGTCGTGGGTTATGGCATGGGCAGCAACTGGGTGCTTTGGGTTCTGTGTGAACACCGTCTGATGGTAGCCATTCATTCTTATGGAGAGTGCATTTGTGGTCAAACCTATATATGAAGCCAGGCAGTGGTTGCATGTTAACTGGTATATTACATGCGTGGTTTCACAGGTGGCGTGTCCTATGATAGGGAAGCTTTCCCCTGTGACCGGGTTGATGAAAGTGGTGGAAGCATGGTGTATATCACACATCTTGCAGCGTGGTCTATTACATGGGAAAGAGCCTTGGGGTTGACTGTTAGGAAGAGGAAGACTGTGTTTGTGGACTAGAAGTTCGCTGAGGTTAGGTGGTCTGCTGAAACAAGTTCTAGGAGGGGCAGGGAGGATTTTAAGAAGAATGGATCTCATTTCAGGGCATGTTTGTAAGAAATCATAGCCCTGCCGGAGGATTCTGTTGATGGATTCGAGGCCTGGGTAGTACTGTGTGACCAAGACTGGATTGTGGTTGGTTTTTGCGGGTCTGGGATGATTGATTGGCTGATTCAGTTGTGATGTAGCATGTGAAAGCTGTTTGTTAATCAAAGCTGGAGGGTAGTTGCGAGATATTAATGCTTCTGAAATACTGTTTGAATAATTCATGAGAGACTGTTGGCTAGAGCATATGCGACTACCTAGAATGCCAAGACTGTAGGGGAGTGAACGTTTGGTATGGTATGGGTGGCAACTGTCGAAATGGAGATACTGTTGAAGATTGGTTGGTTTGATGTGAACTGAAGAGTTGAGATAGCCATTGGATAGGGACAAATCCACATCCAAGAATGTGGCCTGGGTGTGGGAGTAGGACCAAGTGAATTTCAGCATGCTAAAGTTATTGAGATGGTTCAGGAAATTTAGCAATTCATTTTCTCCATGCGTCCATATCATAAATATGTCATCAATGAAACGAAGCCAAATGAGGGGTTTGAGCAACCGGTTGCTAGCTTCCGCGGGGCAGCCACCTCATCCTACAACCTGATGAAGAGCTAAGCTCGAAAATTTGTATTATGTTTGTGTTTGTGTGTTTTTTCGTGTTTTGACGCCACTGGAGCCCTCATCTTTGGTAAGCGGTGGTTTTTCTCCTATCCCAATGTCTAATATATATATATATAAATAACATCCATTAAAATAACCTGCAATTTGATCTGTTGAATTTGTATAAAAAATGGGAAATGTTTCAATCTCAAATGATGATTTCAAACTGCTCTCAAACTTCACTATTTCTTCATCATCTTCCTGTGACATTGGCACTGAACTTTTGTTAGACATGTGATACTTCAGTATAAGGACTTTTATTTTCCGATCGGGGTTGGCCGGTTCTGTTCTGCTTCATTACTTGTGATCTTTTGTGGGACGATAGACTGATGCCTTAGCTAACTGACATTTACTGTACTTTGTGGAATTTTCAGAATATATATATTTTTCGTGACATGGACTTCAACAATTGTCATTTCTAAATTAGTACCCTCCTTACATAGGGTTTAATTATGTAAGTGGCGGCCACCTTTATAGTACAGTTAGCAATTTTCCGAAGGTAATTCACGGTTTCAGAACATTTCTTTGACTTTTCTCAGTATTTGAAGGTACTCCAGTTTAGGTGGACAAGCCGATATGCACCCCGGTATGGGTTTGGATCCTAACAATTGCAAAACAAAAATGTTTCGTAATAGAAAAAAAATATCCGAAAAGCTACTTAATGCATAAAAAACAGTTTATAGATCTCTGTGATATCTGGTGCTGCAGCAAGGGACTTGGCTCTGAACTGTCTCATATGGGTGACCTCTTTAAGCATCAAATTCAGAAAAATTCTCGTACCTAGTTGGAGACCTTAATCTTTAAAATGATTTGTCAATTATCAATTTTGGTTAGGTACTGAAGGAGATAAATGGCTTGTAATAAAAATAATAAGAAAAAACACGTTGTAGAAATAATATTGATACTTTTGCCCTTTAACCCGGGATCGCTTGCGTGTCAGAAAAATCTAACATTCATGATTTTACTCCAATATTACAAAATATTTCAAAAATATTGAAGTGTTGATCTAGCAATACTTTCTTTGATATCTCTATCTTACAAGTAAATCCTGCTGGTAGCGGCTTTGATTGAAGTGGTTTGCATAGTTAGATTATTTCTCACACGTGAGTTCTCGCATAACAATGCATTGCGAATTCGTGAAACACCACCTTGTTTCTCTTTTAGTCTGTTTCTCTGTGCTAAGTATGTGCAATTAGGTTAATTTCTTCTTTTGGACATATTCTGCAGGTTTTACGTGGTTTATAAAAAAGTAAGTATACTTATTGAGTTTTATATATTGAATGAAGCAGTTGTGTACACCAAGTACAAGATGTCATCACAGGTGGGCACAGTTAATTCAAACGTTAACTTCGTTAATCATTATTCCGCTACTTAAAAAGTTAACTTCGATAATCGTTAAAGCGTTAAATTTTTATAAATTTAACGCAAGTTAAAGTTATCCGTTAAAAGTTAACTAGTCAAAAGTTGTACTGATGTATTAGTATTATAGTACGGTAGATATAACTGCTCTCTATCTGAAGGTGTTATGTACCATGATGCAAGTGTGGATTTATTAATAAAAATTAACAAATTGTGGTTACGCTATCGCCACAACAACGAAGTGGTATTCCTGTCTGTTTTTATCTTTGTTGAGACTGTGATCAACATAACACTTGCAAATTGTCTTACGAGAGACAATTAAGTTACTAAAAAGGAGTAAAAAAAAACATGAATGCAGAATGAAAAGCAACAATATTATAGAAAACAAGTTGGACTGCGACACTTGAATATGTGAAAACTGCGACCAGTGAAATTTGCGGCCAACCTAAAATCTACGACCAATGCCTGTTACGGTTACCTTTGTGTCACGGCCTATCTGTGGCCTAAAGGTCCCTTTAGACGACCCGGCCTGGTTTCACTAAATCACACAAATGTTTCGAATTAAAATTGCACATCACCTTTTTCGTAACTTATGTATTATTTCTTTGAATTTTTTCGCACTGGTTACTGAAAGTTGAGTTTTTTGCTGATCTGCAACACTGTTTGCAGACTCCAGTGCAATACTTACTATCGATCATGCGGCCGGTCATCCATTGGCACAGAATTTCGTCCGAGTAATGCCCGATTTGACGGCCGAACAGTTTGTCCGATTAACCTCTTCCGACACACACTGCCGATCCGTCACTGTTGCTTCAACACCAACTGAACGCGATGTTTTTACTAAACGTATAATAACGACATACATTTTGTAATAATAAATACACCTCATTACAGATAATAATGTTGATTTGTCAATAAGATAGGTTATGAAGCTTTTTAGTTTATTTACGTTTGCAGAATTCACAATATAAAATAGTCACGCCGCCGCCGGCAGAAAATGCTCGGCGCGCCGCCGCCAAGATTTTAGCAGGCGGCGCCCAATGCTACACCGAACATACGAGCAGCGCTGCCAGTACAGCCAACTTATATTATACTGCTGTCTCTTTGAAATTACACAGAATGAAACCCAATTATACAAAGGGGTCATCCATTGATTACATACGTGAAAGTGCTGGGAGCAAAAAAAGTCAACGAAAAGTAAACAATGTATACATTGATAAATTTTGAATAACAAAAAGGAAATAGATATGCAGGAAGGGTTGCCAACTCAATGAAACAAAGGGCAAACACTTTCAAAAACGTGATGGAATGTACTTTACTTTTAAGTGCTCATTTTTGTATCCAATTATACAAGGCAATCTGTTATACAAACAGGATACAAGAGGTAACCAAATTATACAAGTTTTGTATCCAATTATACAATCTGGCAGCCCTGCATACGAGTGGTGGCGTGGCGCACAGTTGAAACAAACGAAAAGACGTCAACAACCTATGTAACGGACTAAAGTTAATGGAAGTCCAATTTAACGGAAGTTAAGAAGACCGTTAATGATTTTTTAGGTTAACTTAAAAGTTAAATTTTCGCAATTTTTTTAACTTCGTTAATTAACGATTAACGAATTAACTGTTTTGTGCCCAGCTGTGGATGTCATCTATGTCAGATGTGAAAATATATAAAATTTTACAGGAAAACGTCATGTCAAATGAAAAGATATTCAAATGAAAGGAACCACTGGATGAATATATCCACACAGAACCTATGCAAATTCCTAGCATATCACATCACTTGAAGCAGGAAATAATAGGTGTTGTAGGTGTCCACAACCTACCTACAGCAGAAGAAACAAGTGAATCAGGAGAATAAAAAAGATGCCACTCCTGCCCTAAAAGAAAAAAACAGCTACACACAGATCGATGCCATCTTTGTTCCAGTCCTATTTGTAAAGAACATACAGCAATGAGTGTTCTTACTTGACATGTGTGTACATCACAAGAAGCTAAATTTGACTCAGATTAGTAAAATGGCTGCAAAGGTAACCTTGGATATTCACTTACAACAATTATTTCGAAGTGCTGTTAAGGGAAGTGTTATGAATGTAATGACATACTGTGTGTAACCAAGGCATACTGAATTTTTAAAACTAAAGCAAGATGTATGTTTCATTTAATGTTTATATGTAGTTATGTGTTGGTAATAATAAAGAAGTAATTTACTTGCTAATTGTATCTCTGTATGGAACCTACACCCAAAAACATAAATAAAATATCTTTGTTAGAAAAAATCTAACACGGGAGTTTTTGCGCGACAACAATAGGCATGAGTAATCCCGAGTTAAGGGTTGAATTCCAAAAAACTCCTTATATATGGTGTGACGAAAGTGGACACCTTGGTCTTTAAAATGATACCTTATTTATTGATTTTGCATCAAGCGAGGTAAAAAATTAAAAATAATTATATTTTTGCCCCTTGAGGGTTGAATTTGGAGAAAGATCTTTGTTAAAATATGATGTGTCCAAAGTGGATACTTTATATTTAAAACAATACCTCATTTATCGATTTCTGTTAGGTATCAAGGTAGATAAATGGCTTGTTACAGAAAAATGCATTGTAGAAATTTTTAATACTTTTGCCCTTCATGGGTCAAATTTTGAAAAATTCCTTTCTTAAAATATGGTGTAACAGAATCGAAGACTTTACAAAGACCTCACTCTTTAAAATCATATTTTGTTTATTAATTAAATATAATTATCATGGGAGATAAATGACGTTTTTAGAAATACTAATATTTTGCCCTTTAAGGGTTAAATTCAGAAAACAATTATTCATAAAACATGATGGTACTACAGAGGAGACCTTAATATTTAGGATGATACCTCATTTATTTATTTTGATTATATATCAATGGAGATAAATGGCTTGTGACACAAAGATGCGTTGAAGAACCACTGATACCTTTTCCCTTTAACCCTATGACTGCTGTTGACGTGTATACACGTCATGCTGCCTGCTGGCCCCGAGTGCTAATGACGAGTTTAGACGCAGCCGCCCGTTTTCCCCTGAGTGTTGTTGATGAGTTAAGCCGCACCCGCCTGCCACTACCTGAGTGCTGATGATGAATACAGACGCGCCGCTACCTGAGTCGTACAGCGGACTTCACGACCCATTTCTCAATAGCCTTTTGCAGTTCTGGTCGCTAGCTTATCGTCCGAATGTTTGTCTGTAGAGACCCTAGGCATTGCTCTACAGTTCACTATTCAACAGAAATTACATCAGTCTTGTTTGTGTCCCGTATTTTACGAAGAAAATGGTAAGATGTCATGGGTGCATTGAGGAAGAAATCATGGAGATTCTTACGAGGAGTGACACCAAGGATGAACTACTTGATTTTGATGGAAGTGATAGCTTTTCCACAGAATCGGAAGGCTGTAGTCATAAACCATACTTGTCAGCAGGGGTGACAATGCAGTCTCACGTTTCAACAAGAGATGTTAGTTGTTCTGAATCTGAAGAATAAGAAAGTGATAGTGAAACGCTTACGAAGAAATTACGTCTTAGTCATAAATCTGACTGGAAAGAAAATGATTTTCGTCCAGTTAGTCACGCATTTGATGATACGCTGTCGGGACATGTGTGTCAAATAGGGATGTGCCAAATATTCTGTCAGTTTTCATGTTATTTTTTACAGACGAACTGATGAAATATATAGCTGATGAAAACAATCGGTTTTATATAACCACTATGGAGAATATTCCAGAATCAGTGCATTCTCGAATATAAAAGTGGAAAGATACTGAATATGATGAAATTTTTGTTTCATAGCTATTTATCTTCTGATGCATCACGTGAAAAAAATTGAAAATTAGCTAATATTGGACCAGAGATGTTCTTCTAAGTACCGCAATTCTTGGTGAACTTATGTCCAGATACCGCTTTTTGTTACTTTGGTGAGGTTGCATGAGATTTCTCAGAACCTCCCTCCCCCCCCTCCCCCCGCCCTATTTCAACTCACGTAATAATGGACACACACTTCACAGCTTTGAAATGTTGAAAAATCTGTTGAGTACTTATGCAGAACAAATTTCATCAAAGAAACAAAATTATGTATAATCGGGTAATTACAAAGCGCAGCAAACATTCAGTCAACATCGAGATATTTTGGTAATCTACATCTACAAAGATATTCCGCAAGCCAAATTTCGGTGTGTGGGGGAGGATGCTTGTGCAATTATCATTTTCAGGTGTCTTTTTATATTCGTGAATAGTACGAGGAAAAATCGGATGCCTTTAACTCTCTGTATAAGTTCGAATATCTCTGATTTAACAGTCGTGGTCTGAATGCGGTATGTAAGTGTGGAAGTAAAATATTTCTAGCATCTTCTTCGATCTAAACTCTTTAAAATTCAACAAAAACACTATGTAGTGAGAGTATTTATTGTGTATCAGCCGTGAGAGGTCACGCCAGAAATGTTCAGCACAGGGCGGGTGGGGCAGCGCGGGCCGCTCCGTCACCAGGAACGATCACTTAGCGCAGGTAGCAGGCCTCAACGTGGCAGGTAGACGATCCGCTGTCAGCAGTCAAAGGGTTAAGAGTTGAATTGCAGAAACTTTTATTATTAAAATATGATGTCATCAAAGCAGATACATTACTCTTAACAATCCTACTTCATTTATCATTTCGGTTAGGTATCAAGGGAGATAAATGGTTAGAGACACAAAAAACGCATTTTAGAAATACAGATATTTTTGCCCTTTAAAGGTTCAATTCAGAAAAATTCCTTTCTTAAAATATGATGCGACCACAGTGGAATCTTTAACTTTTAGAATGATACCTCATTTATCTATTTTGGTTTGATATTAATGGAGATAAATGGCTCATAACATAAAAATGTGTTGTTGTCGTAGAATCATTGATACTTTTTCCCTTTAAGAGTTGAATTAAAAAAGATTCCATTCTTAATATAGATATCACTAAAGCTTATATATTACTCTTCATAATCCTACTTCATTTATCGATTTCAGTTAGATATCCAAGGAGATAAATGGCTCGAGACACAAAAACGTTTTAGAAATATTTACATTTTTGCACTGAAAGGGAGAAATTACAAAATATTCCTTTCTTAAAATATAATGTGACCATGGCAGAGACCTTAATCTTTAATATGATACCTGATTTATCCATATCGGCTATATATGAAGTGAATAAATGGCTCGTGACTCAAAAACGCGTTGCAGTAATAGATACTTTTGCCCTTAAAGGGTCGAAATCTGAAAAATTCCTGTCTTAATATATGATGTCACAAAGTGGAGATCTTTAAAATAATACTTTCATTAAATGATTTCAGATAGGTATCTGGTGAGATAAATGATTCGTAATGCAAAAAAACAGCTTTTTAGAAATATTGTCATTTTTTGCCCTTTAAGGTTCGAATTCTGAAAAATTCCATTCTTAAAATATGATGTGACCAAAGTGGAGACCATAAACTTTAAAATGACACCTCATTTATTGATTTCAGTTACATTTGAAGAAGATAATTTCTTGTTACAATAAAACGCCTTATAGAAATAATATATACGATTTTTGTCAAAATGAAATTTCATAGAAAATTATCTTTAATTTACATGTAACTATAAATTTTACCATTGGTCACAAGGAAAACATGAGTATACGAAGTAAAAGCATCTTGAATAAGATCTTACAGTTCCCCCACATTTTATAAAGTGGAACTCAAAACCAACATTAGATTACCTTTACCTTCAGAAGATAATAGTTTTTTTTATCAACAGGTAATTTAAAGCCAGAAATTGATAGAATTATGAATAGTCCAAACTCACAAATATCAAATTCTACTTGTGAGAAGCTGTACGGTGTTGCCTGTATTTGAATAAAATCATCTGCTTTGATAATTGTTAATTTCTATATGTGGAAAAGAAGTAAACAATTAAAATAGTTATTTGTAAAGGAGAGTTATAGGATAAAACATGTAAGATACCTATTAGCTCGCAAAAATCATTTCAACTAACCATCCCCAAGTAGTAATATACTCTGTAGTTCGATTTTGAAGTTGCTTATGAAGGAGATACAAATTTTACGTAAAATAGTTTTCAAGTAGAACGCATTTTTGTGCATTCCTTTCCATGACAAAAGCTCATCATAAGAATCGTTTAAGAGTGTATCCAGTATGCGTGGAAAATTTTAGTTTAAGGGCCTTATTACACTAGGCTGCCAGGCGACACAACCAACTGCGCCACCGGCACTGTTTATCATTGGGCATTAACTGTTATGGAGCTTATTACACTAGGGCAGCCAGTGGCATTGCTACAAACTGACGGCTGACTGGCTGCCATGCTCCAGAAACATGTTGGCAGTCATGGGTGGCGGAGTTTCATGGCGAGGCATTGTAGCTTACCCAGCTTATTATATTAGGCCGCCTGGTGGTGCAGCCAGTCTTGCCACCACTCGTTTAGTTTACTGTCGATTAGTGATGAGGTAACATGTCTGGTAACCATCTTACAAATATGTTCCTTATTCTACTTTAGGATTTTAAAATTGCATCCTGTGATGGGAGGGAATGAATCAGAGAAGAGTCACCCTAAAAGTACTAAAAGTATAAATGAGGAAACTACAAAATTTTAAATAAATACTCTGGAAAATATGAAGGAACTCAGAAAGCTAAAAAAAAAAAAAAAAAAAAAAAAAAAAAAAAAAAATTAACGTAAAGGGACTGTTGTAGATAATATTGCTGTAGATTTATTAAAGATTGAGGAATACGATATTGTACCTTACCTTGAAATTTTATTTAAAATGAGTTTGGAGTCTTGCTGCTTACCTGAGGATTGGAAAAGAGCGATAGTAGTACCGGTTCATAAGGGAGGTGTTACAAATAGGGTTGAAAATTACAGACCAATTAGTTTGCCATCAGTGATAGGCAGAATGATGCAGATATTTATATGCAACTAGACAAGTTGATAGTGTGGCACTAGACCTTTTTAAGGCATTTGCTAGAGTGAGCCATTAAATAGTTTTAAATAAACTGAAATCTTTTGGATTGGATGAAAAAGTCACTTGCTGGGTAGAGAAGTCAGAAATCAAAGTGTTAGAGTAGGAAATACATTATCAAAAGAGGTGGAAATAAACATGGGAGTGCCACAGAGTAGTGTAATGAGACCGTTGCTGTTCATTATTCTCATGAATGATTGTGTTGATGGGTTATGGTCAGAATCTAGGTACTTTGCAGATGATATAATGGTGTACAATAGGATCAAAACAGGTGAAGACTGGGAACAGCTGCAGGGTGACCTGGATAGAATATCTAAATGGGTAGGTCAGCACAGAATGAAGATAAATGCGAAGAAGAGTCAGCTTGGTACACAGATAAAAACAGAAAAATGTGCTAAGAAACACATCACACTTGCACTGGCATCATCCAACATTGTAACCACACTTATGAAATGAGGACAAAACTGAAGACCCCAGAATGAGGGTCGAAACGTCGGCTACAAGGAACATGATGCGTCGCCACCCAGGCAGCCAAGAATCAATGTTAGGATAAATTTGATCGATGAGTTCATTTTCAGTAGTGGCTATGTTGCAAAAATCACTGTTGAGTTCGGTCGTCTGGTCTGCTGGTGTTGATTTGGGGATAACTGGAAGTGTTTGTCAAAAATCTTCTGAGATTATGAGCAGAGCTCCTCCCATCACTTCAGAGTTTACTCGTAATTCTTGTAATTTTCTGTGCTCGCTTGAAGTGACTTTTTATGTGCCATTGTGTATTCATCCCCAAAGATAATTTTAGCTTAATTTAAAAGTTCACCACGTCTAGATCCTATTGAGATTTTACATACCGGGAATTGTTCCTTAGCATTAATCAACAGTAGTTGTAGGGCTGAATGGGCAGTTTGTCCTCAATTCATAAGTGTGGCTGTAATGTTGGATGATGCCAGTGCAAGTGTGATGTGTTTTTTAGCACTTTTTTCCACCAGCAGTAGATTTAATAGAAACGTTTTACCAGTGCCGTCTGCTGCGTCCAAGTAAATAATTCTGCCAGTGTTGTCGTTGATCCGGTCCATGATAACGTTTTAATTACTTTTTTATTATAATTGAAGAGTGGTTTGTTGTGAGCAATGTATTGAAGTAGTTCATTCATGTTGTAGCTTTTTTCTTTTGTAACTAGCTGGTACTCATGACGTCGTTCGTGTTTGTAAAGAATTTGGATTGAGAGCTACCTACATTTTAACAACCATAGTACACGATGGGAGACTTGATGCTATTACCACACACAAAAGCCAGTCATCTGCGCTATGTAGTTCAGACAACAAAGTAAAATTTACGGACACACATGTCTTTGGACGAAATACGAAAAAATCCTCGAATGACCACTTTCAACCACCATATCTCCCACACTCCCAAAGCTAACGAAATTCGGCCAACGTTGTGATCGATTGGTGACTCTGTGTTACTACCACACACAAAGACCAGTGATCTGCGCTTAATAGTTTTGGCTGAAAATTTATACACAGGGACACATAAGTTTTTGGTAGAAATTTGAAAGTGCCGCAGGTCGACCAGTTTCAACCCCCATATCTCCCACACCCCCATAGCTATCGACATCTAACAACCATTTTGCACAACAGGAGACATAACACTACCACCACAGATAAACACCAATGGTTTATGCTGTGTAGGTGTGGCAAAAAAAGTGACATTTGCGGAGACACATGTCTTTTGTCGAAATACAAAAATTTCCTTGAACGGCCATTTTTAGCCACCATATCTACCACACTCCCACAGTTACCAAAATTTGGCCAATGTTGTGATTGAAAGGTGACTCACACATGAACACCAGTGATCTGCGGTTGATAGTTTTCGCTGAAAAGTGATACACCAAGACACATACGTCTTTGGCAGAAATATGAAATTGCCGCAGATCGACCATTTTCAACCCCCATATGTCCCACACCCTCATAGCTACCGACATCTAACAACCATAGTGCATCACAGGAGACACGATTCTACTACCACAAACAAACACCAATGCTCTATGCTATGTAGTTGTGGCAGAAAAGTGACATATGCCTAGACACAAGTCTTTCATTAAAATACGAAAATATCCTTGTTCGGCCACTTACAACCACCATATCTCCCACAGTTACTGAAATTCGGCCAACGTTGTGATCGAAAAACGACTCTGTGTTACTACCACACAAACGCCAGTGATCTGTGATAAATAGTTTTCGCTGAAAAGTGATACACCAAGACACATGCGTCTTTGGCAGAAATATGAAATTACTGCAGGTCTACCACTTTCAACCCCCATATCTCCAACACCCCTATTGCTACCAACATCTAAGAACCATAGTGCATGACAGGAGACACGATTCTACTACCACACACAAACACCAATGCTCTATGCTACGTAGTTGTGGCTTAAAAGTGGCATATGCGGAAACACATGTCTTTCGTCGAAATACGAAAATATCCTTGATCACACACTACCACAGTTACTGAAATATGAAAATGCCCTGCATTGACCAACTTTAATCATCATATCTCCCACATCCCCACAGCTATCGGCATTCGGCCAACGTTGTGCATGAAAGGAAACTCCATGCTACTTCCATGCACAAACACCAGTGATCTGTGCTAGGTAGAGGTGGCTGAAAAGTGAAATATATGAAAACCCATCTCTATTTTTATTTATATATATATAAGATTTCAAATTTTAGCCCACTCAAAGCATTTTTTCGTGGTGCTGACATCTCAAGTTTTACTACTGTCTGGTTTTTATTGCTAAACATTTACATTCTAGGCGATTGAGTGTTTCATTGATAATGTTGTCATTGAATTTGATGGCGATGAGCTTGTTGGATTTGGTACAGTATGTCATTACTCATACTCTCTTTGAAGGAATTCCATAACTGTTTTGGATCCGATGGGTTACATGTTGTTAGAATTATGGGGAATAAGTCTCTGATTTGTTCAGGTTCTTGTAGTGTTAATTTCCAATGGTTTTTCATTTTCAAGCAGTCATAAGCGTTGGCATGCTTCTCTGTACATCTGGTGTAGGTAACCATCAACAGTCTTTAGATCTGTGAAACTTATTGGTCCCCTGTATTTCTTGTAGCAATATTCGGAGGTAGAAACATTTGGCGTTGTTTGAATGTATTGTGTATACTTGGCCTAGTGCAACAGTTTTCATGATTCCTGGATGATCCTCTACTGAAATTCCTTGTTTTTGTCATTGAAAGATTTTTCCTTGTTTTATTCCACATATAATAAATAAGGACATCGACATATAGTAATGATTTTGTGAATGGATCTGTTTGGCACAGTTGGAAGAAACCTGTTAATGTTGTGTTCTGAGGTGGTTCACTTGCAGTTTTTCTGGTGGTGTCTTTTGTCATATAAACTCTCTATCCATTCTCCAGATGAACTGCTAGATGTTGCACAGTTGGTTCGCATTTTTGTATGGGAAAACTGAAAAACCGCCATGCTGCTTCGTTACTGTTGATGCATCTTCCCATTTTATACACGAGGATCTTGTCGTTTCTGTTTTGTTGTTTGCTGTCTATGGCTACTTGAAATACTACCATGTCACTGCCTTTGTTCACATACTTACATACATATCTGATTGATTTCACTGAATTGCAGTAATCTACATTTATATGTGCTTGAAAAATTTTGGAAAGTAGTGGGTTATTTGGTACTACCCATTGATTACCTATTTCCAGTTCTTCTCTGCCTCATATTTGTATTTTTGCTGTGAAGCCATCATTTTTGGGTGATCGTCTTCTGTATTTGGGATAGCCATTATCTCCAGTTTTATGTGTCATCCAAGTTCGGTTTTGGGTTGTTTTTTTTTTTTTTACATTTTCCACCACTCATACATGGTGAATTTAATGGCCCGCATGGTCTGTGAATCATGTTTTTCACTACTATGTCACACAGTTCTGCATCTTCTTGTAGATTGGGAAATTCAGATTGGATGACTTCGTTGACATCCATGGAATGAATTCTGTCAGGTAACCATATGAGATTGTGTGAGTGAGGCAGTCTTCATTTTAGCCATTCGATTGTGTACATCCAGGATCTAATGGTTCCAAAGATGAGGTATTTTTAGACTTCAATAAATCTCATTTGTTTTTGCCGGAAAACTCTGGCTATTATAATGTGTCGATCCTTGGGGGCTTGTCCGTACCTTAGTTGTTCTTTGATTTCCGGCCATCATGATGAGTAGGCTGTTCATAGTTTCTTACATAGTGTATTATGTAGTGTATTCGTGCATGTGTCTCGGACTTCTTCTGTATTATGGTAGGAATACCATTGCTCCAATGTCGTCAGTATTGCCGTCATTTATGATCACGTCTCCAAGGTGGATATATTCTTCTATGCGTAGTTTCTTCTGATTCAGTCTAATGTAAAGCATCTGTTCTACTTCTATTAAAGCATACATATCTACCAGAAATTGTTGGAATAAATGGCGAGTGTGCAGAATGTGATTGTAAGTTTCATTGTCTCTGATCATTATGAGGTAAGCATTGAACTCTTTGGAAGTGTCTTTTTTGTTTGTTTCTATGCCTGTTTCAGGCTGGATTTGTTTCACATTAAAATGATATTCATCCTCTCTGTGCAGAAATATTAGTGGAAATTGGAGAGCATCATATGAACGGTGTGTCTCTACAATGCGTTGTAGTCCCTCTCTTCTTCATTGTACAATTATGTCATGGCTTGTGTTTTCATTGTCCACATTTACGATGGAGACTTCATCTATCTGAGGAGAATTAAATTGCTGGAAGATTTCTCGAGCGTGCAGCCGGGTCAATTGATCGCAGATGTACGAATTTTTGATGGTGTAACATGCCATCATCTTCAGGTAGCGTCCACTGGTCGGCGTGAAGAGCGCAGTCCAGGACGCGACTGCTGGTCTGCTCCGGGGGCGTCGATATTTATACCCTCGGACCCCGCCCCCCCCCCCCACTGCCGCCACTGTGCTCCGATAGCGGTGGTTGGGGTAATGCGTCGCAACGCGTCGAGCAATGACCATCAGTTTGTACGCCATCTCCGTCGCGCACAGTGCCTCGGCTCCGGTATTTGTGGAGCCGCTTCAATGCTGGATTCCAAGCTTGGCTTAGTTGGAACCCATTGTCTTTGTTTATGAGGTTACCCCGTAGCCAGATCTCAATGGCTTCCTTATACACACAGTCCCAGAAGTGAGATGTGTTTCTCAGAACTTCAGTGTCCTCGTATTTAATAGTATGCCGTGTCTCGAGACAATGTTCAGCAACTGCGGATTTTGACGACTGCTGTAGCTCGGTGTGGCATTTATGTTCCCTACACCGTTCTTCGACCGTGCGAATTGTCTGCCCGACATATGCTTTACCGCACTCGCACGGTATGTGATACACGCCAGGTTTCCAGAGACCCAAATCATCTTTAACTGAGCCAAGTAGGGCTTTAATCTAAATTGATGGCAATGTTCTCCAGGTGGTCTTTTGTCGGATCAAATTAAAACTTTATAGTCAACAGAAATCATTTTCTCTAGTGCTGTTTTGAATGTGTGAATCAGTTGATTGTATTCCTGTAAGATCCTCTGTACATCTTGGTTTGTTTCTCATCTCATTCCACTGATAAATAATAATAATTTCATGTGGTCAAAATGACCTGGTGACA
Source organism: Vandiemenella viatica (assembly GCA_031002005.1). NCBI lineage: Eukaryota > Metazoa > Arthropoda > Insecta > Orthoptera > Morabidae > Vandiemenella > Vandiemenella viatica. Next base: position 183,516,966 of record CM061920.1, read on the forward strand.
GGGTTTCTACTGGCTGCACATTCTGCCCCTGTCGTAGCCGCCTTAACCTAACCCGGCAATCCTACTGGGTACAGGAGACTTACAGTTTAATGAGGAATCTGAACAACGGAAGCGTTCTGGTGTACTTCACATTACTCAGCAAGCTGTACAAGAGGTTAAGATCGGGTTAAGTGCCTATGAAAATACCCACTGAGACAGGGATTCGAACCGGAGACCTTTCCATCTCCAGTGAGATGTCTTAACCACTGAACCACCAGAACTCAATCCATTGATATATGTGCATCATTTATCAATTTCTCTTTCTTCATTTCCGATGAAATATACTTGCAGAAAATTATGGTCTTCGTTGGGTAGTGGTAGTAATATCATTTTGTGATAGATTTGTCCTTGGATGGAAAAAAAAAAAAACATAATCGATTTCATCTCTGTTAGTGTTGATCGAAGTGACACCAAAAGAAGTCATTTGGAAACAGGCAATGTAGGCTTTTATATTTTGAAGAATGTGTTTCTGGAGTTTCACTGGTCATGTAATGTAGAAATTCCCGTGGAGGTGCTTCCAGTGGTGGTAATTTAATTTTTCTATTCATGCTACAGAATCATGGTGTTTCTCACTGAATTTTATCGCATTGCAAAATTGGCAGATGTTATCAATTTTTCTGATTATGATGTGTTTGTTATATTATTTTGTTGGATCATAGTGGAATGCTTCATTTGTTAGGTTGTACTGTTTACTTATCCTCATCTGTGCTTCTTGTAGGGTAATATTCTCATAGGCAGCTGTTCCAGTCTTTTATTATAAGATTGTATTACAATTCTTGATTCTTTAATTCTTTCATTTCATTGCTCTTCAGTTTCTCTGCTTCTCACAGTGTTAATTTTTGTTCGCTGAAAACGTAAGTGTACCACTGTTTCGTTTTATCACTGTTCTTTTTGTTTTTGCCATTTTGTTTCAGAACTGGCAATATCTCCTCAAATTTTAAGTTTGGGTACTGTATAAAATATAAATCAAATCAACTTTATACTAACAAAGACACTAAGTACACTTTACACAGTTTAGATTTATATTCAGTGACTGTATCACTACTCACACTTCACTGTTCAGCCCTTATATCATGAACAGCACACCCTTCAGGTAAGAACTGGATCAACCTTCACTGTTTATTTCCATGGGTGACTTGCGTTTGCAGTGTTTTATTATAAGATTGTGTTGCAATTCTTGATTCTTTAACTCGTTTTATGCTTCTTATGGTACTCATACTTGTTTGTTGGGAATGTAACCATGCCTTGAGCTCTTCGACTGTTTCGTCTTTTCACTGTTGTTTTTGCTTTTGCCAGTTTGCTTCAGAACTGGCAAGATCTCCTCATTTTTTAAGTTTGGGCGTTGTATAAAATAAAATTCAAATTAAACTTTAATTAACAAATATACTAAGAACACTTTACGCACTTTTCATACTTTATTTTCGATTTGTATTAAGTCACTGTATCACTTTGACTACTCACAGTTCACTGTTCAGACCTTATATCATGAACCACACACCCTTCAGGAAAAAATAGGAACCTTCTTCACTGTTTGTTTTTATTCACACACTGCAATACTTTGGAATTTTCACTTTCATTTTTGGTTCTTCCCTTCATCACTGTTAAGAAAGCAATGTTAGAACCCAAACAAATGAACAAACCCACGATGGATATTGCTTTCTATACCCCCACCAACAGGTATTCCCACCTATACATAAAAAAGGCTTTGAATGTTCCAAAATGTTCCATAATATTAGAGAGTGTTCTGTTATATTCCACAATGATCTGTGATGTTCTGGTATGATCCAGAATGTTTCAGAATACACTGAAACATATGCTCTTGAATACTCTAGAATGTTGTGGACTGTTCTAGAAATTTCTAGAGGGTGAAACTTCCAGCCCTTATATCTTCAACAAGACTCCTTTCAGGTAAAAATGGGAACATTCTTCATGAATAAGGGATACAGGGCTATCATACCATATAACTCCCTTGATCGTACCATGACTCGTTTTAGTGGCATGCACATTGTACACTTACTTTTATAATATATATTGATTAAGATACCAGAAGGCTACACAGGTCATGAACTTAATTGTTCACAGTTGAGGCAGAGTGTTACTAGCCCCCCGCAATAGCTTTCCGCCTTACAAACAGTCTTTGAATAAGAAAAAAATTTCTTAATAAAGCTTGATGAAAGTTTGTGAGATCTCTTATGATGGAGGTAACAAGTGATCATGAAGCAATTGTGAAGGAAATATTGGGGTTCAGTAAATCAGTAACCAAGAAAAATGGAGATTATAGGTATAATTAGACCAAGGCAAGGGTTTAACGACGAAAGAGGTATTTTAGGGATAGGTTTTATGTGTGGAATTATAGAATTAGTATAGTAGTATGTAGGAATAGTTTATAATCTTTTTTCTTTCTTTCAAATCTTCCAGCTTTACACCTTGTCAACGTCTATGGCATTACAGTTGGGAAAGAACTGGGGGCAAGAAATGGGAAGGAATTTGATATTGGCCTTCTGAAGGAAACATCACTGAATTTATCTGGAATGATTTGAGGAAACCATGGAAAATCCTATTCTGGATTCAAACCAGCATCCTGTTGAATGTGGACCCAGAAAGTAACCAAGTGAAGTGTAAGAAGGGAAGAAATGTTTGTTCTAAGATATAAAATTAGTAGGACATAATCTACATATTACAGTGTCACTTAAATCACCAAAAGGGCCAATCAAACCTTGTTTATCCTGTTGGTATTAAAGTTATTCACAATGATGTGGGGAGGCTGAAGAGGTTGGTGAGAATAGAACATTATAGATGAAAGAACCAGCATGGGGACAGGCAACTAAACAAGGAATTAATAGCAGCCAGGAGAGAAGGTTAAGGATAAGTTCATGAAAAATATCATGGTTGGTCAGGGAACACTGAATGATGCAAGTACACACTTCTACAGGGTCCAGCAATAAAACCTCCCGCATTTGACGTAGCCGATGTGCGGGTTGAAGAGAGGATACTGATGTGGAGTGTGTTTTGTTTGAAAGCGATGTATGTGTCATTTTCAGTTTGCACTATGGCGTGTCTTGGTGAGCATCATGCATTTGTTATGGAAGAATTTATTCGTAACGGCGGTTCTGTGATTAGTACTCAGCGAGCAGCATTTCAGAGACGATTCGAACTTGGCTGACATGATCATGTCCAAGTTAGAAAAACTATTCAACTGTGGGTGTCAAACTTTAGAAATACAGGTTCAGAACCAAAAAGAAAACCTACAGGCCGTCCTTGGACTGCAACAACGCCGGAAAACGTGGCGCATGTGCGTGTGTCTGTGCAACAATCACCTATCCGTTCCGCACTTAAACATGCAGCTGCCCTGGAATTATGTGATAGGAGCATAAGAAGAATTCTTCATAGAGAAATTCATACGTACACCCTTCAAAATGATGGTTACCCAGGAATTAAGTGAAAGAGATTTTGAAACTTGCGAAGATGCATGTGAGGAAATTCTTCAAAACATTCCACCTGATGCTTTGTTTATTTCTTCAGATGAGACCCATTTACACTTATCAGGAACTGTAAACAAACAGAATTTCCACTACTGGGCTGCAGAAGACCCTCGTGAAATTCATCAGCGACCACTACACAGCCCTCATGTGACAGTTTAGTATGCTGTCGCTGAATGTTTTGTGTGGAGAACGTATTTTTCGAAGAAGGTGGTCACATGGTAACGGTTAATTCATACTGTTCTTGTCACATGCTAGAGACCTTCCTACAACCTAGGCTAAACCAGTTTATTGCATATCATGAAGATCAAGAAGTGTGGTTCCAGCAAGATGGAGCAACATCCCACACCGCTCGGCGTTCTATGGAAATGTTGTGCGAGTTGGTTCCTGGGCATCTTCTCTCTTTGTGAGGTCCTCAAGGCCACCTGATTTATCGCCTTGATTTTTTTCTTCGGGAACACTTAAAGGCTCTAGTGTACAAACATCATCCCACAACACTGCAAGCACTTAAAGAGGCAATTACCCAAGAAGTAGCAGCCATTACAAGAGAAATGACACGAAGATGTATAGAGAACTTCCGGGATAGACTTTGTCAATGAGTCGACAATGGAGGACGCCATTTAGTAGATATAATTTGAAAATCAATTAATTAAAAATGGCAAAGTATGTATTTTTCATAAATAAAAGTAATTATTCTCTGTCACATTTAGAGTTTCTGTGACAACCTATTAAAATGAGGGAGGTTTTATTGCCAGACTCTGTATAAGTATGATAGTAGAATAATGGAGAAGTAACAAAGAATATGAAAAAGGTTGAGGTACTAAATAACTGTTATGACTGTACACAGGGACAGATGGAGGATTTAGCTATCTGTTTTCATGCCAGTATAAATTAGTGAACTAGGAAATTAGAAATAGCGTTGCAGAATATTATGAGAAAGCAGAGTAGTCTAACAAACATATAATTTCTGGTATATATATAGTATGTATGTTTCTTTGGACCAACTGGAACATGTCAAGTCTTTGTTTGGATTAAATATGCTTTTTATGTGCACACATCACTGGTATAGCTATTGTGTGTTAAAGTTTGTTGGCAAATACATTGTGCCATACCTGCAAGTATTATTTACATTGAGTCTGTAGACTCTCTGTATTCCAGAGGATTGGAAATGCACCATAATAGTGCCAAATTATAAGGGAGATGAGACAAATAGCACTAAGAACTAGACTCATTAGTTTAACTTCAGCGGTGTGAAAGTTGGTGAATTGTTGTATTAGGAAAAAAAAATTAAAAAATGGTGTCAGCAGCAAGAATTTAAAAGAGATTATTTGTGTGCATCTTATTAAGTAGTCTATGCCATAGCTTTTACAGATGAATTGGACAGTGGAGTGCAAACAGATAGTATGGCACTGAATCCTTCCATTTGACCAACTTAGCCACAGAATGATTGTGAAGAAGTTTAATACCACTGGCATAAAATTTGATTTGGCCTTTTGGCAGTCTGGATGGTGCTGTGTCATTGTGTAATAGCCAGGAAGGAGGCTGGAGCATGATGAACAAAACATTGTTCTTTTCCACTGTTATGTGGCATCACCTGGACAATCAAGAGACCATTCACTCTGGTGATGGATGCCTATGATTACAAGATTTGTTTTGCTGGTATAATGAGTCAATTTGACTTTAGGGAAGCATTGTAAGCACCTCAGAATTTTGGCAAATTCTAGTTTCTTAGCTTTAAGTATAAGGGAGGAAGGAAGCTTTCATTTAAACATAAGTTTTCATTACAAATACAGGTTATGATGGGAATGTTTCATAAAGAAGCTGATACTGTAACAAAATTCACACTAAATAAACCATTTTAAAAGCAATAAAGACCCACAACATTTAATAAAAGCACTAAATAAACTTTTTATAAGGGTAAAGAACTTTTAAACTAACCTGGAATAGATTAATCCATTATTGTCCCACTTGTAAACAATAGATTTCTGCTACGTGAGCATTTCACTATTTCTGTACACTTTTAAATTTGAAATAATAATAATTCAAAAGAAAGTTAAATTCACTAAAATTCCGTAGTTTCTGACCTTGTAAATAGCATAAATAAATTTTTAAACACTTCGATAAATACACTTCACTTTTAACATTTTTTATCACATGTTCCTCGTAATTTCCCGAAGTAAAAAGTAGATTTTCTAAAAGAGCCATAAATCTAGTATCACATATTTAAATCTCAGAACATTCAATGCAGTAGAACAGAATTTATAGACATTTTAAAGATTATTTCGTCCTTAACACACGTGTCTCAGTTAAGATTTATTTGCAACCAAAACAAGCCATCTACACAGGTAAAATAACTTTTAAAACTCATAATTAAATTCAAAGGAAACTCCGATAATTTAACTTTTTCGGTATAAACAATACTTTAAGAATTATCAACTAGAAACCAAGTGTTTAAAAAACTGAATAAAACCCGATTTTTATTATATCCATAACTTCGCTATCTCGCTACTGATTTTTATAAAATTTACACCATTGAACTCAGGAATTTTTGTAGAACATTTTGGCACTAATCTTATCCATGTAATTTGAAATTCAGCAGTATTCCTAAAAAACTGAATATTTTCAAACATTTAGGTAAATCCCCGGTTGTGTTAGGAGGTCGTATCACTACGTAAAATTAAAACTAATCACTCGAAATTTCTTACTAAACATCCTTTTAGCATCTTGCAGATAAGACTAAACACTGTTAAAGTTTGAACAATTTTTATAATTTAGATCGTTTAGTGCAATATACACACTTTTTGCTAAGTGACAGTATACATGTGTGATACAGCTGGAGTTAATAAAAGCTGGAGCCTGGTGGAAGGGGTGTCTTTACTTCGGAACGATATGTAAGGTAACTCCGCGTTAGTGTTGTGGAACAGTTGTGCTGTGCTAGCCTGGAAGCTTGTATCCACCATGTTGGGTGTACTTGTAACAGATCGTGATTTCAATGACTACTAAGAACTTTTAATTTTGAAAAGGGGTTTTGTCGTTATTATTTCTCTCCACAACCTACAATTTTCTGGAAACGTTTGTTCGCTTGCCTACTCAACTGTATAATGCTAATTTTGAAAATCTGACTTTTAAAATAAACTTTAATTTTCTTCAAGTGAACTTTTTTTTTTGATGATTTCATAGTAGACTTTGGAAAAAAAAAAAAAAAAAAGTTTATTTTGAAGATTAACAAAGCTGCAGGCTTAGATGACCTGAGAACAGAGCAAATTAAAATGTTTGGCCCAGCTACAAAGCTGTGCATCTTGAATTTAATGAATGCCTGCACCTCCAACTTACAGATCCCCAAGATCTGGCGGAAAGCCAAAGTTGTGGCACTGCTAAAGCCTGGAAAGGAACCAACAGATCCAAAAAACTTCTGACCAGTTTCACTCCTTTGTCATTTATACAAAGTCTTGGAGAGATTGATCCTCAATCGTATCTCAGAGTGCATTAAAAAATGCTTATAAAGGAACAGGCTGGTTTTCGACCTGATAGGTCATGCTGCAGCCAAATTCTTAACCTCACACAGTATATAGAGGATAGGTATGAAAGAGGACAGGTTACAGATGTGGCATTCATCGATCTCACAACGGCGTATGATACAGTCAACCACAAAATTTTGATAAGTAAGGTATATTCCATCACAAAAGACTACCATCTAACACAAGTCATCCAGTGTTTACTACAAAACAGAAGGTTTTACGTCACCCTCCACAATAAGAAGAGTCGATGGAGAACTCAGAAGAATGGCCTCCCTCAGGGTAGTATGCTGGCCCCGCTCTTGTACAACATATATACAAATGATCAACCAATTATTCCTGGAACAAGAGCATTCATTTATGCTGATGACACAGCAGTTGCAGCTCAAGGCACAACCTTTGAGGCGGTGGAGGTGAAGCTGACAACAGCTCTTGAAGATATGGCCAAGTATTATGATGCTAATCACTTGAAGCCCAACCCTGGAAAAACACAGGTCTGTGCATTCCATCTGAGAAACAGAGAAGCCAGAAGGAAGTTGAACATCAACTGGAGGGGGCAACAACTACTACACTGCGATACACCTAAATATCTAGGAGTAAAGCTTGATCGATCTCTCACATTCAAAACCCATTGTGAGGATCTGAAACTTAAAGTATCTGCCCGGAACATCATCATCCGGAAACTTACAAGTACCTCCTGGGGAGCACATCCAAATGTGCTTCGTACATCTGCCCTGGCACTTAGTTTCTCTGCAGCAGAATACTCAGCACCAGTTTGGCAAAACTCTGCACATGCTAAGCAGGTTGATATAGCATTGAATGATACTGGTCGCATTGTAACAGGTTGCCTAAAACCAACTCCTATTAGAAAAATATACCAAATCATGGGTATAGCACTACCTGACATTCGTAGGAAAACAGCTGCAGAGAGGGAGAAGAGGAAACAAGAAACAGACCCCAGACACCCTTTGTTTGGACACAAACCTCAACCCACAAGGCTGAAGTCAAGGAAGAGCTTTGTACAATCAACTACAGCCATAACATCTTCTACTGGAGCACGCCGTCTAGAACTATGGCAAAATTCGTTGCCTGAAGAACAGTGGAGGAACATCAAAGAGGCACCAGCTGCGGGATGTAATCAGCCACATGCTATATGGAAGGCTCTAAACAGATTAAGAACTAAAGTGTCCCGATGTAAATATAATATTAAAAAATGGGGGTACACTAATGACAACGATCTATGTGAATGTGGTGAGCTTCAGAACCCACAACATCTTCTGATATGCAGGAATCTCCCTGAAACCTGCAATATCGACGACCTTTACAGGGCAAACGAGAAGGCCATCAAGATTGCGGAATTCTGGTCACATTCTATATACCGTAATTATGTTTATAGCTTAATATTAATTAATTAATGTTATTTGTTTTTTCAACTTGTTATGTCCTGGACACGAGAAATAAATAAATAAATAGTAGACTTGAAACCTTTTCTAAGTTTGTGGTTTACACAAATTTAGTGGCGACCTCTAAGCATTTTAGTTGAGTATCCAGGCAGGCACATGGTCAGTTTAAAATTATTTCATGAAAATTCCACAGAACTTTTAATTCAAGTGAACTGTTAGTTAAGGTACAAGCCTATACTCCACCCCAGTATAGGTTTTGCCCCTTACAGCATTTACTGTAATTCTCACTCATTCTTCGAAAAACCTCATCACTTGTCCAAAGTGATATAGTATCTTTTACTCATTGTGTGAGTGGAGAGTTTCCCATTGTACTGATGCAATAAAATCTTCTTGGGTGTCCAGCCGGATGGTGTTGTATGCCAGGTGTGTAAATATGAAACCGGAATTTTTTGATACAAAATACACATTCATTGCATAAAAATGGTACTAAATACCTTATTCAAAATATTGACCATTGTAAGATGTACATTTTCCCATCTCTCTGGTAATTTATGAATACCATGCCAAAAAAAAATTCTCTTTTGATGCAAACCAATCATCAAGCCATTTTCGCACATTTTCGTAAGAAGTGAAGCACTGCTCAGCGAGTGTGTGTCCCATCGATTCAAAGAGATAGTAATCTGACGGAGCTAGGTCAGGTGAGTAAGCTGCACGTGTCAGTATCTCTCAACTAAGTGACTCAATCATTTCCTTGACTGGTTTTGATGTGTGTGATGGTGCATTGTCATGAAGCAAAATCACTTTGTGTTGTCTTTTCTGGTATTCTGGTCATTTTCCCCACAATGCTTGGTTCAAATTGATTATTTGCTGTTAATAACATTCACTATTAACAGTTTCACCAGGTTTTAGAAGCTCATAATAGATCACACCACTTTGATCCCACCAAACACAGTCTTCTTTCCATAGCGATTTGGCCTTGAAACTGACATTGACGGTTCACCTGGAGATACCCATGATTTTACGCTTAGGGTTCTCGAAATATATCCACTTTTCATCACCAGTCACAATTCTATGGAGAAATGATTTTCTTTTATATCTGGCGAGCAGCATTTCACAAGTGGTTTTTCGGTTTTCTTGCTGTCTGTCAGTCAGTTCATGTGGAAGCCATTTTCCCATCTTCTGGATTTTTCCCGTCACTTTTAAACGTATGGAAACAGCTTCCCGTGTCACATTCAGCTGATCTGCAAGTTGTTGTTGCGTTTGAGCATCATCCTCATCCAACAATGCTTGCAACTCATTGTCTTCAAACTTCTTCGGAAGTCTTCCACGGTCTTCATTGCTGATGCCAAAATCTCCACTTTTCAATTTTTTAAACCACTCGAAACTCTGTGTTTTACTGAGAGCACGCTCACCATAAGCTTCAACAAACATTCGATGTGAATCTGCAGCAGTTTTCTTTAAATGAAAACAGAAAATCAACGATGTCCGCAAATCGTAGTTTGTGGGCTCAAAAGTCGACATCTTCAACAGTATTAAAAACTGCACTGTCGTATGAAACTTGTATTTAAAATCACAGTTGTCTGTTGACAAAAGAAACTGGTTACAATGACGCAATCTGGCAGTAACTGCTTTGATAGCTACAGCCATTTATCAGCAAATTCCAGTTTCATATTTACACACCTGGTAACCACAATATTTTGACAGCTAGCTCTGCTGTCTTCATCAGGTTTCAGCTCTCTTCTAGCTGTCGCAAGCTAACCATCACGGCCTACTGCCTACACCTGGTGACATACTCCCTACACCTGGTGACAGTCAGCTTGCGACCTGACACCTGATGAAGACAGCAGAGCTAGCTGTCAAAACATCGTAGTTATACAACACCGTCTGGCTGGACACCTGAAAGGATTTTATTCTTATGCATTTTGAATAAAATGTTAGTAGGTTATACAGGTAAATCATTGATATTCAAATTTATTTCACAATTACTTCTTTTAATCTTCAGTACTAAAGTATTTAACATTTCTTCAATAAGAACACTAAAAACATAATTTACTTTCACAATATCAGCATACTGAATTTCTCAAATTTAGTTTCCAAAAAATGTCATCACAGTTGCAGTTTGTTGCACTGTGTTTTGTGACATGATGTAAAAATTTCTTCCATCCAATACTGATACACAAACACATGTTATTCACTCAACCAAAAATAATACACAAAAGCTTGCTGTTGGCTACCCAGCTGCTATTTATAGGAGAGGCCTCATGTCCAGATTATAACTGTATTTTGCCACTCAGAAAATGGGTCTTTCCAAATTTCTGGCTTTGGTCAGCCATCTTATAGCTTGTAAAAGCAGACTGATAGAAAATTTCTGTCATACTTCTAAAAAATGCACAAATTCTTTCCAAATTTTCATATAATGTAGCCCAGAATATTCCACATACTTTTTATGTTATAACAACTTCTCCAAAGTATAATATCTTTTCTGAAATTAGGTCTTAGTCTCAAAACCATTATTATCATAAAATTATCTGTTTTAATTTATTTTTCAATGCAAAACTATTGTTTTCATCCTTAGTCTTCCATTTAGACTGTTTTTGCCTACTTTTCCCATATTTATCCTACTCAGGTAACAATTTTTTTATGTTATGCAATTCCCTTATTTCTAAAATGTAAATATTCAGATTCTTTAAAGGATAGTCACTTTTGGCTAAGAAATTCTCCCAGACTCAAAATTAGAATCAAATTTCTTCTCTATTTCCCTGGAATCTTTGACATTGTTAGGAATCTTAGGCATTGTGTTCTTGGTTTAGCTTGCAACTCGGTACCAAACTTCTTTTCTTGCTAATGCAGCTCTCTTATTAGCTTATTAGGTAGAAAGATACAAAAACATAGGTTTTGTATGATTATTCAGTGGAAGGAAAACTGCATGTTGAAGGAATACAATATGGTTACTTTGGAATATCAGTTGACAATAAGTTGATCTGTGAAAGGCAAAATGGCAAAGTTGTATTCAACAGGTTCAGAGTATTGCATCTGGTTGAGAGGATAATGATAGGAGAGATGTGTAACAAAACTCTGGTCAGGCCCTTGCAAGAGTAATGAAGGAGGTGCAAAGGAGGGCAACTAGATTAATAAGTGGAAATTACTGAAGTATATATTCAGTAGCTGAAATGATAAAATAGTTTGTGTGTTATGGCAGGGTAGATGGGAGATGAACAGAATTGTGGACCTGTATAATGCCAGTACTGGTGATGAGGCTTGGCTAAATATTGGGGAAATATTTAGAAGCAATCTGAGGATGGGAAAAGAAGATGATGAATATAAATTAGTAATTGATTTTAGGCATAAGGCAGTAGGAAAATTTTAATTTTTAAAGTAACTGAGTCACAGAATCAAACAAGTTACCTAACGAGGCGATAAACAACGTATCTCTAACTATAAAGGATTATTAAGTAGAAATTTGTATGATTCATAAGTAGGTATGTGGCAAAGGTGCGACCAGTACATGAGCTCCATCACAATAATTTAATAACAATAATAATATTGGACTAGTAATCAGTGTAAACTATTATACCATTACCAAGTTCAGACTCACTGTTGCCATTATTGGGAAGTATAATTGCTGTGAATGAATTTCTGGATCAGCAATTGGCAGAGGTTAGTGGGCCAACAAAGGCTGCTTCCAAATAATGAATGGATTTATATGTAAGAGGAACTTTATTCTAAGCAGTGACTGAAAGAAATTATAATTTATTCATAGGATGTAGTTAATGGATTTAATGCTAGGGAAAACAATCCAATAAAACATTTTGGGCCTTTTAGCAGTGGCATAACTATACTATTGAGGCCCAGGATATGCAGGATATCACAGTGCTGCTGTAGGCTGCAATTGTTGGATTTTATGCCTGGTAAGAAATAAGTGACCAGAAATAGACTGTTAGTCTTGGAAGTTTTAGGATAGTTGTTAGGATGTACTGGATAGACGTTGATGTTCAACTCTCTGAACCATTACAAATAGCAGCTTTTTATTGCAAGACTTCATTTTTCTGCTGACAAAGGGCTTACACTAGAATGTTTAAGTATCGTGTAATGATGTCATCATCCTGCATAGATTTACTATCTCAACTTTCTCAAAGCAGCATATTTTAAAAATATTGATAAGTCTTGATAAATTAAAACATAATTTGTTTCTCATAGTTGCCAAAACAAAAATGTCCCATAATGCTTTTATTTTAAATTTGTTGCTTACCTCTGGCACATTCAGCTGTCTTTTTAGGTGCTTCTGTCTTTTGAAGTAACTTCCTCTCCATTTCCTCTTTTGATTTCAAGGCAGCATCCAGCTTATCTTGCAATTCTTTTCTGCTTGGGAACAGATTTAATTGAAACTAATAATCTTTCAAGATTTTCTTATTAATACAATTTCTGCTAAAGTAATTTGTCTTTGAACAGCAACAATAAATACAGTATAAATTTAACATTATGTGATAATTACTTGAAACAACAGTTTGAATCTTCTCATCAAGTCAGCTGCATAATATATAGCCTGTTTACCCTCAGACACTTCATATCAACCTTATCCATAACTTTTGATGGGTCACATCTGAAATTGTGACTTTTTTTGGATGGGCTAATAAATGAATAAGTTTAATAGATTTTTGGATTAAGTATTGTGTGATCAATTGTCAAGTGTATTGAAGTATGTAGCTTGACCTGTAATCTACAGAAGTAGAATTATTTAAAAAAAAAAAAAATATATATTTCACAGTTAAATTGAACATTAAATTCCAATGGTAGATTGGGAAGAACTTTAGGTGTGGTTTTATTAAATCAAAAACGAATTTTAACATTACTAGACGACCCGTGCGAAAATTTCGCGACTACAATGCGATGAATAGTGAGGTTGAATGTTTGTAATATAATGAAAAGTAGAACCGTACTTTTGTAGCAATTTTTGTGTGTGTGTGTGTGTGTGTGTGTGTGTTTGTGTGTGTAATAGGTACACATCAAAATACTCGCAACATATTACGAAACAGTTAGGAAAATTTAAAACACTCTGTATTTATGACAAACTGTCACTGACCTTAGCAGAATAAATTGAACCTGCACAAAATGCACACAACGTATTAATTATCTCTGAAATATTTGTTGCTGTGCAAGGAAAATAAATACCTGGTGACAGAAAAATGCGTTGTAAGAATACTAATACTTTTGCCCTCTAAGGTCAGAATTTTGAAAAATTTCTTTCTTAAAATGTGGTAACGGAACCGAAGACATTACGAAAACCTCAATCTTTAAAATGATACCTCGTTTATCAATTTTGTTTAATTGTTAAGGGAGATAAATGGCTCCAGATACAAAAAATGCATTTTAGAAAAATTGACATTTTTGCCCTTTAAAGTTCAAATTACAAAAAATTCCTTTCTTAAAATATAATGTTACCACGGCGGTGACCTTATTCTTTCATATGATACCTCATTTATCTATATCTGTTAGATATTACGAGAGATAAATTGCATTGTGACACAAAAATGCGTTATAGAAAAATTTATACTTTTCCCCTTTATGGGATGAATTCAAAAAACATTCTTTCTTAAAATATGATGTCACAAAGCTGAAACATTACTCCCTATAATCATACTTCATTTATCGATTTCGGTTAGATATCCAGGGAGATAAATGGGTTGAGATACAAAAAACGCATTTTAGAAAAATTGACACTTTTCCCCTTTAATTACGAAACATTCCTTTCTTAAAATATAATGTTACGACGGCGGATACCTTATTCTATAAAATGATACCTCATTTATCTATATCTGTTAGATATTAAGGGAGATAAATCGCTCGTGACACAAAAATGCGTTATAGAAAAAATTATACTTTTTCCCTTTAAGGGTTGAATTCCAAAAACGTTCTTTCTTAAAATATGATGTCATAAGGCTGAGACAATATTTTTCATAATCTTACTTGATTTATCAATTTTGGAGATCCAGGGAGATAAGTGGTGTGAGACACAGAAAACCTATTTTAGAAAAATTGACATTTTTGCCCTTTAAAAGTCGAATTACGAAAAATTCCTTCCTTAAAATATAATATTACCACGGCGGTGACCTTATTATTTAATATGATACCTCATTTATCTATATCTGTTAGTTATTAAGGGAGATAAATCGCTCGTGACACAAAAATGCGTTATAGATAAATTTATTCTTTTTCCCTTTATGGGATGAATTCAAAAAACATTCTTTCTTAAAATATGATGTCACCAAAGCTGAGACAATATTCCTCATAATACTACGTCATTTATCGATTTTGGTTCGATATCCAGCGAGATAAATGGCTCGAGATACAAAAACGCATTTTAGAAAAATTGATATTTTTGCCCTTTAAGGGCCGAATTACGAAAAATTCCTTTCTTGAAATGTAATGTCACCATGGCGGAGACTTCATTCTTTAATATGATACCTAATTTATCTATATCTGTTAGATGTTAAGGGAGATAAATCGATCGTGACACAAAAACGCATTTAAAAATTTGATACTTTTGTCCTTTAAGGGTCGAATTCCGAAAAATTTCCGTCTTAGTATATGACTTCACTAAAGCGGAGATCTTAATCTTTAAAATGATACTTCACTAGACGATTTCAGATAGAAATCAAGGGAGATAAATGATTCATAACACAGAAAACAGCATTTTAGAAATATTGACATTTTTGCCCTTTAAGGGTCTAATTCCGAAAACTTTATTTCTTAAAATATGATGTGAACAAAGTGGAGACCATATGCTTTAAAATGACACCTCATTCATTGATTTCGGTTAAGTATGAAGGAAGATACAGGCTTGTGACAAAAAAATACCTTATAGAAATAATATATATGATTCTTATTATTTTGTAGTGTTGAGTACATACAGTGAATTATTATTTTCTCCTATGTGAGGAGGTGGCAGTAACTAATTAAGAAAATAATCTTTAGATATAATCAAGTATAAATAGTAAGTGTTGAACTTAACGAAGTATTGTACCAATGCCAGTAATTATTATCAGGCTTTATTAAGAAAGACATTTATCATAATGTTTCCCATTTGTGTTTTGCCCACTACCTGTGTAAAGCCTGCTCCCGCTCCCCCCTTCTCCAAAGGAATTTGAAAACTTCTGCACCTGGTAATACTTATCTTGTTTCCTTCTCAATTTTTTAAAATTTAATGTCATTGGAATTGAGCACATGTTCTGGTGGCAATTTCCCTGCACACCCATTTTCCCCTTTTCTGTACATGTCTGCTTTTGCCCTCTACAAATCTCAAATTTAATTTCTTTCACAATTATTGATAAATTATTCATCATCTCTCTTGGTAATTTATTCCAACCAGTAAGTCCCATACCTATGAAAGAAAACCTTCCCACACCTCACTGTGATAGCACCTCACTGTTCGATTGAAAACTTACTGAATAATGTTAATTTGCTTTGACCATGTTGCCTGGATATTCAACTAGAATGCTTAAAGGTCGCCACAATATTTGATGACCTCAAATATTGAAAAGGTGATTCAATAGCTACAAAATAAAACAGTTCACTTTCCCAAAAATTCTTCAAGTTTATTTAAACGAAATCAAAGGTTCAAAACAGCATTCTTAAAGTTGATTAGGCAAATCGAACACTCGTTCCAAAAGTTTGCAGATTGTGGAGAGAAGTTAAGACCGACCGACACCCCTGATGAAATTACAAGTTCATGTTAACAAAACAAGTGCCGCGCCCCGAAGCCAAAGTTCCATGATGGCCGACCCGGTAGTACCAACCCAAATCTTCAGCTATCAACCTCACCAGCGCACACACTTCTCACGTCATGATAGCACAGCGTCTGAACCCGAAAAGATGGCGTCTTCACGTGGCGTCATGTTTTATACCCTCGCTGACGTCAGAGCCAAAACGCAACTTTCTGCTAACACTTAGAAAATTTAGGCCTGAAATATCTCAGTAACTAAACAATTATGTGAAACGTAAGGTATGACAGTGTTTATACTTTTTTAATTGTGAAATAATGGATATTTAGTGATTAACTTTAAGTATCTAGTTTTAAAGATCTGAGCGTAAGAGTGAACTATTTTTCTACCCTGGGGAATTACTATTGTTCTAGAAGCTTCTTTATTTCGTCATTTTTATAAAGCCACAATTTTCACAAATAATCTTTTTATCACCGTGTTCTACCAAAATTCCTGAGTTTATTGGTGTAACTTTTATTAAAATTAATGCACGGATAGTTTAATTACAAGGTGTGTAAGATTTACTAAAAAATGCTATTTCAGATTTAATTTAATAACTTTGCTTCTATTACTTTTATCCGAAATGTAAAATTACTCAAATATTCTCTGAATTAAATGACGTGTTCTGAAAGTTATCTCATCTCTGTATCTGATTTTGAACAGCTGTAAATAATTTCTAAACTAACCACATGCTTTCACTGAAAAATAATCTTTAAAGTCTTTATAGAATCGGTTCTATTACCTGGAATTACTTGAAATTATTATATGTGATATTAGATTTTTGGTTCTTTCCGGAAATCTACTTTTTATTTCGAAAACTGTCTAGGATTTTGTGATAAAAAAATGCCAAAAGTGAAGTGCATCTAACGAAGTATTAAAAATTGGTTTAAGTTATTTACACGTTCAGAAACTACGAAATTTTAGTGAATTTATATTTTAATTGAGTTATTACTTCCTTAAAATTACTTTATTCTGTTTGAAAGTGTGTAAAAACAGTGAAATGGCAAATATTAGAAATTTTTTGTGTGGTGAACAGAATTATAACGGATTATCATGTTTCAGGTTAGTAAAAGGTTTTAATATTATTATAGGAAGTTAATTTAGTTGATTTATTAAATATTGAGCTACTTTATTGCTCGTAATTCGGTTTAGAAATGACAAAATGCTCCCAAGTAGAAGTTCATAATTTCAAAGTTGAATTATTAATGATTATTTAATTTTCAGTTGATTTAAAGTTTATTTATTATTATACAAAGTTTATATCCGGCATTTAGCAACTACTGTCAATCTTTACTGCATTTAAATTGGTTAGGAACTGTGAAGTTAACCTATAGCAAAATTTATTATTTGAAATTGACTTTGAGTGATTTAACCTATTTCCTCCCAAACTAATGTTTTCTTTCTGTTATAAAAGGTTTACTTTAGGGCTTTTATTTACTTTTGAATACTTTTACAGTTCCTAAAAGGGTTTATTTAGTTTGTTTGGTTACAGTATCTTCATGCTATATAAAGCTTTACTCTCATAACCTATACACGAAATGAAACTACCTGTTACTAAAGAGTGAACTTTCCCCTTAATACCTAAAGGTGAGAGGCTAGAATTTGCTAAATTCTAAGGTGCTTACATCCAGTACTAATTTGTGAAGGTTCCAAGGATAATGAAAGCTGTGATAAATCTAACCTACTATATACTGTATTAAAAAATTCATTTACTGATGAAAATAAGGATAGCATTCCCATATTCCCACGTCGTGTTGAGTTGGTGATGGAATCATTAGGAATAGATACTGCAGGTATCATAAAGCAATTAGAGCTCCTGAAGTGGGGAAAAGCACCGGGCCTGGATGGAATTCCAGTAAGGGTATTTTCAGAGTAGGTGGTGGAAATCGGACCATTTCTGTCTGATATATTCAGTAAATCCTTAGAAGAGAAAAAAGTACCTTCCAACTGAAAAATCATGCAAGTAACTCTGATTTTCAAGAAATGTGATCGAAGTGATCCTAGAAACTATCGTCCCATATCTATAACATCTGTTAGTAGTAGAAATATGCAGCATATTATATGCTTGAACATTATGAATTTTCTAGATTAAAATAATTTCCTTACAACAAATCAACACAGATTTCGGAAGAGAAGATCATGTGAAACACAGTTGGTCCTATTTACACATGATGTAATTAAAGTTGCAGGTTACCAAGTAGATGCATTTTTTTAGATTTTCAGAAAGCCTTTGACTCTGTGCCATACAACTGCCTTTTGGCGAAGCTTTGAGTGTATGGTATATCGGATCAGCTTTGTGAATGGATAGAGGATTTTCTAACTGGTCGGTCGCGGTATGTTGTCATTGAAGAAGAAAGTTCTTCTAATCTAGATGTTACATTGGGTGTACCCCTGGAAGTGTAATAGGACCACATCTTTTCTTAATTTTAATAAACGATTGCGGAGAAAAAGTGAAAAGCATTTCAAATTGTTTGCTGATGATGCAGAATGGCAACACACACTAAATTATAAAAATTTCAATACAATGAGCACTACTAACAGAAAGAATCTGATTGTTCAGAAATGTGGGGTAAACAGTTCAGTTATTGATATGGTTGATTCTGTGAAATATTTGGGTGTAACAGTACAAAGAAACATGAAATGGGACTTACACATTAATTCGTTAGCAGATAGAGCTAATTCTAGGCTGCGATTCCTAGGTGGAATCTTGAAAAATTGTAATGAACAAATGAAGGAGATAGCATAAAAATCTCCTGTACAGCCACTTTTGGACTACTGTAGTGCCATTTGGGGTCCATTTCATAAGGGGTTGATTGGACAGTATAGAGAAGATACAGAGAAGAGCCACTCGATTCGTGACCGCTTGCTACAGTCCTTATGAAAGCGTCACCGAACTGATTAGTAGACTGGGCTGGGAGTTTCTGGTAGATAGATGATGCATGTTTCATTTAAACTTATTGGTAAACATGTGTACTCCCACATTCACTTATGAATGTAGTGAAATATTTCGTCCGCCAACCGGTTGGAGTCAAAATGACAGGAAAGATAAGATTAGAGAAATAATGTGCCGCTCTGATTTTTAAGTGAATCCTTTTTTCCCTCATACAATTCAGGATTGGAATGCACAACAAAGAGATTAGCTTTGGTGCTGAGCACCCTCTGCCAGCCACAATTTTGTGAATTGCAGAGTAGATATGTTGATGTAGATGTAGACTATATGTTGGATGGTGAATTGTTTGTTACAGGCATAAATGAAAATATCATGGCATTTCTTTATAATGGGCAGGCCAAACTGAGAAGATGGTAGGAAAAGGACTTAAAGCTCTGCATCTATTAGACAGAGTGATAAGAAACAAAATATTATGGAACTGACAGTATTGAGCTAGAAAATTTTGGAAAAGTTTTTACTGAAATATGGTGATACAGTACTCTCTCCAAATGAAGGCAGCTACTGATGACTGAATTTCAGTCCCTATCTACAAAAGAAATATAGCAAGGACTTTCAGTTGAAAAAATAGGTATACTAGTCCCAGTATTGGGAGCTTGTAGGGTGCCATACACAATTTACAGATTGTGCCCACAGAATTTGAGCAAATTGAGATGTGTGGAGTGAGACAAATTTTTTTGGCTCAGTTGAGTCTGAGCAGGGAGTGAGAGTGGTATGTGGCGTGACTTGTGTGAAGCATTCATTTATGAGTACTCCCACATGTTTCAGAAATATATAATACAGGATTTGTGGGGAAATCAGTGAATTAAATTTCAAATCTTTGTAGCTTTGTACATTTGCCAAAAAGTGAAATGTAATAATTTTCATTCATTAAGGTATCTAGTTTTTTGATGTATGGTGCTACTGAGTAGCTATGGAACACATCTCGAATTTTTTCTGGAGAAATTTCAAAAATCTTTATCCCTAAACTTTTTTTAGTGTTTAAATATGAAATAACATTTTTCTAAATAAAAGTCATTTTTAACACATTAGATATTCATTTATCTTTCATCATACTTATTACTACAGGCTATTGACAAAACCATGCATAGTTCTTGATGATTTGAGAAACAGGGAGCCATTTTACACACTTGCAAGTATTAAAATGTGTCAATCAATGCAATAAAATTGTAAACTAAAATTTGGACCGAAATGGTGATGTAAAGAGTGAATGCCTAATTAGTGTTATTCAGATTACTCCTAAGGATTGGGACTAAAACTTAGTAATCATTAGTCGCGTTTATATAGATGAGAGTTGGAAAGGTTGTGAAGATATGTACCTAGATTTCTTTGTAGAAATTATGCTAGAATACAGTAAGTAACTAAGGCAAAGGAGCGAGGTTGTGGTGAATGAAGGAAGTGGTGGGTGAATGAGATTTATTTGAAAGTTGAGTGAAGAATTAGGATTTGTATACACAAGGTAAAAGATGACTATGACCATAAATTAGCACTTGATTTCAGTAATAAGGAATACAGAATGTTTTCATTTGAGGATAGGGGAGTAAAGGATTAGAAGAAGAGTCATTTTACAATTTTCGTATAACAGAGAACAAATTTAAAGTAAGATATGTGCATAGATAAATTGTCATCTACATCAGTATTTTAATTGTGAAAGTAACTCTGTCTCTCTTTCCATTTGTTACATTTTCACAACTAAATGGCTAAACTGATATTGATGAAATTTAACAAGGAAATATTATGTATCATTAGCTACCTAAAAAATTAGGATACTTTTTTTGTAACTCTAATGGTTTAAAATTAGCACTTCAAACCAACAATAAAGAAAAGAATAATTTTTGTTTAAATCCACATTTTAACTGTTAGTTACTTTTTGTTTGTTTATATTCATCTGATGTAGTTGGTTACACATTTATCAGTTTATAATAAGCTGACAAGTGTTAATTTATTTTTATTTAATTGCAATGGAGCACAGGCTCCGGTGGCAATTTCCCTACACACCCATCTTCCCCCTATCCTGCACCTACCTACATTTGCCCTCTACAAATTTTATCTTTAAATTCTTGCAAAGTTATCGGTAAATTATTCATAATTTCTCTTGGTAACTCATTCCAATCCTTGACACCCTTACCTAAGGAAGAGAATCTTCCTACACCCTTGTGCCCGAAATCGAGTGCCAGATTGTGATCATGGTCATCTTTTCCTTTCCATGCAATACTTTTCATACCTATTGCAATATCTTTCCATGCCTCATCGCCAGTATATGCCCTGTACACTCCCAGGACCCTCCTCATTGTCCTCCTGTCCTGCAATGAATCCCATTCCAGCTCCTTTATCATATTCGTCACTGATTGGATTCTGCGATAATTTCCAGAAACAAATCTAGCAGCCCTTTTTGCACCCTCTCCAACTCCTGTATTTGATCTCCAAAATGTGGGGTCCCATACTTACACTACCATATTCGAGCAATGGTCTCACCAAAGTAGGGTAGTAGGGAATATTTAAAACAACTAAACAAGGACTTAATAACAGCAAAGAAAATGGCTAAAGATGGGTTTATGAAGAGTATTGTCAGTGCAGGAGGACCATTGACTGATGCATCTAGAAATTTCTATGGCTATATCAGGAAACTGAGGGGAAGGGAGGTGTAGAGACACTTATAGATAAGGATGGAGAAGAAGTTACTGACGATTTGAAAAAGGCAGAGATTTTAAGTAACTGGTTCAGTGAAAGCATTAGGGACAATGAATCAGAAACAGGAGGGTCTAATTCGGAGAACGAGCTTAACAACACAATTAGAAATGACGATAGTAAAAAATTTGATATCCATCCTGAGGAAATCATGAAGGAAATAAGAAAGCTGAAAAAAATAAAGGGGCTGGTGAAGATAATATTACTACAGATATCTTAAAGATAGCCGGATGTGACATTGTACCTTATCTTGAAATATTATTTAAATTGAGTCTAGACACTTGCTGCTTACCACAGGACTGGAAAAGTGCAATAGTAGTACCGGTACATAAGGGAGGGGTGAGAAATAGAGTTGAGAATTACAGGCCAATCAGTTTGACATCAGTGGTAGGTAAATTAATGGAAAGATTGATATGCAACCACATCAGAAATATATGTGAGGAACGTAAGTGGTTTTCAAGCAGGCAACATGGTTTCAGGCAAGGATATTCATGCGAATCTCAGTTGGTGGGATATATGCAAGATATTTCAGATGAAATGGACAAGGGAGGCCAAATTGATAGTGTAGCACTAGATCTGTCTAAGGCGTTTGACAGAGTAAGCCATAAAATGGTAGTAAATAAGGTAAAAACCATTGGAGTGGATAAGAAAGTCATTTGCTGGGTAGAAGAATTTTTAAAAGGTAGAAAACAGAAAGTTAGGGTAGGAAATGTAGTATCAAAAGAAGTGGAAGTAAAAATGGGTGTGCCACAGGGTAGCGTATTGGGACCATTGCTATTCATTATTCTAATGAATAATTGTGTTGATTGTTTACTATCTGAAATTAGATTGTTTGCAGATGACATAATGCTGTATAAAAGAATCAAAACGATAGAGGATTGTAAACAGTTGCAGGGTGATCTGGACAGGATATCTAATTGGGTTGGTAAACATGGAATGAAGATAAATGCAAAGAAGAGTCAGCTTATTAGATACACAAAAAAAACAAAAGGTTAATTATGAATATAAGGTGGGGAAAGAATTGCTTGCTGAAGACTTGAAATGTAAATATCTTGGAATTACTTTTGATAACAAACTTAACTGGGCAGGACACATAGGACAGGTGGTAGGAAAAGGTTTCAAAGTTCTGCACTTGTTGGAGAGAGTGATGAGGGGATGTACGAGAGAAGTCAAGGAATTGGGTTACAAAACTTTGGTCAGACCATTGCTCGAATATGGTAGTGTAGTATGGGACCCTCATTTTACGTATCAAATACAGGAGTTGGAGAGGGTGCAAAAAGGGCTGCTAGATTTGTTTCTGGAAATTATCGCAGAATGCAATCAGTGACGGATATGATAAAGGAGCTGGAATGGGATTCATTGCAAGACAGGAGGAGGATGAGGAGGGTCATGGGAGTGTACAGGGCATATACTGGCGATGAGGCATGGAAAGATATTGCAATAGGTATGAAAAGTAGTGCATGGAAGGGAAAAGATGACCATGACCACAAGCTGGCACTCGATTTCAGGCACAAGGGTGTAGGAAGATTCTCTTTTTTAGGTAAGGGTGTCAGGGATTGGAATGAGTTACCAAGAGAAATGATGAATAATTTACCGAAAACTTTGAAGAATTTAAAGATAAAATTTGTAGAGGGCAAATGTAGGTGGGTGCAGGATAGGGGGAAGATGGGTGTGTAGGGAAATTGCCACCGGAGCCTGTGCTCCATTGCAATAAATTAAATTAAATTAAAGTTTTGTAACCCAATTCCTTGACTTCTCTCGTACATCCCCTCATCACTCTCTCCAACAAGTGCAGAACTTTGAAACCTGTTCCTACCACCTGTCCTATGTGTCCTGCCCAGTTAAGTTTGTTATCAAAAGTAATTCCAAGATATTTACATTTCAAGTCTTCAGCAAGCAATTCTTTCCCCACCTTATATTCATAATTAACCTTTTGTTTTTTATTTGTGTATCTAATAAGCTGACTCTTCTTTGCATTTATCTTCATTCCATGTTTACCAACCCAATTAGATTCTGTCCAGATCACCCTGCAACTGTTTACAATCCTCTATCGTTTTGATTCTTTTATACAGCATTATGTCATCTGCAAACAATCTAATTTCAGATAGTAAACAATCAACACATTATTCATTAGAAAATGAATAGCAATGGTCCCAATATGCTACCCTGGAACACCCATTTTAACTTCCACTTCTTTTGATACTACATTTCCTACCCTAACTTTCTGTTTTCTACCTTTAAAAAATTCTTCTGCCCAGCAAATGACTTTCTTATCCACTCCAATGGTTTTTACCTTATTTACTACCATTTTATGGCTTACTCTGTCAAACGCCTTAGACAGATCTAGTGCTACACTATCAATTTGGCCTCCCTTGTCCATTTCATCTGAAATATCTTGCATATATCCCACCAACTGAGATTCGCATGAATATCCTTGCCTGAAACCATGTTGCCTGCTTGAAAACCATTACGTTCCTCACATATATTTCTGATGTGGTTGCATATCAATTTTCCATTAATTTACCTACCACTGATGTTAAACTGATTGGCCTGTAATTCTCAACTCTATTTCTCACCCCTCCCTTATGTACGGTACTACTATTGCACTTTTCCAGTCCTGTGGTAAGCAGCAAGTGTCTAGACTCAATTTAAATAACATTTCAAGATAAGGTACAATGTCACATCCGGCTATCTTTAAGATATCTGTAGTAATATTATCTTCACCAGCCCCTATTTTTTTTTCAGCTTTCTTATTTCCTTCATGATTTCCTCAGGATGGATATCAAATTTTTTACTATCATCATTTCTAATTGTGTTGTTAAGCTCGTCTCCGAATTAGACCCTCCTGTTTCTGATTCATTGTCCCTAATGCTTTCACTGAACCAGTTACTTAAAATCTCTGCCTTTTTTCAAATCGTCAGTAACTTCTTCTCCATCCTGATCTATAAGTGTCTGTACACCCTACCTTCCCCCTCAGTTCCTGACATAGCCATAAAAATTTCTAGATGCATCAGTCAATGGTCCTCCTGCACTGACAATACTCTTCATAACCCATCTTTAGGCCACTTTCTTTGCTGTTCATTAAGTCCTTGTTTAGTTGTTTTAATTATTGCCCTACTACCCTGCTGTCTCTTAACTCTGTTATGGACTTTTCTTACCAACCTCTTTAACCTCCTCACTTCCCTATTATAGTACATAGGTTCTCTACTTCTCTTTATTTTCTGCTTTGGGAATAAATTTGTTCTTCCCCCTTTCTTATTATCGCCTTGAACTCTTCCCACGTGTTTACAGCACTACATCATTTTTAGATGCTAGTTACAATGAAACTTCTGATCAGTTTTACAGTTTACACATTATTTAAAACAATTATTCTTAGCTAAGCAACTCCAAAGAAATTAATTTCCAGAACAGTGTTACTAATTAGTCATTTTTGCAGAGCTAAGAAGCTGTTTATGTTAAGTGTAGATCTTTTCATTGTATACTCTCTCCAGTTATCTCTGTCATAGTAAGTTAAGAAATATGTGCAAAACTACAGTATTTATTTAATGCTGCTGCTCTCCTCCCTTTAACTTTGGCGAGTGTTGGGTGTATTTTATCTGTCCTTTCCATATAAAAGTGCTATTTGGTTATTCAGAGAAATGAGATGTCAGAACATAAGGTTATGAGAATTATTTAATCAAAGAAATTAATAGCCAGTACTTAGAATTCAACAATTTTTGACTGTCTTAGAAGCTAGTAATAAAAGAAGAGTCAAGTGAACATGACAAAGTAAAAAAATGGTTTACTCCTAAGTTATTGTAATTAAAAAATATGTAAGATAAGTAACACTTTATATCCTAATAAATAATAATTAATTAAATTGCAATGGAGTGCACGCTGTGGTGGCAATTTCCCTACACACTGCCAGGTATCTATTTAATTTTGTAACAGCGTGACAAAATTTTATTCTCAGAACCATGAGCTGGATTGCATTGTATTTTATTTCATAGTTAACTGATATGATAATTTAAGCTAGAAAGCAGATTTTTACAGTTTTCAATATAGCATTTCCAATTTCAACATTCTCAAACATTCGCTTGGAATGATATTTCGAAAGTTTGAATTTAAATTATTGATTTTCGGCTAAACTATTAAAGTTACGAGATTTTTTATAATAACCAAAGTTAAGATGGCGGCCGGTATAGAAGTTGTTGTTAGTTGCTCTCCGAAAATAAACTTTCTATCATCTATAAAGTGTGTACTATGCAAAGAATTGGTGACAACTGGTATTAGACTATGTTCTGTTATTCAAAAATGGGTTCACAGTGGTTGCATAAATAATTTGGAAACAGTGAGTGCGGGATGTGAGTGCGATCGCAAATGTTGCTATGGAAGAATGGAAGCCATAGAAAATTTCTTTCTGGGAAAAGAAGAGTCAGTTATTGAAGCAATTAAGAAGGACATTTATGCAGCTAGCATGCTTATCCATCAAATGGAGAATCTAAAAAGAGACAATCGAAAATGCGAGTTCAGCTGAAGAAAATAATTTTATTAGGCCTAAAAAGTTTACGCGTGTCAAGAATCTTCAGAAGTGCTTTAAAGTAGAGACAAGAAACAGATTTAATTTGCTTTCATCCGCAACTTTTGAGAATGAAGATGACACTGAAGTTGTTATAGAAAAACCTTGCGAGGAAAAGAAATCACCCAAGATTCAAAAATGCATCGATGATCATTGCGGGAAGAAATCTGGTATTTGTTTACTTACTTCCAGCCACGGGAAAGGCCTAGCTGGAATCATCGCTGAAAAGGATCACAATTTCAATGTTAGTGGCATAGTTAAACCTGGTGCTCCGTTGAGTGAAATAGTGAAAGATTTTGATAAAATGTGGGACTTTTAACACTGGAGACAGCTGCGTGATTATAGGTGGCGATAATGACGTCTACAAAAATGAAGCGAAAGCAGCAACAAGAACCTTAGCAGAAACGTTAAGAAAAATGAACAATATAAATGTGTATGTAGTCAGCATTCCCCACAGACATGACCTGATACCAGCCTCATGTGTAAACAAAGAAATTGAGGCTACAAATCGGAAGTATGAAAAAATCTGCAAAGCATTTACAAATGTCAATTATTTGAAAGTGGAATGTCCCAGAGACGAATTTACAAGACATGGCATGCACCGAAACTACAAAGGGAAAGTAGCATTAGCTAACCAGATTTTGCATTATATTAAAACAAAAAACGAAAATGCAAGTCTCACTCAATTTGAAGTGAAAGATCTACCAATAGTATCTCAAATACCAAGTGTGTATGTAGAACACAAGAATTCTGTCCTGGACACTACAGAGTTATCTGTTACAACAACAGTGGTGAAGCAAGCAACATCCAACAGGTATGTACTACTCAAAATACTAACCCTAAAGAACTGTCTACCAAAAAATCCTGTAAAGTGCTACTGAAAGTGAAATGGATGTTTTTAGAAGAAAACAACCAGCCCGAAAGAGACATCCACCACCAAGAGGTGAGGATTTTTGGTGGCCACAGTCCAAAACAATACACCCATAGTATCAACCTGCAATATTCAACATAGTGACAGGAGCACGTATAAAATAGGGTCAAATAACTAGTTACAGTTCTGTATCAAAATGTGCAAGGTCTAAGTAATAAACTAAGTGAATATGAAGTGTTGTTAAATAACAGTTTGAATGATGTATCAGTTTTGTGTCTAAGTGAGCACTGGTTGCAAGAATTTCAAACAAGTTCAGCTCACATTCCCAATTTTGAATTGGTAAGTAGTTTCTGCAGAGAAACCTACAAGTGTGGTGGGACATGTATATATGTTAAACCTAATTTGAAGTCAAAGGAAATAAGAC
>CM061920.1:183545646-183677896 GCA_031002005.1 Vandiemenella viatica
AGGTTCGCATATTTAAGTTTTATTACAATGTAGCAGTGAAGTAGTATTACGCCATGTGGGGCCTCGGGATTACTTAAGTATCGATCAGTTTCAAACCAAGTGTAACAGTTGAAGGGCATGACGAACTTTTACTTACTTTCAAGTGATAATCAATTGTACTTTGAATTTTGGGGTGTGGTTTGGCTTGAACGGTTAATCGAACTTGCAAACTTTCTTCAGTGACTTTGTCGGATTGCCTATTCAGTTATTGACTGTGCAAGATTTATTCAGAATATAGTGAGTTTAAACAACAACCAACTCTTCAACATTATTTAATTATACCTTTTCCTTAGCTTGAGGTATAAAATAAGCTGAATGGAGACCTGCGTATTGTAGCATAGTCATAACTGGACATATCCTAGGCTTACACACAGTCAGAGTTAAGAAAAAGCCTTTGTGCACTTACCCCAGTGCACATCTAGTTCTTACAACACCAATCTTCCCCCTTCCCTAGACCCACCTACTTTGACCTCTACCAACTTCAGCTTTAAATTCTTTCAACATTTTTGTTAAATTATTCATAATTTCTCTTGGTAACTTACTCAAATCCTTGACACCTGCAGGATTACAGATATGACATTCTAAAATTGTATTATACATTTTAATATAATTTATATCCTTGACATTTTGGGGTTCCTTGGCAAAGGATAGTTTGTTTATCCTGAGAAACAAAACAGTTCCCTTAGCAATGACTAACTATGAGTGGGCTGCCAAGGTTGGTTGGCTGGTAGAAGCTGGAGAGATCAGTCATATAAATGTATCGTGATAATGCAAATAAAAAGAAATATTTATAAGCAAACAAATTGATTATAAAGGCAACATCCTTTTATAACAAGCATTATAAGAACTTGTATAAACAAATTTCAATTTGTAATTCACTTGGTGTTGTGTTGGAGTTCATTAAAAGTGCTTAAGACTGTACAAAGTATATGACTATAATTTACTTCATGTAACAGCATGATCAGTAAAATAAAATGAATATTGCCAACATAAGCTAAATGATGAATATTGATTAAGAAGAAAATAAGCACAAGAAATGCTTCACACCCTTATCTAAAATAGAGAACCCTCATACACCCTTGTGCCTGAAATCGAGTGCCTCAGATGTGAGTATCCATATATTTCACCTTGCAGCCAGAATTATGAAGCAGAGGCGACTGGAATTTGTGTTTGGTAGTAGGCTGGAGCCTTGTATCATGTCCTATGGTGGATGCATGTCAGTAGCTGCATGGTAGACATGGTGGTTGAAAGTGGTCGACATGATATAAAAATAGATACATGACCCCATATTTCACTCTGCAGCCAGAACTACCTAGCACAGTTGACTGGTGTTTTAGTGTAGTAGTAGCCTTGAGTCTCCCAACATGCACCATTCATGCTATGGGGGAATTGGAGATATGTTGGTTGTAATTGGTCGATGGAGGGCATTTTCATATTTCGACCAAAGACTTGTGTATCCATATATTTCACTCTGCAGTAAAAGTACCTAGTGCAGACACTGGTGTTTCTGTATGATAATAGCCTCAAGTCTCCCATCCTGCACTTTAGTAGTTGAATGTTGGTAGCTGTGTGGATTTTAGAGATATATTGGTTGAAAATGCTCGACGAAGGCCATTTTCATATTTCAATGAAAGACATATCTGACCCTATATTTCAATTTTCAGCCACAATTATCGAGTGAAGACCAGTGGTGTTCTTGTTTGGTAGTAGCTTTAAGGCTCCCATCATGCAATATGGTGGTTGCATGTCAGAAGCAGGGGATGTGGGAGATATGGTAGTTGAAAATGTTTATCAGAGAGTATTTTGTTATTTGTATCAAAGATGTGAGTGTCTGTATATTTCACTTTGCAACCACAGATATATAGCACATATCACTGGTGTTTGTGTGTGGTAGTGGCCAAGAGTCTCTCATCATACACTATGTTGGTTAGATGTCGTTATGCTTGGGGGTATGGGAGATATGGTGGTTTAAAGTTGTCGGTATAGGGCATTATCGTGTTTTGACCAAAGACAAGTGTGTCACTATATTTCACTTTGCAGCCCTGGGCATATCACTGGTGTTTGTGTGTAATATTAGCCTCGAGTCACATTGTGAACTTTGGTGGTTGCATGTAGGTAGCTATATATAAAAGTCCATATCAAATATGAATGAAGTCGTGGACACCAGCTAGTTAGTTCATATTTAGGTCACATTTGGTCTCACTTAAAACAATACATCTAACCTTAGGAAGGTGGGACATGGTGTTCCTCTTGGATCAATTCCTGGCCCCCTGCTATATATTTATGATCTATTACCTCATATTGGAAATGGGAACTCCAAATGTTATGAGTATGCTAATGATCTATGTGTAAAAGTAAGCTTTATTATAACTTCTAAAAATAGAAAATGAAAATCATTAATGATGCATCTGCTTATAGATTGGTGTAATGCCAAGTTATCTCTTAACTCTTAGATTAACTAGACATATCCTTAAAATTCTGTGAATTTCTAGGGAATAATTATCCAATCAAATTTAAAATGGCAAACGCATATTGAAATTATTTCAAAGTTAAAAAAAAAAAAAAAAAAGAAAGAAACAGTGCAGTTCATCTGATATGTAGATCAAATATTCACCATTAATTGATCCACTTAAGCTTTGAATCCTCTATATACATCTAAGGAAGGGTTGAAGATGGCTGGAACGACGAACACAAAAAAACAAACACAAGAGAAGCGCAATATTTCGGCCTACAGCCTTATACGTATAGAAGTGAGACATCAGGCAGATAGATGTGTGCACAGAGATTGCCGTCTGGTGAATGGCATCAATGGCGTCAATGGTGCCTCCAGCGCATATAGTAGTTTAGGGGAGGGGGGGAGAGGGGGAAGCTCAAATATTGGATTGATAAATGATAATCGATACTGTTAACAGTATATTATCGTTGAAAGTGGTAGATTAAAATAACAACTGGGTGAGGATAAATACATAATTTTTTTTTTGAAATACTATACTATAAGTGAAAAATGAAATATCATAAATATAAGAACATAAGAAATGTAAATAGTATAGATAATAAGTGCTGGGTCTGGTGGAATTTATTGGAGATTGTGACCAGGAGAATGTCTGGGGTCAAGGATATTCTGATCAGTTAGTTCCCACCTACATAGTTTTGAGGAGGTTGTGTTGTCAGGGAAAACTCTGATTGCCCTAACTGAGAAACAGATTTTCAAATTATTCAGTTTGTAGGAACTGGCATGTTTTGCAACTGGATGGGCCTCATTGTTAGTATATACTGTACTGTCTGCCTGTGGCCATTCATTCTGATAGCTACGGGGAGAGTAGTGAGGCCTATATATTAGCTGGAGCAATGGAGGCATCTAAGTTGATATATGAGGTGTGTTGTCATGCAAGTAGAATGACCAGTGATGGGGAATGTTTCACCTGTCATAGGATTGGAGTAAGTGGTAGTGGCTGGATGCCTGCTGCATGCTTTACAGTGGTGTTTGTTGCACGCGAATGATCCCTGTGGTAGTTTGGGGGAATTACTGGGTAAGTACTTGTGATCCAAGATATTTTTTAGATTTAGTGGTCTGTTAAAACATGTACGTGGGGCAGTGGGTACGATTTTATGGAGAATGGTGTGCATCGTGGTGAATGAATGTAGGAAGTCATGCCCACAGCGAACGATTATGTTAATAGACTCAAGACCAGAGAAGAACTGAGTGATGAAAGTAGGTCTGTGGTTAGTTTCAAGGGGTACAGCCTTGGAGTGGCTGAGTATAGGAAGGGCTATGGCACGGGAGATTTGTTTGTATACTAAGTCAGGAGGGTGGATGTGGGAGATGAGAGCTCCAGACAGGTTTTCTGTGTATTGGGAAAGAGATTCTTCACCAAATCAGATGCGCCTTCCTAGGACAGCCAGACTGTAAGGAAGGGAATGTTTGATGTGCAAGAAATGAAAACTGTTAAAATGAAGATATTGCTGCAGATTTGTAGGTTTGATATGAACAGAGATATGTACATGCCCGTTGTACAATGAAACGTCTACAACAAGAAAGGTAACATGGCAGTGGGAGTATGTCCAGGTAAAGTTGATGGAGTGGTTGTTTAGGGAGTTGAAGAAGTCTATTAGAAGATTCTCTTTGTGGATTCAGACAATAAAAGTGTCATCTTATATTTGAACCACGGAAGAGGTTTAATGGAAAGATTGTTGAGGAATCATTGTTCCAGATGGCTAGGAAAAGGTTTTCATAGGATGGTGCCATTCGGGTGCCCATCACAGTCCCGTGTATCTGGTGGTAAATTTGAGAGTTGAAGGAAAAGTAGTTGTTAGATAGGATTAGGTTAGCCAAGGAAATGAGGAAAGATGTCTTGGGGAAGCTGTCGGGAGGTCACATTCCCAGGAAGTGTTCCATGGCACTGAAACCTTGTCCATGACGGATGTTGGTGTAAAGGAAAGAGACATCTATGGAGACAAGGAAGGAGTCAGTTGGTAGAGGAATGGGGATTGTGAAAAGTCATTTGAGGAAGTGTGGCATGTCTTTTATGAATGAAGGGAGGTACTGTACAAAAGGCTGAAGGTGTTGATCCACAAAAACTGAAATCCGTTCAGAAGGAGACCCATATGCCACAACAATAGGAAGCCCCGGATTTCCAGTTTGTGGATATTGGGAAGAGAGTACAAGGTGGGGGTATGGGCGTTCTGCAGAGTTCTCCTAAAATATCGTGGTTCACAGGTACTCACCCAGTAATTCCCTCAAACTACCACAGTGATCATTCGCATGCAACAGATCCCATTGTAAAACAGCAGCATGCATCCAGCCACTACCACTTACTCCAATCCTATGACAGGTGAAACATTCCCCTTCCCTGGTCATGCTATTTGCACGACAACACACCACATATATCAACTTACATACCTCCATTGCTCCAGCTCATATATAGGCCTCACTACTGACCGCATAGCTATCAGAATGAATGGCAACAGGCAGACAGTATATACCAACAACGAGGCTCATCCAGTTGCATAACATGCCAGTTCCCACAAAATGAATAATTTGAATATCTGTTCTCAGTTAGGGCGATCAGACAACACAACCTCTTCTGAACCATGTAGATGGGAACTAGCCTATCAGAATATCCTTGACACCTGACATCCTCCTGGCCTCAATATCCAATAAATTCCACCAGACCAGCACTTACGGTATTATCTATACTATTTACATTTCTTACATTCTTATATTTCTTATATTTCATTTTTCACTTATAGTTTTTAAAAATTTGTTTTTTTATGTATGTATCTTCACCCAGTTATTATGTTGATCTACCACTTTCAATGATAATATACCCTCAACAGTATCAATTATCAATCAAATATTTGAGCTTGCCCCTCTCCCCCCCCCCCATCCCCTAAACTACTATACGTGCCGGAGACGCTACTGACGCCATCACCATTGACGCCATTCACCAGACAGTGGTCTCTGTGTGCACAACTGACTCCACCTGGTGTCTCACTTCTGCATGTATAAGGCTGAAGGCCAAAATATTGTGCTTCTCTTGTGTTTATTTTTTTTGGTTTGTCATCCCAGCCGCCTTCATCTGTGGTAAGTGTTGGGTCATATTTCCTTGAGCTTCCTTAGTTTTATTGCCTTAAAGCCTGCTCATTGTTAGTATAAATATAGAAAAATGCAAATCTCTTTAATTGTTGTGTTGATGTGCATGGTTACATTACTAGAGATATACACAATATAAGAATTGAATATTGTTCACTTAACAAAACTAAAAGTAGTTTTAAGTTAATGGGAATAAGATTCTTTAACCATCTACCCAAGAATCTGAGAATAATGTTCCTTAATAAATTCGAAATTAGCACTAATGACTTTATCACTGCAATATGTTCATATAAAACTCAGGAATTATTTGACATAATCTAAATTTTAATACATTATTAAAATGATTTCATTAACTGTATTAATTGTAGGCTTATATATAATTATAATGATTATACGATGTAGCCTATTTCAATTTTGTATTGACTAATGGTGAATGATATGATATAGAGTTCATTACTGGCTTATGATATTACCACTATGTAATAACTGGCAAGCTCTTAAAAATATTAGAGAATACTAGCTGGTACCCACGACTTCGTTCGTGATTGTAAAGAATTCATATTGACAGCTATAGACATCTAACCACCATAGTGCACAATGGGAGACCCGATACTATTACCACACACAAATACCAGTCCTCTGCGCGATGTAGTTCCGGCAGCAAAGTACAATTTACGGATACACACAAGTCTTTGGATGAAATACGAAAATATTCATGATCGACCAATTTCAAACACCATATCTCACACACTCCCACAGTTACAGAATTTCGGCCAACGCTGTGATCGATGGGAGACTCTGTGTTACTACCAGACACAAACGCCAGAGATCTGTGATCGATAGTTTTCGCTGAAAAGTGATACACCATGACACTTTTGTCTTTGGCAGAAATTTGAAATTGCCACAGGACGACCACTTTCAACCCCCATATCTCCCACACCCCCATAGCTACCAAAATCTAACAACCAAAGTACACTAAAACAGACACGATTCTACTACCACACATAAACACCAATGATCTATGCTATGTAGTTGTGGCAGAAAAGTGACAAATGCGGAGACAGTCGAAATACGAAAATATCCTTAGTCGGCCACTTACAACCACCATATTTCCCACACAACCACAGTTTCTGAAATTCGGCCGCTGTTGTAATCGAAAGGTGACTCTGTGCTTCAACTACACATAAACGCCAGTTATCTGTGATCTACGATTCAACTACAAAACACAAACACCAATGCTCTATGCTATGTAGTTGTGGCAGAAAAGTGACTTATGCGGAGACAGTCGAAAAACGAAAATATCCTTGGTAGGCCACTTACAACCACCATATCTATCACAGTACCACAGTTTCTGAAATTCGGCCGCTGTTGTGAACGAAAGGTGACTCTGTGCTACTACTACACACAAACGCCAGTTATATGTGATCTGCAGTTTTCGCTGAAAAGTGATACACCATGACACTTTTGTCTTTGGCAGAAGTATGAAATTGCCACAGGTCGACCACTTTCAATCCCCATTTCTCCCACACCCCCATAGCTACCGACATCTAACAACCATAGTGCACTACATGAGATATGGTTCTACTACCAAACACAAACACCAATGCTCTATGCTATGTTGTTGTGGCAGAAAAGTGACATATGCGGAGACAGTCGAAACACGAAAATATCCTTGGTCGGTCACTTACAACCACCATATCTACCACAGTACCACAGTTTCTGAAATTCGGCCGCTGTTGTGATCGAAAGTTGACTCTGTGCTACTACTACACACAAACGCCAGTTATCTGTTATCTATAGTTTTCGCTAAAAAGTGATACACCATGACACTTTTGTCTTTGGCAGAAGTATGAAATAGCCACAGGTCGAACACTTTCAACCCCCATTTCTCCCACACCCCCATAGCTACCGACATCTAACAACCATAGTGCACTACATGAGATACGATTCTACTACCAAACACAAACACCAATGCTCTATGCTATGTATTTGTGGCAGAAAAGTGACATATGCGGAGACAGTCGAAATACGAAAATATCCTTGGTCGGCCACCTACAACCACCATATTTCCCACACAACCACAGTTTCTGAAATTCGGCCGCTGTTGTGATCGAAAGGTGACTCTGTGTTACTACCACACACAAACGCCAGAGATCTGTGATCGATAGTTATCGCTGAAAAGTGATACACCATGACACTTTTGTCTTTGGCAGAAGAATGAAATTGCCACAGGTCGAACACTTTCAACCCCCATTTCTTCCACACCCCCATAGCTACCGACATCTAACAACCATAGTGCACTACATGAGATACGATTCTACTACCAAACACAAACACCAATGTTCTATGCTATGTAGTTGTGGCATAAAAGTGACATATGCGGAGACAGTCGAAATACGAAAATAGCCTTGGTCGGCCAATTATAACCACCATATCTACCACAGTACCACAGTTTCTGAAATTCGGCCGCTGTTGTGATCGAAAGGTGACTCTGTGCTACTACTACACACAAACGCCAGTTATCTGTGATCTATAGTTTTCGCTGAAAAGTGATACACCATGACACTTTTGTCTTTGGCAGAAGTATGAAATTGCCACAGGTCGATCACTTTCAACCCCCATATCTCCCACACCCCCATAGCTACCGACATCTAACAACCATAGTGCACTACATGAGATACGATTCTACTACCAAACACAAACACCAATGCTCTATGCTATGTAGTTGTGGCAGAAATGTGACATATGCGGAGACAGTCAAAATACGAAAATATCCTAGGTCGGTCACTTACAACCACCATATCTACCACAGTACCACAGTTTCTGAAATTCGGCCGCTGTTGTGATCGAAAGTTGACTCTGTGCTACTACTACACACAAACGCCAGTTATCTGTTATCTATAGTTTTCGCTAAAAAGTGATACACCATGACACTTTTGTCTTTGGCAGAAGTATGAAATTGCCACAGGTCGACCACTTTCAACCCCCCTTTCTCCCACACCCCCATAGCTACCGACATCTAACAACCATAGTGCACTACATGAGATACGATTCTACTACCAAACACAAACACCAATGCTCTATGCTATGTAGTTGTGGCAGAAAAGTGACAAATGCGGAGACAGTCGAAATACGAAAATATCCTTGGTCGGCCACTTACAACCACCATATCTACCACAGTACCACAGTTTCTGAAATTTGGCCGCTGTTGTGATCGAAAGGTGACTCTGTGCTACTACTACACACAAACGCCAATTATCTGTGATCTATAGTTTTCGCTGAAAAGTGATACACCATGACACTTTTGTCTTTGGCAGAAGTATGAAATTGCCACAGGTCGACCACATTCAACCCCCATATCTCCCACACCCCCATAGCTACCGACATCTAACAACCATAGTGCACTACATGAGATACGATTCTACTACCAAACACAAACACCAATGCTCTATGCTATGTATTTGTGGCAGAAAAGTGACATATGCGGAGACAGTCGAAATACGAAAATATCCTTGGTCGGCCACTTACAACCACCATATTTCCCACACAACCACAGTTTCTGAAATTCGGCCGCTGTTGTGATCGAAAGGTGACTCTGTGTTACTACCACACACAAACGCCAGAGATCTGTGATCGATAGTTATCGCTGAAAAGTGATACACCATGACACTTTTGTCTTTGGCAGAAGTATGAAATTGCCACAGGTCGAACACTTTCAACCCCCATTTCTCCCACACCCCCATAGCTACCGACATCTAACAACCATAGTGCACTACATGAGATACGATTCTACTACCAAACACAAACACCAATGTTCTATGCTATGTAGTTGTGGCATAAAAGTGACATATGCGGAGACAGTCGAAATACGAAAATATCCTTGGTCGGCCACTTATAACCACCATATCTACCACAGTACCACAGTTTCTGAAATTCGGCCGCTGTTGTGATCGAAAGGTGACTCTGTGCTACTACTACACACAAACGCCAGTTATCTGTTATCTATAGTTTTCGCTAAAAAGTGATACACCATGACACTTTTGTCTTTGGCAGAAGTATGAAATTGCCACAGTCGACCACTTTCAACCCCCCTTTCTCCCACACCCCCATAGCTACCGACATCTAACAACCATAGTGCACTACATGAGATACGATTCTACTACCAAACACAAACACCAATGCTCTATGCTATGTAGTTGTGGCAGAAAAGTGACAAATGCGGAGACAGTCGAAATACGAAAATATCCTTGGTCGGCCACTTACAACCACCATATCTACCACAGTACCACAGTTTCTGAAATTCGGCCGCTGTTGTGATCGAAAGGTGACTCTGTGCTACTACTACACACAAACGCCAGTTATCTGTGATCTATAGTTTTCGCTGAAAAGTGATACACCATGACACTTTTGTCTTTGGCAGAAGTATGAAATTGCTACAGGTCGACCACATTCAACCCCCATATCTCCCACACCCCCATAGCTACCGACATCTAACAACCATAGTGAACGACAGGAAACTCGATTCTACTGCCACACTCAAACACCAAAGGTCTATGTTATGTAGTTGTGGCAGGAAAGAGAAGTATACGGAGATACGAATTTTTGGTCGAAATATGAAAACGCCCTGCACTGACCAACTTTAATCATTATATCTCCCACATCCCCACAGCTATCGGCATTCGGCCAACGTTGTGCACGACAGGAAACTCCATGCTACTTCCACCCACAAACATCAGTGATCTGTGCTAGGTAGTGGTGGCTGAAAAGTGAAATATAGGAAAAGACACGTCTATTTTTATATATATATAAGATTTGGAGATGAATTGGAAAATTAGACTAATTGGAAAAAAGCATGCACAGGCTGTATCCTGAAAAGCTAATGCAATTACTAGATTAAAAGAACAAGCCACAGTAGTTCATATTCTCTAATGTAAACATGCACTGTATTTCACATGTCAATTACCATTTAAGACTCAGAAAAATAATGATTATTACTATAAACTATGCAATAGTTATGAATTAAAAATATCTACTTGCTTTTCCATTATTTCTTTGCTGAGAGCATCATTTAGGTCATTAATATTTGTCACTACATTACAGCGTAATGTTTCTATTTCTTCATCTTTTTGCTTCAGAAGTCTTTTATTTTCTTCCTGTCTGGAAAAAAAAGTATTTGATGAACACAAAATAAAAATAAAATTCATGTTACAAAAATTGTTTTAGTTATGAACATATTACTGACATTACCTCTCTTCAAGAGTCTCTTTTTGTTTTTTAAGTGAATCCTTAGCTTCAGTGAGATGTCTGATTGTTTTTGTCAAGTCCTGTAAACGCTTGTGAAAGTTCTGTTCTTTTGCTTTCATTTGGTTTTCAAACATTTTCATTTGTGAATTAAATGATTTCATCTTGTCTTCTTGTGATACAACTTTAGACTCCACATCCCTAATCTTCTGTCGAGCCTCAGCAAGCAGAGCTTCTGTTGCAACCTGGAATAAATTATAGGTATTTAGTTGATTTTCATCTAATTTACACAAATATGCAGTCAAGACAGGGTCATTTACAAAGTGACAGTAATAAACTGCTTATAATCAGAATTAAAATGTCATTGGGACATCATTTCCTATTTAAAACCTATTGTTATTAGTAACAATGATAACAACATGTAATAATCATAATGGAAAATATTCCCCAGTAGTCTTTTCTTTAAATCCATTTCCTGCAAATGAAAATTATGATTCTACATTATGGCTCTAATCCTCATTTACATTCTAGTGCTAAGTCTTTACAAAATGTATATCATAGTATATCATGGTCTTTATAGATGCTCAATGATATTGTCAACTGTTTATTGTCTTCTAATGACTCCTATAACTTTTATATCACTTTTAATTTATCCTAATTTTCATACATCAATCTAGCTGATCTCTTTTAAACACAAACCATCTACCAGTATTTTATACTATAAATTTAGGTCTCATACCATTGCATCAAAAATAAATGACATCCTGGTGAAAGTATCATAGTCTACTTCCCTTACTTCCATTACATATCCCCTAATTACTCACTATAATAGATGCAGGTCACCCTAATCTTCCCAAACACCTATGTAATGTGTCTTACACATCTGAGCTTATAACCAATTGAGAAATCCATATTTTTACATTTTTGTGCCTTCAGCTTGCCTTTATAATCAATAGCATAATTTTTGTCCATAGCTGCATTTAGAAGATGTGGGTAAATCTGGAGATGGAGGTATTGATTAGGAAAGGCATGAGATCTGACAAGGGGGTTTTACCTGTATACAACACTGGTAGACTGGGATTCACTAGACATGACGTACACCTAAATACAAGGGGGGAAACAGATTCTATATGAGTTGTCAGCTAAAGCTGTAAGGGATTTTCACATACATTTGATAAAACAGAGATAGTATTGGTGCAGTTTTCAGTGCCAGCAAGAGGGCATTTCATACACACTAGCTAAACCGGAGTCTGAGTGCAGTAGGCTTTAAGCAGAAAAAAAGATATGTGGAGCATTCAACAAACATTACCTCATTGGATTGTAATTCCTAAGAAGGAAATTCAGAAAATATTTAATAAATTGACAATAATTGGTAAATCCTTTGTTGACTGTGAGGTACATGGTACAGAATTTCTACACGCTTTCCAAGAAAATTGGCTAATTTATCTCACAAATATGGTTTACTCCCTATCAGCTCAATTAATGTAACAGTATCCTGAGAGTATTCACTCACTTTCACAAAATTATGAGGACAATTGATTAGATCAAATAAACACCTCTCTGTCACCAACATCAATGTGGAAAAGTGAGCATAAGCAAAGGGTCAGCAATTGGACCAGCACACTATTGTCATGTTCAACAGAAGTTGTATTTGCTGGGCATGGGACTTTCGACTCTACTGGACCAGACATTGTGTGAAGGCTCTAATCAGAGTACATTGCATAAAGCACTGTGCTCGA
Organism: Vandiemenella viatica; assembly: GCA_031002005.1. Lineage (NCBI taxonomy): Eukaryota > Metazoa > Arthropoda > Insecta > Orthoptera > Morabidae > Vandiemenella > Vandiemenella viatica. The sequence continues at coordinate 183,558,259 of CM061920.1, forward strand.
CACTGGCTCACGTTTTGCAGATGAGTGTGAAAAGTTCCTAATGGAGCTCACTTCCATTTATGGTGGGGTTAGGATTGTGCCTTATTTTAGTGCAATTCACAGGAAATATAAATATTGTGTCAGTTTTTATGATCGTTTTTGTGAGGATGAAAGACTCATCTCTGTAGAATAATTACAATTTTGTTTCTCTAAGATGCGCTAAAACACATATGTTTTATTTTATTCCCAGTTCAGAACATTTACTTAAATTGCCGCCGTCAAATTTAATTCAAAGGATAATATCCAAAGTTTCATAATGATTTAAGTGGAATAAGTGGAATCTATTAGTATAATAGACAAGATGTAGCGGTGTCGCACCTACGTCATGTCACGCGGTGACGTCAAGCTATGACGTTGCCTATGACATCACGCTTTACGATATTATTTGTGGGAGTGCGCGTTATTTAATATCATTTCCAAGCAACAGTGAATAAATTAACTCACAGAATACTGAAATAAAAGTATGTATTGTGTTAAAATCGATATTTCAATCATTAGATGCTTATGTTTACGTAATATTCTTTTGATATATTCAAGTATTCCTTAAATTCTTTGTTCATAGATATTGTAAGATAAAAGCTTTGTATTTCGAGCATCAATGCTGAGAAAAATTTGGTTAAAGTATTAGTTAAGATGGATCAGAATTATAACTGGCATTTGACGCTACGGCAGAGGGCATGAATAATTTAGCTTTTTTTCAAAATAATTTAAACTGTACCCTATTATTGAAATTTTTAATTCGTTTGAACCGAAATAGTTGCCCACTCATCTCTAATTGTGCAGCCTCCACTACAATTAATAATGTAAGTTTATCAGATTTATTTTAATCTTCTTTGATTTCACTGAGTAATATTACTGAGGCTATTACGTATTTCCGCAATGTGTAACTATGACAGCTATTTGAACGTTGTAATATCAGTCAGAATCACGTTGCAGATTTTTGGTTTATTACCTTTCTTTTTTGTTGAATGTTTTTGATGAAATTTATGTTGTTGCGTAATGTATCTCATCAATGAATTGTCGTTTTGGTCGGAAGCTTTCATTTTGTAGCGGCAGTATTACCCGAGATTGTGGTTAGGTTGAAATCCAGCCTGGACAAAAATAAATAAAGAACCTTATCACAGCAATAGCATGTTGAATTTAGCTATTATCAGTTATTTAAGCAGGTTTCATAAGCACAATGTCACGTTTTGATATCATGAATCACGATGTAAACTACTCCCGTATGTGGTTAGTTTTAAAATGCAACCTGGACCAGGATAGCAACCGAAACCTTTTGTCATAGCGCCAGGCAATAGGAATTGCATTTATTTTATAACAATTCAATGTATTTCAACAATTGCTAAGAAAGGAATTGCTACAATACTGAAAGAAAAGTATGAATTTTGTTTAAATTGTCATATTGATTATTAGTTGCTTTTTTTTAGTGATATGATTACTTGGTTTGAATGAAAGAAGTTCCAAATTGTTCGCAATCTATGCAACCTAAACCACAATTGAAACTAATATTACATGACATAAGAAGTTAAGATTTATTTTTAGCATCCTTCGTTTTCACTGGGGTCATTATTTCAGCCGAATGTAAGCTGTGCCAGGCGTTAAAACATCCATCTTCATCATAGACAATAAGAAAGTTGTAAGAAACTGTGAAGATTTTGGATCAAGTTTGTATCGCATGATGCATGATTGGTATAGATGCATCATGACATTGACATGCGATTCAGGGAATGTATAAATTCGCTTGTGAATGAAGCTTTGATTTTCTACCAGCTATATTGGCGAAGATTGTAGTTATGCTGAAACGCAACCTGGACCAAATTGACAACTGAAACTTTTTGCTACATCACAAGGGACGAGAAATTACAGCATATTGAGCTTTTTTTTATAAAATTTCTATCTAGGTAAACAACCAAAATGAAATCAATTGCCAGCACAGTCCGTTAAACCCGTCATTTTTGACGGGTTTTTTGGCTAGTGAAATAATAAAATAGTACGTAACACTTACACTAATGCTGAGTCATTCTCAGGCATCAATTAATATACATACTTCAAAGAAAATCACTGAATAATCTGCTAGTGAACCTTAAAAAACATTCACAAAGTTCTGGCAGTAGTTAATCCTTTTTCACTATGATAAATCAAAGTGATTTTAGCAAAATGTTCACTGATATAAATGGATGACCATACACCCACACTTATGCACTATGCCACGTGGCTGATGCATGACCAGCTTCCACTTGTATCTCTCTTTTCTGCTAATCCAAGACTGATTCCCTCTATCTGAGCATGAGCAGAAGTCTTCCTGCTCAACCACTATCAACATTTGGCTTTGAGAATGCAAAGTATGCTGATTTCTTCAAAAAATAATGAAATTAGTGATAGTGACTTAAATATATATATAAAACAATCATAACCGCTAAATCATTACTAAACATTCCTCAACTGCTATATATATTTAATTTGAACTTAAGCTATGATGATACAATATTGAGGCATTATTTGAGTCCTACACTCTTTATCATCCAGCAGAAACTGATTTGCAGAATCCAACTTGGCCATATTACACTGCCAATTAACAATGATATCTTAGAATATTAAACTGTCATTAATAGAACTTTCCACATGGTTTTAGCACACACAAACACACATATACATACACATGATGACTGTGCTTTGTTAAAAGCATGGTGTATAGACTGGCAGTTAGAGTTAAATGCTACAAAGTGCCAAGCCACGCACATAAGTAAAAAGATGACACCATTTAGCTCTGAAGATACAATTAATTGCACCATCCTTAGAATGGTAGATTCTGCTAAATATCTAGGGGTAACAATTCATAATAACTTGTCATGGAATGAGCATATCAAGAAGGTAATTGGGAAAGCAAATCGTTTGCTCCGATTTCTAGGTCCTAATTTAAAACAGTGCACACCGAAAGTTAAATCAAATGTATGTAAGTCACTAGTGCATCCTCACTTAGAATATTGTTGTTCCATATGGGGTCCCTATCAAAAGGGGTTAGTGGAGGATTTGGAGAAGGCCCAAAGAAGAGCCGCCCAATTTGTGACAGGTTCATTTTTTTTTAACTGCTTAACTTCTCTTAAAAGTGAGATCTTTAGAGACAGGAAGGTATGGATTGGGGGGGGGGGGGCAAGGAATGGGAGGAATGCAGCCATGGCCTTTTGAAGGAAGCATCCCGGCATTTGCCTGGAGTGATTTGGGGAACCATGGAAACCCAAATCTGGATGCCCGGACGGGGATTCGAACCGCCGTACTCCTGAATGTTAGGCCAGAATGCTAACCGTTACACCACCATGCTCGGTGTGACAGGTTCATGTAACTGTGATGTTGAAGGAGATAGGTTGGGAAGACCTTGTGATGATACAATAGTATCACTAGTATATCGATATTGGTAAAGGTGAGAAGAGCATTGCAGGAATAAAAATAGATCGAGGGAGTCTGTTGGTAGCTGCAAAACTGTTATGATGTTTAAGCACGCGGTTCTGAAGAACGCCACAAATATGGTACTTTTGTGTGTGGCGGTGATTGCACAAGAGCAAAACTACATAACTGTTTACTGAATATCGGTGGTACTCCTAAAATGTTTGTGTAATGACTGTGATGTGGTAAGAACTGTGTTTTCAACGAGTGTAATACAGTGGGTATTTTTTGGCTAATTATGAACTGTGAAATTTTTGGAATGCAGTCAAATTAGGTTATTAATCGCTGGTGGTTCACGCTGGTGAGCTGTATCAGTTTTCATGTTTATATCTGCACGTTGTTGTTACTTTTTGTGTGAGCTAGCAACCTTATCCTGTAATCAGCCAAGTAGGTCAGTATAACTTGTAGAACTGTAACAACAACTTGTGTAATTATGCTTTATGGCCCATGATCAGTGACTAAAGGACTGCAATGTTAGCATCATGCCAAGGAAAAACTATATACAACAAACCACCAATAAGTTCCATGTGATGTTTTTAATTTAACAATTCACATATTTAAATCCTTACAACCTGGAACACCAAAGGCATTGCTCTCGACAGAAGCTAATAGAAAAATTCAAGACTGTCTAGTGTCAGAATGACAGGAAATAAATATTACTACCAGCAACATTCATATCTAGGAATGACCACGAAAATAAGATAAGAGAAAGCAGGTCCAGAACAGATTTATTTCTATACTCATTTTTTACACGAGCGATTAGGGAATGGAATAGGAAGGATTTATCAGGTGAATAAACTTAAAATCCAACAAGAGTAGTTCTCAATAAATTACTTCGGCCATCATGATCTGGGTTTTGTATGGTTTATCCAGATCACTCCAGGCAAATGCTGGGATGGTTCCTAAAAACAGCCCTGGGCGCATTCTGCCATATCCCGTATATCCCTTCCTATGAACAAATGGTTACACTTTAGGACTGGTGTAATGCACTCTCCACCACCCACTTTTAGTGAATTGTGGAGTAATAATAATAATAATATGAAAGGCCATTAATCTTGAGTAAAGTAAACAAGTTACCTCATATCTCCATCACAACATTACAAGAGGGTTAAAAAAGTGACCAAAGGAATATTGAATAGAGAAACATCATAAATAACAGAGAATTAGCAAAAGCCTATGAAAAAATTAAGGTAGTTATAGGAAAAAGGAGGGTGAAGGGCAATGATGAACATATGCTAGATCCTGCTAAAGGACTGCTACTAGCAAACTGTAGGAGTATACTGAATAAAGTAATAGAGCTTGAAAAAGCCACAAATAGTTAAAGGGGCAGAGTCTAGGTTAAGGAAGGTGGCTAGACAATTAATTTTTTTCTGAGGATTATAGATTGCATGGCAGAGCTAGAGGAGGAACTTATGGAGGAGTAATTGTAGTAGTTAGCAAAGACTGTGATAGTTCAGTGGTATTTATAAACCATATCTAAGAGTGAAGCTGTGAAAGAAAAATATAGGATCTTGGCTGTTTACTATACGAGAAGAATGTGTGATCATGATAAGATTCTACGGAATAAACTGAGTTTATACTCAGAGAAGAGATGATCATTATTGGTGAGTGTTTTAATTTACCACAAGTTGTCTGGAAAGAAAATAGGAATAATAGCACAAGAGAACAGAGATTTGAAAACACATTAATGTACTTGCTGAGATAGAACCTGAAATAACTTAGGTTACAGAAGTAGAATGTGATTACGAAGCAGTTTTGGTGAGTTTGAAATGATTCAGTAAACAAATGGCCCAAATTAGTATAGGTAGTATTAATACATTCATATTAATTGTACCATATTTTTAAATACTAAGATTGAAGCTGGAGACTTACTGCAAACTAGAGGACTGAAAAGGACAATGCCTCGGAACTGGTACTGGTCCCTAAAGAAGGTGAAAAAATATTTTTGAAAATTACAGACCAGTTAATTTGACAGCAGTGGTAGGGAAATTGTTAGAGATATTGATTTGCAATGCATCAGAAATGTATCCAATGTAAAAAACTGGTTTTCAAAATGGCAACATGAATTCAGGCAAGCATATCAATATGATTCTATGTTAACCCCTTGCCGTATCATTTAGCTTGATGAAATCTGTGCCCAAGCGGTTGGGACGTGCTAAATGGGCAGCGTGATGTGCAAGACAATCACAATATAAGCCAACATGAAGGTACATGTTATCTTGTAGCAATAAGCTTTCTTCTTCCAAGCCATAATGTTCTTGTGGATGTCAACACTAATTTAATCCTTGTTCCTTTTTATATATATATTTTTTATACAACATCTCAACCAATAATTCAAAATATTAGTACTATAAATCCTGCATAATTGACAATAAATAACAGTTTCTAAACTAATTTACAGACGAATAATGCTTTAATAGAAAGTATAATAATCTTCCTGGGCATCTTCACGTATGATATCTTCAGAAGGAATGTAATAATGTGGCACCTAAAAGTAAATATTGTCAACAAAAAAATTAATTACAAGAATAATGATTTCCTTGTACGAATATCTAATAGGAAAATACTAACAACTCTAAAAATTAGTAGTCCAGCATGCTATGGTACTTTTGAAAGCATTGTGGATTATGTTTGATCCGTATTTAGTTCCACGAGTCTCACTCCTAATGTTCATACTTGGCCCACATATGTACACATCCTGGCTGGTCACCTGCATCCATTCATGTCCATTGTGCATTCCGATGGGCTTGGGCAATTCCAGCAGGACAATGCAACACCTCACATGTCCAGAATTGCTACAGAATGGCTCCAGGAACACTCTTCTAAGTTTAAACACCACTGCTGGCCACCAAACTACCCAGAAATGAACATTATTGAGCATATCTGCGATGCCTTGCAACATGCCGTTCAGAAGAGATCTTCTTCCCCTTGTACTCTTATGGATTTATGTACAGCCCTGCAGGATGCATGGTGGCAATTCCCTTCAGCACTACTTCAGACATTAGTTGAGTCCATGCCATGTCATGTTGCGGCACTTCTGCATGCTTGCGGGGGCCCATCACAATATTAGGCAGGTGTACCAGTTTCTTTGGCTCTTCTGTGTACCTTCATGCTGTAATCCTATTACTCTATAGCCCCTTGCAAATTAATTGAAAAAAACAGTGACATACATATTTTTTTTATTGTTTCACATTTTCCATCTATTAAATGCCTTTAATCTCTCTTAACAGTTATTATATCTCTTCCTTTCTGAAGTTGCTTTACATGATTTGGCATAGATTCCACAAGCTTTGAGCACTTATATTTTAAGTTTTTCATCATGAAACTACACTCTAACCAGTTTACATTTGGTATTTTTGAAAGTCAAGCTTTGCAAGTATTCTTTTGCAAATAGCCAATTTTTTTCCTATGGTAATAATGTCAGTGGTGTACTGACAAGTATAAAAAACAGATGTTATTATCGCTTAAGGATTTTGTCGCTTTTTTTGTTAAGTATGGCAAGGAGCTAAATCCAGCTGAAAAATTCTGTTACAATCCTTTTCTGCAATTCATGAACAACTCTCTTTTATAGTATCTGGATTTATTTGTCAGTTTTCATCACTCCATCAACTGGTATGAAGGCCCATTCTCCTTTGTGCATGAATAATTCTCAAAACATCTTTTTCACAGGGTGTTTTATGATCTGTTCCACATGTGCTGAAGTATTCATGTTGAACACTGTGTCTCTGCACTTCAAAGTGACTCTCATCAAAGGGAATAAGTTTCTTCCAGAGTCAATGCTAATGACCAAGTGCACACTAGAGACACCGATAGTGGTGGGTGAATGGTTAACGTTCTGGCCTCGCATTCGGGAGGATGCCGGTTTGAATCCCTGCCCGGGCATCCAGATTTTGGTTTTCCATGGTTTCCTAAAATCACTCCAGGTGAATGCCAGGATGCTTCCTTCAAAAAGGCCATGGCCAAATTCCTTTCTGTTCCTTGTCCCCAGTGACATCCCGCCTCTAATGACCTCGAAATCAATGAGGCATAAAGCCATAAGTAAAAAAAAATAAAAAATAAAATAAAAAATAAAAAAAAAATTAAAAAAAAAATAAAAAAAAATAATAATAAAAAATAAAATAAATAAAAAATAAAAAAAAACTCTACAGACACTTTTCTGGGCATTTCACCTATTAGGAAGTATTTCTTTACAGTTTTGTGGTTTTCCCTTCCAATTGCTATGATGGACATTAGACACAAGTAGCTTCACTCACATTTCCCCAAATTCAATAGCCGAGTCCACAGCAGTGTGCTTAGGGTATAATTTGATTACTCTGAGGCTAAAGCTGTAATCAGTTGGCATAGTTTTCTTTTTCCTTCCACAGTTGCTCATTTTCTATAGTGAAATTGAACCAGTTTATTGTGCCACTAAATAATTTTATTTATAGTGCCTACATTGACACAAAATTTAGTATCTAACTATCTTTGTGTGATAGAAGTATTCTGAGATAATGCTACAGTTCAGGAATTTAATCAATCAAAGATATACAGTACAGTTCACCACTAATCTCACAAACAAACCACAAAGCTACATAGAGAATACTTAAAGACAACTTGGAGGCTGTGGATAAGGATTGGGACTGCTTTAAAATCACCCTGGTGAAAACAGCTGAAGCAACATATTGTTGGACAGCTGGTAGCAGAGAAGGAAAGGATACCCCATTCTGAAATGACAGTAAAAGATGATGTGTTACAAAAGAACAAAGCCTTCATGGAATGATTCCAAAGAAGAATGGATGAAAGTAAAAGAGTGTACAGCTGTAAATAGAAAGAAACAAATAGAGTAGTACAGGAATAAAAGAGGAAATGGATGAAAAAATTGACAGAAATGCTAAGAGAACAATTAGGGAAGTAAGATTATCATGTATACAATCTATATCTGTATAAGTGAGAAAGTTGTGCTTGATTCAAACTAATTCAGGAGCAGGGAACATAAATCTGTACTTAACCTCAAAATTGTTTAAAATCGTAAGTTCACAAAAAGATGTCTTCAGATACATACTTGAAATAGTATGGCATCTTGGGTATCATGCTTTAACTCCATTCATAATATATCCACACAGTATATGTAAAAAATTAAAGCTTGAAAAAGCTGTAAAATGCTAATAATATACCAGCACAAAATTAGGTTCACTAAAAGTACCAAAATGGTCATGCATGAAATGTCATTGTATTTGTATGTTCACAACAATATGTAACAGTTTCCTTTCCACCTTGGTTAAATTTATTTCCTCAGTGTCTTCTTTTTTGCTACTATATACTCTTTGTAACATTACAAATTATGTTTAGCAAAATTCAAAACTTAACCGAAATAACTATCTTCTTTTTTATTTCTTCTTCAAAATTTGTGTAGAAATCAGTACAAACAGAAGCCTATGGTTAACAAAACAGTGCTTTTTACACACAGTTCAGTATTCTGCACATACCCATCAGATCCTTCACTTAGAATGAATTTATTTAATGGCCTAAGGTACAAACTTTTCATTTGAAGAAACAATACTGTGAGTAGCTTACATTGTGATATACATCGTCACTAAGATGGTGCTTATGAAAACAACTTACTATAATAATAGCTAAATTCCTCCTGACTTATGGTGTAACAAGAAAATTTTGGCCTAGGCAGCATTTTAGCCTAACAACTATCTCTGCTAATATTGCTGCTACAAAATAAAATGATAGGGACACACCTTCGTACATTAAGTGCATCGCAACTATGTTCTGAGTAGTAGAAACATTTTTTATATCAGGATTCCTAATTAGTGTAGCATCAATTACCACAATTTATTCATCATACACCTTCAGTATCAACCACAACTGGACTAATTCATGTGCAATAACTTGACCTGCAATAATAGCATAAGTTCTGTTATGAGTTGTAATGAATACTGGACTTTCTGTTATACGGCTTAAGTTAGAGCATTTTAGTATTCATTATAAATTGTCTTGTTTTAACAATTGTTATGATGTTGATGCCATAGTTCATGTGACTAAAAGTCGTTTGACAAGTATTTAGTTTTAATTTACTTCACTTTTATTAAAGCCATACAGGCCTGATTTTAGGCTTTGTGGGCCCATAGGCTATACATGTAGTGCCAGTCCCTGTTGACTGTGGTGTAAAAATGTATGGGCAACCTTTTTTTTTAGCTCTACTACTTGCATGTGGTGTGGGCCCCTCTGTGGTGCAGGCCCCTAGGCTACAGACTGGGTAGCCTATGCTTAAATGCGGCTCTGGAGCCATATTGCCAGTGTCATTATTCAGATTTTGAAGATTGCTTTGGTATCACAATCTGAAATTGTGGGTCAAGTTTATATAACTATTCATGACATCACTAACATGCATTATATTGAATGTATTAATGCATGAATGATGAAAGCTTTGAGTTGCTAGTGATGATATTAATGAAGTTTGTGGCTTTGTTGAAATGCTGACTGGACCAGAATGACAACTGAAACTTTATTAGTAATTTAAATTGCTTTCATGAGCACTAATTTAGTGATGTCATGTATTGTGTTGTACCAAATTTGTATCAAAAGATCTATAATAATAGTTCCAGAGAAGGAAATATAAATTGTACTTAGCCATAAAAGTTTTGAAATTTGTACTGTCTGTAAGTTCACAAGGAGTGGTCTTGAGTTGTGAATATGAAATATTATGACACCTCAGGTATCACATAGTGATTATGTTCATAATATATATGAAAAATAAAAATTTGAAAAGAAGTGCTGTTTTTCAAGGAGCTGTTCTAACAAAGTTTTTTGGTTAGGTTGAAATGCAGTCTAGACCAGAATGACTACTAATATTCCATGGTGCATAGTGGATTTGGAGTGACTGAGGTGGCTGCTATGCTGAGTTCTGACTACAATGATGTCAGAATCGGCTCAAGATGACTATTGTTGCTAAGTGATTAATGTGCGTAACCGTATCTTTCAGCGTGCGTTACACCTTTATTACCTATTTGCTGACTTTGAAGTACATTTTTCTTTGAAGAGTAAAAGACAAGAAAAAGATAACCATGATTTCAATCCAAAAGGAGACATTTTTCTGCTGAACACAAACAAAAACCCTTATAGTATAACACACGTTCAAGCGGACAAAGTAGCAGGTGATAAAATATAGGAGGATAAGTAGAACTGTTGCAAATAGTATAAAGGATTAGGATGACAACTTAGTGGAAGGGACAGTAGAGATAAAAGAAGCCTGGATGGAGTATTTTGAGGAGCTATTGAATCCATCACAAATCAGGAATGAAAAAGGTGGTAAAGAGGCAGTACTAAGAGAAAAAGGAAGATATTACATGGATGGAATGAGAGGACACTTCAAAGAGATTGAAAGGAGGTAAAATGCCCATAGTGGATGAAGTGAGCATGGAGATGATACCATATGCTGGAAGAGTGGGCATACAGTGACTCTACAGGATGATGCCAGTTTTGTGGAGAGAAGAAAAGATTTCCAGATGACTGGAGGAAAACTGTTATATTACCAAGTAGGGGTATAAGACTATCTGCCAAACCATGGCATACCTTGATGTGCCACTGCGCCAAGATTTACGAAAAGATTTGGAGAGCTTAGTAAGAAGAGAAGTCGAGAAAGGTTGCTAAGGATTTTGGAGATAATAGTAAGAAGAGAAGTTGGGGAAGGCTGCTAATGGGAGAATGATATGGATTTAGGCCATTCACCTCATATTTGTAGAAAGGCAGTGAGAAGAGTGCTACTATGAGTATGGAAAGGATCTTGGTAATAACTTTTCTGGATATTAAAAAGGTATAAGACAGCCTCAGCCAAAACAGAGTGTGGGAAGCAATTAGATAAAAATCAGTTAAGAGGAGATAGTGGAAAACATGAAGGATATGTATGGAAGGTAGTAATAGCTGTGTCAAAGTGGGAATAGATAAGACTGAATAGTTTAGTTGAAAAATGGATGAAAATGAGGGAGTGATTGTGGATGAAATATTGAGGAAGATGGTGCAGAACATTGGAAAAAGGAAAATACTGTTATCTGCTAATGATCTACTAGTTTGCGAAGGTGATGAAAGAGATGTGTAGGATCAACTTGTTGTCCAGGAGAGGGTAGTTGTGTCATATGGCACGAAGTTCTCTGCAAGAAAGAGTGAAGTGGTAATTACATCAAGAAAGAAGATCAGGATAGATAAAAGCATATCACTTGGAGGACATCAAGTGAATACCATGGAATGTTTCAAGTATCTGGCAAACTAAATTCAAGAAAATGGAGGAAAGAGAATGGCAATCAGTGTGCTGCAAAAGAGTGAGGAAGAAATCTATACACCCTAGTTTGTGCCAATTTTGACAAATGGATTGGAAACATGGGTAATGAAGGAGAGTGACAAATGGATAGTGCAAGCCATGGAAATGAAATTTCAGAGGAGCAGAATAGGAGTAATGAGAAGGGACAAAATAAGGAATGAGAAAACCAGGAACCAATACAACAAAGAATAGAGAAATCAAGGTTGTAGTGGTATGGTCATGCAAAGTGAATGGGAGAAGAGAAGATACCAAGGAAGATGCTGGACATGGTGCTGTAATGGAAGAGGACCAGCAGAATACGGAGAGACAGATGGATGGAAGGTGTTAAAAAGTGTGTTGAAGAAAAAGGAGAACAGAAGAAGACAGATGTGGATGGAAAGGAAGGAGACCTTTGTTCTACGGAGATCCAGTCAGTGGTTGGAAGCTGCTCAAAATGATGCTGGTAATGGAAAACTAAAATCAGGATTGCCAGACCATGATTTGAACCTGCATCTTCCAAAATGCAGGGCCAAAACATTACCGCTCACCCATTGCGCTCAGTGGCAATTCATGTCAGCATGACCACTGCTATATGTTAGAAGTGTTGGAAAGCCTAATGAGTCCATAATCCTTGATCTCCCAAAGTCAACAAAAATTTGAAGAAGGGATATAAGGGATATGAGAGGCTCAAGCATCTCTTCTGATAGGATTCAGGGTGTAAATAGTATAGCTAGCCATTTTAAGGATCATGCTATGATTCTAGGAGGCGACTTCAATCTGCCTTATATTGAATGGCGTAATTACGTTCACATCACAGGTAGCAGGGATAAGGCAGCTTCTGAAGTAATTCTCGAGTTGTTGTCAGATAATCATCTCGAGCAGCTAGTTAATGAACCTATGCGGTGTCATAACGGCAGCGAAAACATTTTAGACTTGTTGGTTACCAACAGGCCAGAAATATTCACCGACATTTCAACAACCACAGGAATAAGCGATCACAAAGCGGTAATTGCGACTATCAAATTAATGACCAAGCAAAAAAGGAAAAAAGGACGGATTGTATACAGATTCAGTAAGGCCTCAAAGGAGTGTTTTAGAACCTACCTGAGGAATAATTACCATAACTTCAAATCAACAAAGGACACCGTTGAAGAGATGTGGCATCGTTTTATACATATAGTGAGGGAAGGCATGGAAATACATATATCAAAGCGGACAATAAAGGGGGAGAATGATCCACCGTGGTACACATGCGAAGTCAAAAGATTACTCAAAAAACAAAGGAAAATACATGCACGCTCAAGAAGGAAGGGGTGTCGCAGCGATTTAGAAACCTTAGCTGATTTAAGAGGACGTATTAAGAATGTAATGCGTGAGGCCTTTAACGATTTTCACTCCAACTCTCTCTCTAAGAGTCTCACATAAAACCCAAAGAAATTTTGGTCGTATGTACGAAAAGTTAAATGTACCAACAGCAATATTCCAGCACTAATTCGTGTAGGTTCCGAGGTTAATGAAAGCCGCGATAAAGCTAACGTACTAAATACTGTATTCAAAATTCATTTACAAATGAACATAAGGATAGTATTCCCATTTTCCCACGCCATGGTGAGTCGGTGAAGGAATCATTACGAATAGATACTGCAGGTATCATTAAGCAATTAGAGCTCCTGAAGTGGGGGAAAGCACTGGGCCCGGATGGAATTCCAGTAAGACTATTTTCAGAGTATGCGGCGGAAATCAGGCCATTTCTGTCTGACGTATTCAGTAAATCATTAGACGAGCGAAAAGTACCTTCAGACTGGAAAATCGTGTAAGTAACTCCAATTTTCAAAAAAAGTGATCAAAGTGATCCTGGAAACTATCGTCCCATATCTATAACATCTGTTTGTAGCAGAGTTATGGAGCATATTATATGCTCGAACATTACGAATTTTTTATATGATAATAACTTGCTTACAACAAATCAACATGGATTTCGGAAGAAAAGATCATGTGAAACACAGCTGGCCCTATTTACACACGACGTAATGAAAGTTATTGATGCAGGTTCACAAGTAGATGCAATTTTTTTTTAGATTTCCAGAAAGCCTTTGACTCTGTGCCACACAACCGCCTTTTAGCGAAGCTTCGAGCATACAGTATATCGGATCAGCTTTGTGAATGGATCAAGGATTTTCTAACAGGTCGGTCGCAGTATGTCGTCGTTGAAGGAGAAAGTTCTTCTAATCTAGATGTTACATTGGGTGTACCCCTGGAAGTGTATCTGGTGTACCTCAAGGAAGTGTAATAGGACCACTTCTTTTCTTAATTGTTATAAACGATCTCAGTGACAAAGTGAAAAGCCTTTTTAGATTGTTTGCTGATGATGCGGTTATTTATAGGGAAGTAACGAATTTGGCGATTGCTTAGAAATTCTGCGTGATCTGGATATTATGTTGGCATGGTGTTCTGAGTGGCAACTTATGCTAAATTGTAAAAAGTGCAAGACAATGAGCATAACTAACAAAAAGAATCCAACTGTTCAGAAATACGAGTTAAACAATACAGTTATTGATATGGTCGATTCTATGAAATATTTGGGAGTAACAGTGCAAAGGAACATGAAATGGGACATACACATTACTTCGTTAGTAGGTAGAGCAAATTCTAGGCTGCGATTCATAGGTCAAATCTTGAAAAATTGTAATGAACAAACAAAGGAGATAGCATACAAATCTCTTGTGCGTCCACATTTTGACTACTGTTGTGCCATTTGGGACCCGTTTCATAAGGGATTGATTGAAAGTATAGAGAAAGTACAGAGAAGAGCCACTCGATTCGTGACCGCTTGCTACAGTCCTTATGAAAGTATCACAGAACTGATTAGTAGACTAGGTTGGGAGTCTCTGGTAGATAGACGACACACGTTTCATTTAAACTTATTGGTAAACATGCGTACTCCCGCTTTCACTTTTGAGTGTAGTGAAATACTTCTTCCACCAACCTATTTGAGTGGGAAGGACAGGAAAGCTAAAATTAGAGAAATAAGGTGCCAGACTGATTCTTATATGAATTCTTTTTTCCCTCGTACGATTAGGGATTGGAATTCACAACAAAAATATTAGCTTTGGTGCTGTGCACCCTCTGCCACCCACAATTTTGTGAATTGCAGAGTATATATGTAGACAGATATGTAGATGTAGATGTTCTTGATGTGACTGAAATTAGGTGGCATGACTGACGATGGAAGGAAATTCTCATTTGTGAAGCCTTTATCCAACCATTTGATAATTTGGAAGCAATGGCACAGTTCATTGACTTTTTGAAGGACCAGTGGTATATTGAAGATAAAAAAAACATGATAATGTGGGCATCAAGGATATCCCACCAACACTGGCCTGTGAGAGACTTATCACACATACCAGGGATCGAGATGAGAATGCCACCTGCACCAGCTTGAAAATTCACTTTATGGTGTTTTAGCAAGACCTGTACCCTGTCATCAGCATGGACCAACGTAAATCTGAACTTGATATTCCAGGAAACATTTTCACACATTTTTTGGGGTCCAGGTGACGCTCATACAACCATCCTAACATTTGTGGCCCCTTATACGTTGTTCAGCAGATGTATCCTCATGCAACAATGGCTTCTCTACCTTATAGTGAGATTATTATTCTTGATTGTGTACCTGCTTACACATTGTTGTGTACCAATATTAAATTGCTGAGTGCTCTGTTGTATTGTGATCAATGCTGTTATAATGTGAGCTAGCTATCAATGATACTACTCATCCACACGCTGTTATTTATGGCAGTTGGCTATTATAGAAATGGTTTTACTGGAATTGATAACTCACAATACACCCTTTACACAATGACTCATGAAAATGCTAGTGCCTACACAGTTTTCATAATAGAGTAATCCATTCGTAAGATCTAACAATTTATCCACACTGATATCCACTTAGATCTGTGTTATCTTGGTTGTCCTGGTTGAACTGCGTCAATTTATGAAAACCTAATGTTTCGGCCATCATTTTGTGACATTCTTCAGAGGACAGTGGAAAACCAAGATAACATCGACAATGACCATGTAAGTCTGTGCATCTACTAAGATCATTTGTCTTACTCATACTGCAGTTGACTGTTACTGATACCACAAAGGTAGCAGGTGTTGACTGTGTGTCTGTGGACATTCTGTCTGAGAGTTTTTTTGTAGCAATGTCTATGAATGAACTACTGCAGTGGCTGCAGATTGCTCGGTATATGAAGTGTTTTGTGGAACAAGTTGCCTGTCAAATGATGGGAATGTTTTGCCTGTGTTAGTGTTGGAATGCATGCTGCTGGTTTTGCAGTGAGGTCTGTGGCATGGAAAAGATTCATATAGTTATTTTGGAGAATCTCAAGGGGGATATTTGTGGACCAAGATGCACTAAAGATTGGTTGGTCTGATTAAATAGGTGCAGTGGACAGTGCATAGAATTTTGGGGGAAAGGGTGCTCATCTCTTGAAAAGAGTAATGGAAGTCAAGTCCACATCTTGATGAACTCAATATCAGGTGAGAACTGGGTAACAAATATGGGGCTATAGTTGGTTTCTATAGGTGCAGGGCAAGAGTGAGTGATGAGTCATGTGATAGGGTACGTGAGAGACTTGCTTTTGCACAGGTTCTGTAGGCTAACAGTGGGCTTTAGATATGTTTTGAAAATGCTAGGAGAGGGATCCTTCATCAGAACAGATGCATCTGTCATGGATAGCCAGGCTGTAAGGGAGGAAACATTTGATGTGGAAAGGATCACAACTGTTGAAATGTAGATATTACTGCAAATTAGTTGGTGGGAAGGGTATCTACTGTAGACAAGAGTCCAAATTGAGAATGATATATATATGTGGGTGTAGGTCCAGGTGAAATTTATGGAATGGTTATTGTTGAGGGAAGTGAGGAAATCTACGAGTTGATCTTCACTGTGGGTCCAGATCATAAACATATCACCTGTGTATCTGAACCACCCAATGGGTTTAAAGGGGATGTGGTTTAGGAAACTCCAGATGACTTAGCTAGGAATATGTTGCCATAAGGTGGGACCATGTGGGAACGCATGATGATGCCAAGGAGAAGAAGGCATTTTCAGAGAGAATGAGGTGAGCTAAGGATGATGTACGGGGAAGGCTGTATAGGGGCAATTAAGAGTGGACTGGGGTGCAGATGGATTAAAAAGTGGCCAAAAAATGATAGGGCTTGGGGTAAGAAAGTAATAAATAAAGAGGCATTACATATATCGCTTGAAAGCAATACAGTACTATTTTTCCTACGTGAATCATAAAAAGAAAAATATTTTTGTGAAGACAGTGAAAAGTGATTAAAACTTACCCATAATGAAAATATTTTATTTTATTTATTTAATACTAGCTGGTGCCCACAATTTCATTCGTCAAGAATTTTGAACGATTTTGTGTTTTTGCATTGAACCTAAAATATTTCCAGAATAATAAGTAGCCTATTGTAAGCACTTTAGAATTTTGTTAAATTCTAGCTTCTCACCTTTAGGCATAGGGGGGGAGCTGACTCTTCAGTAACAGATAGTTTCGTTGCTTGTACAGGTTAGGAGAGTGAGGCTTTATATAGCATGCAGATACTAGGACCAAACAGACTAAATAAACCCTTTTAGAAGCAGTAAAGGTATTCAAAAGTTAATAAAAGGCCTAAATAAACTTTCTATAACAGTAAGAAAACATTACCTTGGTAGGAAATAGGTTAATTCCCATAAATTCAATTTCCATACAATAAACTTTGCTACAGGTTAATTTCACCATTTCTAAACCAATTTAAATGCAGTAAAGACTGTTAGTATTTAATAAAAGCCATATATAAACTTTGTATAACAGTAAACAAACCCTAAATAAAAGGAAAATAAGATAATCTTCAATAATTCAGTTTTTAAATAATGTACTTCTATTATGTGAGCATTTCGTCATTTCTAAACCAATTTAAGAGCAATAAAGTAGCTCAACATTTAATAAATCAACTAAATTAACTTCCTATAATGATATAAAAACTTTCTACTAACCTGAAATGTGATAATCCATAATAGTTCAGTTCAACAAACAATAGATTTTTAATATTTGGTATTTCACTATTTCTGCACACTTTCGAATGAAATAAAGTAGTTTTAAAGAAATAATAACTCAATTAAAATATAAATTCACTAAAATTCCGTAGTTTCTGGCCGTGTAAATAATTTAAATCAATTTTTTAACACTTTGCTAGATACACTTCACTTTTGGCATTTTTATCACAAAATCCTAGAAAGCTTAGGAATAAAAAGTAGATTTCCTGAAAGACCTCAAAATCTAGTATCACCTATATTAATTTCGAGCAATTCCATGTGGTAGAACCGATTTTATATAGATTTTAGAAATTATTTCATCAGATTGCCATGTGCTGAGTTTAGGAATTTATTACAGCTGATCAAGGTTAGATACAGAGATAAGACAACTTTCAGAATACAAAATTTAACCCAGAGAATATTTTCGTAATTTTACATTTTAGATAAAAACAATAGAAGTAAAGTTATTAAATTAAAACATACATAGCATTTTTGTAAATCTTGTCAACGCTGTAATTTCACTATCCGGGCATCAATCTCAATAAAAGTTACACCAGAAAACTCAGGAATTTTGGGAGATCACGCTGATAATAATAATATTTAGATAAATTACGATTTGGCTGAAATGACGAAATATTGCAAGTTCGAAGAATATAGTAATTCCCCTGAGCAGAAAGTAGTTCGCCTCATACGCTTAGGATTTAAAAACTAAATGCTTAAAGTTACACACTGCATATCCACTATTTCTCTATTAAAAAAGTCCAAACACTGTCAGCCTTTATTTACCGTATTTCTGTTTAGTTACCGAGTTAGCTAAGACCTAATTTTTCTAAGTGGTAGCAGAAAGCTGCGTTTTGGCTGTGAGGTCATAGAGTCTATATAATCTGTTGCGCAGAGGACCGGCCATCTTTACTTTTTATTCGTTTGGGAGCTGAGCTGCCATGTGCGTATAGTCTGTGTAAGTGCGGGTGCAGTTGGGAGGAGGACGGTTATGGTACAGCTACCAAGTCGGCCATCTTGGGATTTCCGGGTATGGTGCGCATTTACCTGAACTAGTAATTTTCCATCAGGGGTTCGGTCGGTTCTAACATCTCTCCACAACTTGCAAACTTTTGGAAACGTATGTTCGATTTGCCAATTCAACTGTTAGGATGCTATTTTGAACTTTTGGTTTTCTTTTGAATAAATTTGAAGATTTTGGAAAGTGAACTGTTGTTATTTCGTAGTTAACTGATAACCTTTTCAATATTTGTGGGTCAACAAATATTGTGGCGACCTCAAGCATTCAAGTTGAATTATCCTGGCTACATGGTCAAGTCAAAATTATTTCGTAAGTTTTCCAGAGAACTGGAGTCATCATCAAGAGTGTAAGTTGAGGCACTAAGGTTATACTGCAGCCCCGGTATCAACCTTGGGTCTTACACTATGTTACTTGCTACCTAATCAGCAACGTGCCAGTAAATGTCCAATCTAAATCGGTTCACACACTAAACATGTCATATGAAAAATGTTTCAAATTCTATAAAACTATTCAAGAACATTTTAGAACATTCTAGAAGATTCCAATGGTTTTTACAATTTGGTACAAATATGAAAATATCCTAGGTCGACCACTTTTAACCCCATACCACAGCTACCTACATGCAACCATCATACCACACAATGGGAGACTCAAGGATACTACCATGCAAACATCGGTGGTCTGCCTTAGGTAGTTGTGGCTGCAAAGTGTAATATATGAACACACACATCTTTCGTTGAAATATAAAAATGCCCTCGGTTGACCACATTCAATCATTATATCTCACACACCCCACAGCTTCTGGTATGAAACCACCATAGTGCATGATGGGAGACTTGAGGCTACTACAACTCACACACACCAGTCTGTACTATGTAGTTGTGGCTGCAGAGTGAAATATAGGGACACACATGTCTATTTATATATATTCTTGATACATAGATACATACTGAGGGAAGTTTTTTTTAGGATTTGGAGCATGTCATGGTTGATATATAATATTTATACTTTAATTTACTAATCATATTATCTTACAGTTAAGACAGTAAATAACAAACATCTGAAAACTTAAATCGTTTAGAAGACAAGGACTCAGTCATTTGTTTGAAATGAGGAAAGTGTTCACATGGAAAACTGTGGGCTGTATGCCTCATACCCGTATCTGACTACAATACATAGGAATCTGCAATGGATGTGTCTCAGCTTTTGTTGGATGAAGAATTAATGATGCAATATGAGTAGCAAATGTAACTTTAATTGATGCTTTTAAGGGAAGTTAATTGCTTTCATGTATATCACTTTGTGGACTTTAGGAAAGCCATTAAATTTGAAAAATTGTTAAAAATTGGTACCAACATTTTAATATCTATATTACATGTCTAAATTCAGTGTTGAAACAAAGAAGGATATGGATAGTAAACTAATTACTTTCAAAAATATAAAACTCACACAAACACATATAAGGTCTGAGAATAAAAGTGAAGTATCCAGAAAGGGAGGAGGAAATGGAATGAAAAATGGTTTGAGAGGGAATGTGATATCATTTCAGTGATTACAAAACTGAGTCAAATTTACAAAGAACTCAGCAGTATGAGCCCACTTATCAGTATAACATTGCTCCCCTTCTGATCTGGATGCATGCTTTGATTCAGTTGGGAAGGGTGTCATAAATCTATTGTATCCTCTCCTTAGGCAAGCTGGCCCACAACTGTTGTAATTGGTCCTTGATATACTGGACAAGCAATGGGACAGAGTTGACGTCCTAACTGGTCCCTTAAATGTTTTATCAGAGATAGATCTTGGGATCTTGCTGGCCACTGAAGTACCTCAACGAAATATAGACAGTTCATTGAGAGAAATGCTGTATGTGGACAAGCATTGCCCTGTAGAAAAATGGCACTATGATATTGTTGAAAGAGAGGTAACACGTGAGGATGCTGGATGTGCACTACATACTGCTGTATTATCAGAGTTCCCTCAATCAGTTCCAGCAATAACCTGAAGTCATACCCAATGGCTTCCCTCACCATGATGTCAGGAGTAACATCACTGTACCTCTATAAAACACTGGAAGAATAGGAGCTTTCCCCAGGTCATCACCATACCTGCAGATGATGGTCATCCAAGATAGTGCAGAACCGTGATTAATCACTGAATACAAAGTGATGCCATTCATCAGAAGTCCATGCTTCCCAGTCACACCACTCCAAATGCAGATGTTTGTGTTGTGATGTAAGCAACAGTCTATGCATAGGAAGATAATTTCACAGTTAAGCTGCAGCTAGTCTCAGACCAATGGTGCGGGATGACACAGAATATTGCAGGGAATTCATTACTTGTGCTAGTACTTGTAATTGGACTTGGTACACAATATGGTCAACCAGAACCTTGACCATAAGTCTCCTGCCATGCAGACCAACATCGTGCCACTATCATGTCTGATTGCGCCACAAATCTGGAGATTGCATAATTCAACCAGCTGACGAAAGAAAACCCATCATGAGACTCCTTTGAAATCCTTTCAGATGCTTCTAACACTGTTTCTCATGAGTAAGCAGCATCCCTCTGTCCTTCACAGTGATCACTCAACATCTCTGTTAATTCCCCTTATTTACCCTAACAGGACTGGCAACAACTTTAAACACAAAAAAACGCTAATGCACTCTGGTGGCCATTCTACCTGTCACAGATAATTGTAACTCAAATAATTAACATACCTACCAATGGTATGTATGTGTATGAAGTTGTGCTTACGTCTAACTGTATCTTCTGGGTGCTTAAATTTTTTTATCAGCAAGTGTGTATATATATGAAAAGATAAAATAAACACAGATAATGAGTCATGTGGAGTACATGGTGAGATAAACAGGTGAGCACATTCAAAACCCTGCCATATTTAGTTTGTTCTACCTGTCAAAAAAGTCATATGTTACTTTTCTTTCTAAAATGACTAGGTGGATTCAAAATATTTTATATTTGTATTTGTCTTTAATTTATTTCAATTCCAGCCTTTTTGCTTCTAGCATTGCTAAGAGATGAGTGATACTTATTATTATTGTCATATATCTTGATACTGATGTCATATGTGGGGTTTCATAAACTTTAACGTATCTACATATCAAATGCAATTCAAATCTGTTGTTATTCTTTTTGTCTTCTCTGTAGCTTAATAAAATATTGTTGAATGTGTATCTACCATATAAGACAGTAAAGTATCTGATGTAACAGCCATGTTTTTATTTTGGCAGTGTTTCATTGTCTGTAAACATAGGAGATACAATAATTCTCAAAATTGAGAACCCGGTGAACATTTCATTTATGTAAGATGTATATTGTAAATGAAAATTTAAGCTGCTACTTACTTTCCTTAGTTTTTCTATGTTGATTTCTTCTTCTAACTTCTGAATCATTTCATTTTTCTCTCCTTCCACCTGTGCTAAAGACAAACTTTCTGTCTGATTATTCTTGAGCAATTCCTTTTCATGCAACAGTATACTGATTTTGTTAAGTAAATTTGATATTATATTCGTTTTAGTGTTGTTTGTATCCTCAAGTACTTTCGACAATGATTTTCCTAGTAACATTTAATTTACAATTAGAAATGTTGTATAAAATGGAAGTAATAAAATTTAATTCAAAAAATTATATACATAATTAAATATAACTTTTTAATCTCTCTGCATTGTTAATAAGAAATAAACTTGCTATTTAAATACCTTCTTCCACAAATTTTTCAATTCTGTTCCTTCCTTCATCACCAATTATTACCTTAACTTGATCACTACTCATTTCTGTTAGAATTTCATTATTCACATTTAATAATTTGTGACAAAGAGCCAGATAGCAAGATGCCATTTCTTCCAGTTGTTGTTGCACTGATGATACAAATTCTGATTTTTCTCGCACTGAAACATTTTCTTCATGTGAGTCAAATGGTTAAATGGTGCAAAGAAAATGAGTTTTATTTAAATCATGAAATAATTTAGAAACAATTAATTATTCAATAAAGGCAGAAATATTAAAGGAATCAAATATAATCTCTACCTGATTATATCCCATGGAATACCCGGTGAAATGGCGTTTCTTGCTAGTGCTAGGTAGTACCTTGTATTTTTTGGAAAAAAGATTTGTTCATCATATCTTACCAGATGATAGAAGTAGTCAAGAGTGGAGAGGTTTTGGGCAGTAGAAGTCTCTGGACATTGCTATATTTCATACAAGGAGAAGAATAGTTGGCAGCTCTGCTGTTTGTTTTGATGATTCTTCAGTTGCATTTAAATTGCCTACGGCAACAGTCAGTTTGTGATAATCTGATTCTTTCTTTTTTTTTATTTTTTTTTTAAAAAAAGGTAAGTGATAAACATAATAACTCAGAATGGATTCCACTATTATCCATATTCATCACATTAAATGTTCCTTTTTCTTATGATGTTTGCATGTCTGTGAAATTTCCCCACATGTCTTAAGTCTTTCCTTCTCTCCAATCTATCCCCATTCCTATTATATAAGTTTGGTGTTGGAGAATGCATTTGTTTTAGGTTGTAAAATGCCAAGGAGAGATAGGATCTTTTGTCCTGCCACAATGAAAAA
Source organism: Vandiemenella viatica (assembly GCA_031002005.1). Classification (NCBI taxonomy): domain Eukaryota; kingdom Metazoa; phylum Arthropoda; class Insecta; order Orthoptera; family Morabidae; genus Vandiemenella; species Vandiemenella viatica. The sequence continues at coordinate 183,581,722 of CM061920.1, forward strand.
GGCAGTGAACTAAGTCCTAGAAAAAAGACCATCAATTAGAAAAAAGGGCTGATAAATACCAGATGATAAATACCACTTTATAAAAAGTACAAAGATGAGTCCTGAAAATGTTAAGTATGCCCTAGATTTTTTTTTTTTAAAAAGGTGAAATTTTGACACATTGCATGCACGAAGAGTTGTCAGCTTACCTTGTTAAAAGCAGCAAGTTGTTTCATGGACTGACACCAACCTGTGAAAAATACCTGGCATATGGATTTGTGGTAAATAATAACCTATCTGAGCCTGAAAATTGGAATGCAAATCAATCCACCTCTTGGGATTGGTTCACAGGTTTTATGCACTGGCATCTCTCATTTTCTATACCTGAACGAACAATTTTAACAAGAATGACTGTTTTTAATGCAAATAATTTGAAACTTTTTCAGGACATATTGGAAGAGGTTTTGAAATGATATGCACTAGAAACTAATGAAATTTTTAATCTGGATAGACTGGAGTAGGGACCATTCCCCGAGTACCTAGTTATTTTACAAAAGGAAAATGCCAAGTCAGCCAAAAGGTATCATGAGAATTCATAACTCATGTTGGAATAGTTCATGTTGCAGAACATGCCCTTCCTTCAGTGTTAATTTTTCCATGTCAGCTGTTTTATCAAAAGCATATAATGCAAGGTGTGACCGATAATGGTTCATTATGTTCGGCCTATTTGTATGGATGGATGAGCAGTGAAAAGTATATAAATGTGTTAAAGCATTTTTTTAAATATAATAAATCTTCTATTGATAAGAAGATATTGTTACTGATGGACAATTATGAAAACCACCTTTCTACTGAAGCTCTTGATTATTTTAATAGTAATGACACTGTTGTCTTTACTTTACCTTTTAATACTGCACATAAGTTGCAAGCTCTGAACACTTGCACTTATAGGTCCTTCATGGCATTTTTGAGTGAAGGTTGTGATTCACGGAAGACAAAGCATGTATGACCTGCCATCATTACGCAATTCAGCCTGGGGCAAATCTGCTACTCTATCAAACATCAATAAGGGATTTGAATCTACCAGCAAAGTGGCATTACTGAGGAAGACTTCCTAGGGACTTACATTATTAGGGGAAAAATAAACACCTGATGTGCAGTCAGAGGATGACTGACATACAAATTAAAAAGTGGAATTTGTAACACCCTCATTTTCAGATCAGTACAAAGTTCCACCATGTAATCGTAGGCATCTGTGGCCAGAGTCAGTAGTTTCTGTGCTATCTGGGTGATGGCATACCATGATGTGTGCAGTAGACTTTTCGACCATCCTTCTGCGGCCTTCTTCTATGGCAGAATTGCATCTTCTACCAGTGTGTGGTGCTGTTATATATCTGAGGCCCATGATCCATTTAGAGAGTTTGGTTATCCGGCCAATCAGAAAGTCTGAACCATCAAGTGTTTTGTTTGCCTACTGGGGTGGGGTGAAGTCTGGGGGTGGGAAAAACATGACCTGTTGCATCCACACTAATGAGAGCCACGCATGATGTAGTTAAAGCCTGTTGTCTTTATTTATGTTGTCTGCGCATTTGACAATTTCCAATGCTTCCTTGGCCACCACTTATCAATGCTCACTATCAGGTTGGTGTTTTTCAAATTTATAACATGATTAGTTTTGGCTGCATTCTGTCCAGTGGCGGACTTCTCGGTGCTATTGGATCTATAATTGCGGATATGCTCAAGCAGCCTGTCCTCTATTGTGAGCCCCATCTCTCCTATGTACACCCGGCCACAAGTGCATGAAGTTTCATAGACCCTGCCAACCTGTATTGGGGGCAGATTGTCCTTAACATTGATGAGCTGATTACTGACATTGCTGTTGCACTTTATAGACAGGTTTTAAGTTGACTTTTTTAAATAGCTTTCCAATTCTGTCAGTAATGCCTCTTATATAGGGTAGAAAAACTATTTTGTTCCTGAGAGGTGAGGTGATTTGATGCTGAATTGGCATCTCTCCCTGTCATAGCTGCATGCAATGCCCATTTAATATAAAGGTTGTGGTAGCCATTGGACCTGAATGTATGTTGCAGTTGTTATACATCTATTTTCTTACCTAAACTGTTTAGCAGGATGCCTATTACACATAATTCATATAGAAAATAACTTTTATAATCATTTTCTTAATAGTAAAGTACTTTTCACCTCAAAACATAACCTTGTTATACATCCATTATCTTGCTAAAACCATTTAGAAAGGGACCAATATAATATAGTTGTACAGTAAAGAACTATTATAGTCATTTTCTTAACAATAAAGTGTTTTTAAAATTTTTTCCAAACCATTTTCGTAAAAGACATAAGATTCAGATAACGTTGTTTTTAAGTCATAATGAATTTTGTTGCATTAATTTCCACTAAGAAAGGCTAGAAATAAGAGAGCTAGGAAGATAAAAGTAGGCTTAACTGAGAGGGAAAAATTAATTTAATAATAATACAATAACTGTTTAGCAGTAATTACAGATTTAAATGGAGAAAAATTTAGTTTTAGTATCAAAGCTTGATGACATTAAATGAGTAAACTTACAAGAAAATTTGTCATGACTTAAAAGATTCTAAATAAATTAAACTATGAGATTAAACTTTTGGGGGGAAAAGCTGAGTAAAATTATTTTACCGCGAGATTGTGGGATTTTGGTAATTCACCAGAGAATAGTATTTCCTGCAGGAATATACCATTGTTCTATAATGAGTAAGCTAAAAATTAACCAAGTCTATAAAAAGCCAACCAGCATTCCCTTGGGGAGGCAGTTTCCAATAGTACTTGGTCAGTATATGACGTGCATACCATGTCTCCAGAAGTACATCACTATAGTCATCTGTGAGTGACAGAATATGGACAGTGGGTTTGGGACTTATAAAATTTCCATAACAGGCAATGACGATATACAACATTTGGCAGTTGAGGGTGAACTACTACTATTATCACGAACTACAGGGATTTTCTTAAGTTTTTACCAACTAGGGGCGTGGTGAAAGTTTTGTTGAAGTTGTGGACTTAAGTGAGTGAGTTGAATCTACCTGCTGTCCATGATAACATATGTGTAGATCAGATGCCTTTCCTTAGGCTTACAACTGATATCAGTTATGCTACAAAATTTTTCAGAATATACAGTTTTCAATGAAGTGACCTTTTTATTTGACTTCACAACCACTCAACTGTTAGCTGCTACAGGTTAAATTAACAGCTTGGTGACCAGTTTAAAGAAACCTAGCAACTAATGGATCTGAATCAAGTAGTATAATCCATCTCAGAAATGGTCACAGCTTATATACAATGTGTTGTGCCTAACCCACAGTACAGCACAAGTTCGTAACACAGTGCCTCTAACTCCATCATCAAACTTTTAGCATCACAAACTTTCATCACTCTTGTACACAAGATCATGAGGACACCTCTTATTGCCACTGGATGGTGGTGCAAACATAGCATGTAAATATCTATTTGTATATGTCGGCTTCCGATGAACTGAATGTCCAAGGTTCCCATCGTCACATTTGGCTACAAGTATATCTAGGAAAGGCAGCTGTCTTTGTTCCTCAATTTCCATATGAAATTAATTTTAGGGTGTGCTTTGTTTATATAATCCAGGAACTTATCAAGGGCACTTCAATCATGGGGCCACACAACGAAGGTGTCATCAACGTAGCGTAGCAACAAACACTTTTTGAGGGATGCGTTGTCCAACATTTCCATCTCGATTGCCCCCATACAGATGTATGCTGCTATTGGCGAAAGTGGTAAGCCCATGGCCACTCCTTCCACTTTGTCTGAAAATTTTCCATCGTATTGGAAGAACATTGATTTGAGACAAAACTCGGTCAAATCCAGCCATTCTTCTGAGATGTTAATGGCAGAAAGTTTGGTGTGTATTATTGCCACTGCTTCTTCCACAGGTACATTGGTGTTGAGCAACATGACATCAAAGCTCACTAGGATGTCCTTTTTTTTTAAATTTTGAGTGATGAAATTATTTCAACAAAGTGTGAGCTATCTCTGACAGTCAAAGCAATGCCTTCTGACAAGGGTTTTAATTTGTCGGCAACATAGCGGGCTAGTGCACTGATGATCGGCCGTAAAGGAACTTCTTATTTGTATATTTTTGGCAAGCCATAGAAACGAGAAGTAGAGGTGTTGTTTCTCTTCAGTCTATCCTTGATTTCTTGATCGATTTCTGAAGAGTTGTTGACAAGAAATGTTACTTCAGACCTCAGTTTACATAGAGGGTTCCTATTAGTAAGGCATATGTCTTGTCTTCTAAAAGTAACACAACCATATTATGGCATTCTTCCGATTTCATCTGTAATGTTGCACTTATCTTATCTGCTGGCAGTATAACAATATTGTCATCCTGGTGTAATCTGTGTAGTAGTGGTCTTTTCTCTCAAGGTAAATTCCTGCAAGGAAGTTTTGCTCAACTGAGGATTCTCACCATTTCGAGTCGGATTTGATCAGAATGCTCCGTGTTTAAGTTCCCAATCGCACTCTCTACCTCTGCAACGATGTCCAATGTCAGCAGTGTCGTAGGTACCAGAGTAAAGTTTAGACAATGGGCTTAAACTACACAATGCATTGCTCTCACTAGTGCGGATGAAGGAGGTCACATGTTGCCCACCAGAACACGCCATATATGCCAACAAAACAGATGACGGTTTAAAACTTTCTGACTGGCTCGGTAAACCAAACTCTCGAGATGAGTCATGGCCCTCGGCAATATAACAGCACCATGCCAAAAGAAGACACAGTTCTGCCCTAGAAGAAGACCGTAGAAGGATGGTTGAAATGTTGGCTTCATACATCATGATGCGGCATATCATGGACAACCAAGAAACAAAGTTCTTCCATATCAACCACCAATGTGTCTTCTTCAATTACCATTATGTTGCTAGAAAATATTTAACCTTCACAAAGGCTAAAGAAATAAAAACCACTAACCAAGGTTGCATTAGAAGATGTTGAATGATTGCAACAGACACCCGGGAAAAAAATTAAATTCTTGCTGTAAAAGAAAAGCAAAAAAAATACTTTAAGAACAGAAGATAGCCCTATTAAGAAAGAAACTGTTGAACAACACATCCCTCAGCATCCAGTAATTATGGTCAAAAGGATGAAAAATAAAAAAATTGAAGGAAGATATTTCTTTTGATGAAGATATTACAAACATTCTTTGTGCCATATGAAGACATCGTATGCAAACTTTCCTCCTCTCAAATGGATGCTCACGAAAGGTTCAAAAATATGATATACTAGCGGCCCGGTATGTGCTTCGCTACGTATAAAGTGAAATAATAAAAAAATTTAATTGGAACATCAAATTCATTTATTCAAACAAAAAAATATTTTATTAATTGCTAGTTATTTTAAAACTTAATCCAAAACATTTGGATAAACAATATTTTTTGTTTTTCCATTTTGAGCATGAATAAACAAACGGCTGGGGGTACCGACTCTGGAACAGGCAACATAAAGTTGGCCATGTGAAAAACATGATTCCTCCAAATTCACACCACAAACGTGAAGTGTTTGCCCTTGGACCTTGTTGTTGGACATCGCAAATGATAAATGCATAGGATACTGTAATCGTTTGAACTCAAATGGCATATCAGTTGGAATCATAGGGATACGCGGTATCAAACAAACTTCTCCTTTTGATTTACCAGTTAAGATCGTAGCTTCAATCAAATTTGGCAATAACTTTTTCACTGCCAATCTGGTGCCATTACACAGTTTTGGTGGATTAATACTTCGCAATAATATAATCAAAGAACCAACTTTCAGATTCAAGCAATGCGGTGGCATACCAGCTGGTTCCAATGAATTTACAAATTCAATTGGGTAATTCACTGCCTTATCTTGATTCATAACACTGTCAATTGATTTATGTGTCGTGACTACACCTGGCAGTTTTGCTGGAATTTGAAAATTAATGGCATTAATAAGAATGTTCTTCGGTGCTAAAATGGCGCGTTCTCTCAACCAATCATGATTTCTGTAATTCTGAAGAATATTCGGAAAAACACATTCAATCAATTCATCTATCGATTGCGCAATTGCACAAAAATTGTTCGGTATAGCGATCAATCCGTTGGTACTGTCGATTTGTATTTTGCCATCACCAATTTCTAACAATTGTTTTGAAAACTCATGGGCAGCTGGATCATTTTGTAGGTGAATACGCATATTAATGTTCTGTGTCTTGTACGTATCTCCAAAGAACTGATGACTTCAAACAGGCATTTATTTCATCAGCAGGAGTTGATCGAGGAATTACAGCCAATGTTTGACGAAAATCCCCTGACAGTAATATCAGAGCACCACCAAAAAGCTGTTGATTACCACATAAATCTTGCATTGTTCGATTAAATGCTTCTAGTGATTTTTTATTCGCCATTGTACACTCATCCCATAAAATAATTGACGTTAATCGCAGAACTTTTGCCATAGCAGAATTTCTCGAAATATTGCAAGTTAGAGTTTCAATCACCTGTACATTCAATGGCAATTTTAATGCAGAGTGTGCGGTCCAACCACCTTCTAATAATGTAGCAGCAATTCCCGAAGATGCAAGTGTCAATGCAATTTTCTGTTCCGATCGAATAGTCGCTAAAATCAATGATATAACGAATGTTTTGCCTATACCACCAGGTGCATCCAAGAAATATAATCCACCTGCATTATTGGAAACGGCTTGCATGATTGTGTCATATACATGTTTTTGCTGAATATTCAATATGGTTATATCCGATTGTACAAATAAACGCTAACCATTAAAATTGAATTCCTGCTCACGTTGCAATTCACGATCAAACAAATCATGCGGTCAGACCCAATTGTACTAATGCTTTATTTGCAATCGTTAGACACATATCTTCAATTATTATCAAAGCTTCGTTGTACATTTCCAAGGTAATCAACAAATCAGGATTTCTTGCATGATGACGCATACGAATTAAAATATCTTCTGCCATATAATGTTTATATTTGTTCCATAATTCAAGTGGATTTGATGGCATACATGTTGATAATATAATGGCAAATAGCATTCGTATTTGTTGTGGATGAGCTGAAGTAGATGCATCATGAAGTCTTGAATACCAATGTGCATCATCCTCCAACAAATGCAAGAGTTGACATGCTTCACGACATGTTTGACCCAAATGACCGTTGACTGTTCTCAATTCTTGAAATGATTTTGGGCCATTGACGTTAAGTAATAACAATCACAAATAAAAACACTCAGCATTGTTTGGATGTACTGTATATATTCTCCCAATTGCATCTGTTTAGAAAATGCCTGGATGCACATCGAATGCTGTTCCTTGTTTACGTCTTTGAAATTTTTTCGAAGACACATTCCATGTGTAATACTGAGGCACTTCAGAATATAACAAATTTATTGTAACTGTTTCGCATAATTTGAAAAAAAAAAAAAAAAAAAAAGCGGTCAACGTAGTCGCTGGTGGTTGTGCTGCTCTTTCCAATACATTTGCTTCATTAAAATAAACACGTAGGCCATTCTCAAGATGCACAGCCAAGTGAACAACCACAGAATGTCTTTCGTGCATTGGAAATGACATAATCCTCCAGACAGCTTCATTACTACTAATATAGCACCCCATTTGATACTGAGTAATTTCATCATTTCTATTATCACCAGCAACACCGAAAACAGCCAAATCCCTCCCTTTATTTACATACTTGCAAATATATTTAATGGATTTGACTGAATTACAATACTCCACATTTATATGAGCATTGAATATTTTCGATAATAATGGACAATACGGAACCAACCAACGATTATCAACTTCAACATCTTGGTTACGCATTCTAATGGTTGCCATTTTGCCATTATCATTAGGTGATCTACGTCGATACAACGGATATCCGTCATTGCCCGTTATTGTGTCTGAAGTCAATTGCCTTGGGTATCGTTTCGAACACTTTCCATCAATCATACATGGCGAATTCATATTTAGTTCAACGCACGGACCATGTATCATGTTTTTAACGACAACGTGAAATAACTCAGGATCAACAGTTTGATCAGGAATTTCAGCTGATATAACGTTATCGATTTGATCCGGAGTTATTTTATGTACCAGCCAAATCAATATATGTGCGTCCGGCAATCCCCTTTTTTGCCATTCGATGGAGTATATATGGCAACGCACCTCTCCAAATACACATAATTTCACAATTAAATCCATGAGTGCTTTCAATTTTTGCTGAAAAACACGTGCTGTAATGTCATGACGATCAGTTGTTGACCGTCCTTCAAATAAATTGTTTTTGATGTCATCCCACTGCGGATTACATGTAAATGTAATGAACAGATCCGATCGACCGTATTTTCGTACATAGGACATTGCGTCTTGTGCATATTCGTTCATATGCCGTGGGCTACCAATATACGAAGATGGCAATAAAGTTAAACGTCCGACGTCATTAACATTAGCATCATTCGCTATCGCATCTTGCAAATGAATATATTCTTCGGATCTTAATTTTGCTTGGTTGAAACAAATAAAATGAAGACGTTCAGTTTCTATTTTGGCATACATATCAACGATGTACTGATGATATAGTTTACCACATCTCAAGATATAATTTTGTTCTTGTGGACGAATCATCAATCGTTACGAATAAAAATTCATGGCACTAACTTTTTTCTGTACATGTAGATCTGAAAATAAGTGCAAAATGTGACTTGAGAAAATTATACAAATGAAATGTCAACACACTGAAAATAGGTCAATTATTTACCTCTTCGTGGATCAATCATTGGTATATTGATATGGTAGCCATTGTCACCTTTCCAATGCAATATTGGGTATTGTAATGCATCGTAACTATGATGAAGTTCCGAAACACGTTGCAATTGCTCATTTCTGCGATGAAGTACAATATCACAGGATTGAAACTGATCACCAAGAATTACAATTGCAACCTCATCAATTGTTGGTGCATTGAATCACCTTGCATGCTCTCCAAAAGGTGTTCTATCAGCCCTTATTACGATTATGTGATTATCAGATGGCATACGATCGAGAGCAATTTTGAACAATTGAACTAATGCGTTATGCTGATGGAAAAGCCTTTGTAGCTCACGAATAATTTCTTGTCTTGTATTCGAAACAATTGCACAACGTTGATCCAATTCACAATTTTCATCACCAATAAAATAAATTTGCAAACACTGATGATCAGCGTCGGGGTATGGCAATAACGAACCAGTTTGATGATAAATCTGGCGCTGAATCTGTAACATGTATGCAATTTTAGGTAGATGTTGGATCAGAATTTTTAAAACTATCGAATACTTTATGATTCAGATTGATATAAACATGGGACAATCCTGTTGAAGTATTTACCTTAAACGTCGGCATAAAATTATCTCTAATAATTTTAGTAGCACCAAAAGAAGCCATTTGAAATGCTAAATTGTATTGTTGAATATGGCTCAAAAAGTGTTTCGACGTTTGAGATGTCCCAAAAATAAATGAATACAATGGTTCGGGTGGAGTTTCTAATGGTGGCAATCTCACTTTGCCATTAGCACAACACATGCCGGGCGTTTCATCTGGAAAGTTAGCTGCATCACAATGTGGACATATTGCGCCCATCATTCCAATGTATCCGTACATACTATAATCAATCTGACTGTTGTAATTAAAAGCAGCACGCATCATTTCAGCCAAAACAGCACGACGTATTCGTGATCGCCATGCAAGATTCAGTACAGGTACAGGGTCAACAGATCTATTTCGTGCAATACGTTCACGCTGCGATGCATTAGCTTGTGCGCGTTCATCTGCAGTCTGTGATCGTCTTAGTAATGCCACATCATTTGCATTACGCGTTCGCCGACCTATATTTGCTCTCCTGGCTCGTGCCATTTTTCCTTCATATAAAAATGAATAAATCAAATTAAAAACAAATTGCTACATTAATAGTGGTGTATCAGTATTTATACATGTGCGTATATGTGTGTATGGAAATATATATGACTGCATAAGTCAATGTATATAAAAATGCCATTAAATAATTCATTTTTAAAACGACGTGCTTCCATCTGTTACAAAAGAATAAAACACCCGTATGCACACAATATGTTTACATGCATGTAATTCAATTCAACAGTTCAAAACTTACCGTTTGTGTAAATGCGTTTAACAATTTAATTCAAATAAAGCCTGTAAACGATATGAAACACCGACGGCTCGCTAAAAAAATGAGAAAGGTAAACGCACACATATACATAGTCCATTTGAACAATTCCAGTCTCACCGTTTGTATGAACGCACTCAACAATATGTTTAAAAATATAAACACAAAGCAATAACTATCGTTGACAATTTGCTTTAATTGAAGTACGTCCAAATTGAAGAGACCGCATGAATGACATAACAACATGATTGCCTGTCAACACTGATAAAAGTTTCAATTTGACAGCAAAATCCCCATTAACAAAATCATCCGCCATTTATTGAATTCACTTGCTACAAAAAATGTGATAAATGAACAACCACTTGACCGATTTTGTGCTAACTTCACATAAACCATCTACTAAATAGCCCAAACAAAGCCTAAACATTTGGTTTGGATAGGTGAGCCCGTTCTTGAGTTATAAAATTACAACGAAAAGTGGCATTGGTTTTTATATACATAGATTTTAATATCGATGTGAGTGATTTTTATTTGCATTACTAACACCTTCTTCTTCTAAAAATAAAGCTATTACTAAGGCTATTTAAGTCTGTAAAACTTGTTTTATAGTCTTTATTAATAGACACAAGTTTCTTAAATTTATATTAATGTGTCCAGAATCCCCTTCGCCCCCTTCTGCACCTCCCCCCCTCCCCCCAAATACACACATACAAAACTAAAATCATTTTAGTGATGGTCTTCCTTAATCCCTTGATTTTTAAAATGAATAAAAGTCAGAAATACTAATTTTAAATTAATGCTCCTAGTTACAAAAATAATAATAAAAATTGGCCAAACCTTTCCTGATCTGCCCTATTCAAAATTGCCTCATGAAATAATAGGATCCTAAACACCAGATGAGGTAGCAGTTTAGCAATTATAAAGTGTCTTTTCTAATCTGTATATCAAGGAGTGGGATCAGCATTGCTTTTTTTCTAAAGACAAGAGAATGATGTCCAGGCTGAATGAAATTAAAAACAGCTAGACGGTATTGTTGAGATTTTTAATACTGCTGTTATTTTTCACTATTAGAAACTCAGCATAGATCATGTTTACATTTGTAAAATCGATTTTACATTTAATATAGATGAATGTAATTCTGTGTCAATGTCAAAAGTATGGGCTTTACTCCACCACATCCCTTACTCCCGTCTGAACTTAGATAAGACACCATTTAAATACGTCAAGCTCGCAACACCTATATAACAACTTCTTAATTAATGAAATATCTTCTGGGTTCTCAGAACTGCATCAGGCAAGTTGTTTATATTCACTTTTATAACTTTAACAAGTTAGGACATCCTTTGGTAGCCATTATTCAACCACGTGTATTTTCAGTATTAACAGCAGTATATTCAAGAGAAGTATATTAATTATGTTAACAACTCATTCAAACCAACCATTTCACTTAGTTAATTATAGACTGTAATGGAGTTGGCCTTATAGGCAATTGTAAACATAAATGGAAAATGGTTGGTATCAGTTTAGGTAGGTTACCCAAAGTGATACTTGATCCAAAAGATAACACTTTCAGGGGTGGAAGAGAACGTATCAATCACATTGGTAGAAGTCTCAATGTCATACAAATTTCCTAAAGGGTGTTATGCACAATCTTAGAATCAGAACAAAGGAGCCTTGTAGCAGGGAAGATGCAACAGCAAACAGATTTATATAGGTACTAGATGACCAATGCGAAAATTTCGCGAATAAAATACGATGAATAGTGAGGTTGAATTCTTGTAATATAATGAAAAGTAGAACCGCACTTTTGTAGAAAATATTAATTTGTTTAGTGTAATAGATACGCATCAAAATACTTACAACATATTATGAAACAGTTAGGAAAATTTAAAACATTCTGTATGTATGACAAACTGTCACTAACCTTAGCAGAATACAACTAACCTGAACAAAATACACACGGCATATCAACATCTATGTTATATTTTTTGTGGTGTGAATAAAATATTTAAATTGGAATTGTATAGCAAAATAAAAATGTTTCCATAACAGAAAAAAACATCCAAATACTTATTATACAAAAAACAGTTTATTGAGATCTCTGTGATATCTGCTGTTGCAATCTAGGGACTTGGCTCTGAACTGTCTCATATGCGCTACCACTTTAAGCATCAAATTCCAAAAACTCTTTCTTAATTTATGGTTTTACCTAACTGGAGACCTTAATCTTTAAAATGGTATGACAATTATCGATTTTGGTTAGGTATCGAAGGAGATAAATGGCTTGTAATAAAAAATAAAATAAAAAACACATTGCAGAAATAATATTGATACTTTTGACTTTAAGGGTCGAATTACAGAAAAATCCTTTTATAAAATATGACAAAAGCAGACACCTTGGCCTTCCCCCCCCCCCCTTTTTCTCTCAAGGGTCGAATTACTTTAATATGATACCTCATTTATCTATATCTGTTAGATATCAAGGGAGATAAATGGCTCGTGACACAAAAATGCATTGTAGAACCATGTATACTTTTTCCCCTTTAAGGGTTGAATTCCAAAAACATTCTTTCTTAATATATCATGTCACCAAAGCTGAGACATTACGCCTCATAATCCTACTTCATTTATCGATTTCGGCTAGATATCCAGGGAAATAAATGGCTCAAGACACAAAAAATGCATTTTAGAAATATTGACATTTTTGCGCTTTAAGGGTCAAATTATGAAAAATTCCTTTCTTAAAAAATAATTTGACCACAGCAGAGACCTTAATCTTTAATATGATACCTCATTTATCTATATTGTTTAAATATCAAGAGAGATAAATGGCTCATGACATAAAAACACGTTGCAGAAATATTAATACTTTTGCCGTTTAAGGGTCGAATTCCGAAAAATTCCTGTCTTAATATATGATGTCATCAAAGCGGAGATGTTTATCTTTAAAATGATCACTTCATTAAACTATTTCAGATAGGTATCCAAGGAGATAAATGACTCGTAACACAAAAAGAGCATTTTAGAATAATTGACCTTTTTGCGCTTTAAGGGTCGAATTCCGAAAAATTCCTTTCTTAAAATATAATGTGACGAAAGTGGGGACCATAAACTTTATAATGACACCTCATTCATTGATTCCAGTTAAGTATGAAGGGAGATAAAGGCTTGAAACATAAAAATACCTTATCGATATAATATATATGATGAAAGAATAGAATTTTACTTTATTTGATCCATGAAGTCATAATTTATGACATAGGACAAGTCATCAGTAATTACAATAAGCATTACAACATTAGTTTTCACAAAATTCAGAATTACAGTATTAGTTTTTCACAAAATTCAGGATTATATATTGTTACTATTTTAACTTTCATAATTAAAACTTCACAGTCAATACAAGCAGCATATGAAAATAAATCTGTTAAACTGAAGTAAAATGAATATTTTGATGTTTTACAAGTTATAATTCAAAATAATTCAATCTTGTTTATTCATTTCTCGATGGTTCATACATTCAGTGACACTATAGAAGCTATTGAATAATAATCAAAAATTCCAGGTTATATTTAAAATTACATAAATTTGCGATTTGTTTTATGTCTTCCAGAAGAGAGTTGTACCGAATTATAGGTTGGTAGAGAATACTATTTTGGTATAGAGCTTTCTTGTGCCACTCTATATGAAAATCATTCCTTTCTTCTTGTTTCATATTTATGTATTTCCTTATTTAGCATATTCCTGGTGTGATTTCAGGAAGCAGATACACTCAAATAAATATATAGATGGTAGAGTCAATATTTTTAGCTCTTTAAAAATTTCCCTGCAGGATTGTTTATGTTTCACACCTTTCATGATTCTTAAAGCTCTCTTTGAAGTATGAATGCCTGTTTTGCATGTGTTGAATTTCCCCAAAAAATTATACCATATCTTAATAAACTATGCACATCTGAGTAGTATGCACACAACATTGTTTTCAAAGAGCAGCATTCTTAAAATGTAACAACATTTGCTTAACTTCTTATTCAGTGACCAAACATGTTTATCACACTTTAAATGTTTATTCTACCATATTCCTAAAAAATTTGTATCATGTATTTGTTTAATTTAGACATCTCCTATCTTCACCAAATTATTACTGTTATTTTTGTTCATTATATAAGTAAAAACTAATCAATACTGTCTTTTCATTATTTACAATCAAGCAATTATCTTCGAACCATTTTTCCAGTTCTTTTGTTGTTGCTGTAATTTTCTGTAGTAGGTCAGCTTCATCCTGCCCTTTTGTAAAAATATTAGTGTCGTCTCCAAACAATACCTTGTCTACTGTTAATAAATGATTTGGTAAATCATTTATACATATTAGAAATGGTAAGGACCCTAAGACTGAGCCTTGTGGTACTCCATGATCAACTTTCTGATACTCTGAAAAATATTCTTTACCATCATGACATATTTTTACTCTCTGGTATCTGTTGGAGAGATATGCTTTACCACGAAAACCATATATCTACAGTTTTATTAATAAAAGGTCATGTTTAATAAGGTCAAAGGCCTTGGACAGGTCTAAGAATAACCCACTGTTTATTTATCTCTTATCCACTGCATTGACAACTGTATTCAGAAAATTGTAAATGGCTGTTTCTGTGGACCTAATTTTCCTAAACCCGTGTTGTGAATTGCTTAGTATTTTGTTTCTGGTTTGAAAATCAGTTAGCCTTTCATACATTTATCTTTCAATTATTTTTGAAAAGCCAGGTAGTAGAGACACGGGTCTGTAGTTCTTTACATTATATTTGTCATCCTTTTTACAAAGTGGTGTTACTGTTGAATACTTTAGTGCTGTTGGGAATATTCCTGCACCAAAGGAATCATTAATAATATCTGTAAGGTTGGAAACAATGGATCCTGAGCATGTTTAATGATTTTGTCTGTTATCGCATCAATACTGCAGGACATTTTATTTTTTAATTTAGAAATAGCATTTCCTACTTCTGTTATAGTAAATGGATATAAAAACATTGTCTTTTCATTCATAGGGACATTTATATTACCATTTCTACTGCACATCCCATTGGTGAAATGTTTTGCTATGTTAGTGTAGTTTTTACTGAAAATGTCTGCAATCTTTTTTGGTTCCTGAATGATTTTTCCTTCACTTTTTATAACATATGAATTAGTTTTTGCTTTAAAATTGCCTGTGTTTTTATTTATAATTGTCCAAATGGATTTTATTTTATTTGAACTTTTGGAAATATATGTATCATTTGTCTTGTTTTTTTTTTTTT
Source organism: Vandiemenella viatica (assembly GCA_031002005.1). Classification (NCBI taxonomy): domain Eukaryota; kingdom Metazoa; phylum Arthropoda; class Insecta; order Orthoptera; family Morabidae; genus Vandiemenella; species Vandiemenella viatica. The sequence continues at coordinate 183,597,220 of CM061920.1, forward strand.
TTTTTTGCCACTAATATTACTTTTTTGACAAATTTTCTATAGCATTTTACATGTGATTTTAAATTTTTATCTTGTTTAACTAATTTATTTAGAATTCTAAGATTTTCTTCAGAATTTTTAATGCCCTGGGTTATCTATGTGATTGATTTGCTTGTAATTCTAACTCTTTTTAATGGGAATGCAACTTCATAACAATACTTATATTTAGACATAAAACAATTGAACTTATCATCTACACTGTTATGCATCCCTTCCCCACAAATTCATATTTTGAGGCATGTAGTTGAAAGTCACAATACTATCTTCATTAAAGAACCTCCTCTGCACATACTTTTCACCAATCCTGCAAGTTTTGGTGAATATGTTTTTTATGGACAATTTAATAGCCAGATGATCAGAGAAACCCATTGAGATGTCATAGTGACATATTTCCTTGTTCATAAATATTTGGTTGATTGCAGATTCACTCCCGTTCCCATACCTAGTGGCATCAATCATACACCGTTGTATACATAAGACACAAGCAAATTTATTAGTAGTTGCTTTCTACTACAATTACCATTCAAATCAACATTAAAGTCTCCAACTAATACTATATGTTTTGTTTGATTTTTCAGTTCACTTCGAAGATCTTCCATGTTTTCTAAGAACACTGTAAAGTTGCCAGATGGTGATCAATATACACACACAATAATAATTTTACATTCTATAAGTACACATGCAGAGTATTCAAAATCTTTTTCAAGACATTTTGCACTTTTCAATCTTATTTCCTTTGACTTCAAATTAGGTTTAACATATATACATGTCCCACCACACTTGTAGGTATCTCTGCAGAAACTACTTACCAATTCAAAATGTGGAATGTGAGCTGAACTTGTTTGAAATTCTTGCAACCAGTGCTGACTTAGACACAAAACTGATACATCATTCAAACTGTTATTTAACAATACTTTATATTCACTTAGTTTATTACTTAAACCTTGCACATTTTGATACAGAACTGTAACTAGTTCATTTGATCCTGTTTTACGTGTGCTCCTGTTACTATGTTGCATATTTCAGGATGTTACTATGGGTGAATCGTTTCCGTCTGTGACCACCAAATATCCTCACTTCTTGGTGGTGGATGTCTCTTTCAGGCAGGTTGTTTTCTTCTAAATACATCCATTTTGCTTTCAGAAGCACTTACAGGATTTTTGGTAGACTGTTCTTTAGGTGTAGTATATTGAATAGTAAATACCTGTTTGGATGCTGCTGTTGCTTCAACCACTGTTGTTATAATAAATGATTCTGTACTGTTCAGAACAGAATTCTTGTGTTCTGCACACAAGTTGGTATTTGATATATTGCTGGTAGATCTTTCACTTCAGATTTAGAGGGATTTACATTTTTGTTTATTGTTGTAATGTGATGCAATATCTGTTTAACTAATGCTACTTTCCCTTTTGTTGTTTCTATGCATCCCATGTCTTGTAAATTTGTTTTAAGAAAAAAAACAATTCTGATCTCACTCCTTGACATACAGATTGGAAAAGACACTTGAAAACTGCTACCTCATATAGGAGAAAATTTATAAAGATACATAGTGCTTAGAATGAATATTTCTACATTATTATAAAGCTTCAAGGAAATTGGTAAAACTTGGTGGAAATCCTTGAAAAGCTGAGCCAAGTTGAGAGAGAGAGGGTAGAAACAGCGAAATATTGCAAGCGAAACACAGTGGAAATTTCTGTTGGAGGTAGCGCCCCTTCAGGCGAGGCTATATAAGAAACTGGGGACCTGACATTGGCTGTTTTTTAGTTTCACACAGTTAGAGGCTGATCATGTAAGAGTGGGCAGGCGTTATGGTCAATGACAGTTGCGAAGCAGTTGCTAAACATGAATAGCTGAACTTGGAAGATTCGTGCTATAATTGTTTAAATTTTGAAATGGGTCTTTAGTAAACAAAATTATTTTCCTGAATTTAATTTGTTGGGGCAGGAGGTTGTAAGTGAAGTTAATTTTTAGTGTGATTGAATGGAGTGTAAATAATTCTCGTGGCATTAATCTGCAATTTTCAGAACAGTCTCTGTGGAAACAATTTCTGTTGCCAGGGTAGTGATGCTTGAGAACAATGAACAATAAAATACTGTAAAATTCATTCTGAGTTTTGGACAAATATTTAATATTACCCCACATTAGATGTTCCTACTAAAAAATCGTTGGGGTTGGGGACCAATCTAATTAATCATAATATTGCAGAAAAAGAACAAATAAGAAAAAAAGGAAAATTCTGCTTCTGGACTATCCTTTACAGGTCCTCTATGTAGGAAAACGTGAAGAATAACAGGAGCTATTGGAGCCATAATTATAGTTTCAGGATTAGATAAATGATTTAATATATTAGATATCAACCTATTATTAACAGGAATAATATATACATCGTTAACTATCACTAACATTACATGAATGTAGTGGTGTAGTACAGCACCTATATTTTTTGGCAACATATACAAGTGTTGGAAGAAGTCCAAAGTAGGGCAACTAGATTTTGTGGAAATAATTCCAGAAAACAATCAGTAACTAACATGATAAAGGAGTTGGGTTGCAAGTCATTGGATGAAAAGAAGAGGATGAAGAGAGTACTAGGGTGTATGATGAATATGTTAGTAACTAGTGACATAAGCTATCATTATGTCAAGTGTTATTTAAATTCTCTCATTAACTTTTGTGGGTTGCAGTGACAGAGAGATATCAGAAGTTATGGTTCTTGACTGTTTCGGCTTCTATACCATTGAGAACTATATTATTAATCTGGATTAAAAGTATCCTATATCCTAACCAGTGACATAATCTATCACTATGTGCAGCTTCATTAAAACCTGTCAATTAGTTTACGCATGATGCATGCACATACACAAAGTAAAATGGCATTTATAAGTCTCTGGATCATTATATCAGTTGCTCTGTGAAAAGATCCACAATAGGCTTAGTTCCTTTCATGTACAGACTCACCTTTTCTATTTTTTTACTATATAATATACATGAAGCTTGGAAGAGTAATGGTAGAAGAACTGAATTAGGTGTCAGTGAGTCAGCGATTAGAATAAATTATCTTAGGGAAATGATGAAAAATTTATCAAAAATGCTAAAAAAAAAAATTTGTAAATATAATAGTAGTGCAAGAGAGGAAAAAAATGGATATGTATGGAAATTTCCACTGGAGCACACATTAAATTGCAATTTAATTAAATTTGAGTTAAAAAATACCATGCCCCTCCCTATCTGTTCAGTGACTCGCACAGTCATCTACTGTGATGAATGATCACGAGCAGCAACTAGTATTAACACTTACATCAATTCCTATTTAACAGTTTATTATCGTTATTATATAAGGATTGTAACTTAGGTGGTAAGTGCCAATCTGGTGATATATTCTAGATCAGGGGTCCCCATACTATTTATCACGTCGACCCCCTCATAGAACATTTGTCTTCTTATCGACCCCCAGATTAAACGTTTAATAAAAACCAGTGCTAGATATGCGGGGGGTGGGGGGGGGGGGTGTAAACTGGAGTGCCAACTTGAAGGGGGTGGCAAAATAATGTTTGAAGGGTGGTGATTTAAGTCGCAGAAAAATTTGTTTAGCTCTACTAGTACACTGGGCACTGGGCAGCGACAACAATGAGTTTGGAAAACAATTGGGGCAGTGACAATAATGTGTTTGGCTGACAGTCAGGGCAGCTACAACAATGAGTTTGGCCGACAATGGAGGTGGCGACACTTGGGGCAGACGGAAAAAATTGGGGCTCCAAATAATGTTGCAAGGGGCGGCAGTGGCGTAGCTAGGTCAACAAGGGCCCCGGTGCAAAAAATTTATTTTGGGCCCTCAGGCTAGACGGGCGACTTTTTTTTTGCTGGTAGGGGACCCCTGAACTGAGGATGGGGGCCCTTTCATTGTTCTTTAGGGGCCCCTGAGCAGTGGTTGGGGCCCTCCCTGAGGCCAATTTGCCGTGAAGGCTCGTGGGCCCTCAACACTGCGCTTGAGGGCCCCTTGAGGTATGCTTGGGGGCCCCCTGGGCGTGAGGGCCCCGGTGCACTGCACCGCCTAGCCCCATAGTAGCTACGCCCCTGAGGGGCGGCATTCCCACAGTTTTTGCCCCGGCTCGAAAAGTTCCTGGATCCGCCACTGATAAAAATTTTAAATAATTTTTAGCATTTCTGATGCTAAGCAATAAGGAGACTTGCATAACAACCCAAAGAAAGTATTTATAGTTCCCACACCTTAAAAAATCCACCCAACAAAACTAACAGAAAAAGGAGATATTTAACACTGTTATTATAATCGTAAAAAATAATAAAAAAATTATAGATAGATGGAAACTAGCCTATAGCCATGTCATAAAATGTAAAACACAAAATATTCATTGAAAATTTAAATAAATTATATTTGATGAAAAAACATCTGCCATTTTATGACTACTATTGAATACATTAAAAATATATGTTAGCATACCTTTTTATTAAAGTAATTGATATTAGTGAGATGGATGGGTCTGAAGGGAAGCAGCAAGATTACTGATGTTTTGTTGAAAATTGGTAAGTTTTAGTCGCAAATCACCACGGTTTTCCAAGTTCAGTCTGTTTTGTCAAAATAGCGTTCCCGTGGCTAAAGCCAGCTTCAACCATGTATGAAGTTGGGAATGCAAGTAAGAAAGGTTCGGCTTCTGCTCTGAGCTTGGGGTATTTTGTAGCAATATTGTTATTGCTCCAAAATTCACTGAGGTTTTTATTTTTAAACAACACTTTAGCTTCCAGATCTACACATATTTCAATCAGTTCATCTTCTAAGCCAGGTTCATTACCTTCATTAACAATTTTAACATCAAATGGAGAAGCAAACCATTCAGGAACATGCATGTTCTCCAAGTCTTCAAAATGTGCTTTGAAGGCTTCTCTTAATTTATCGAGATGTTTAATATATTATCTCCAAATCACGGTCGGGTATCTCTTCATTTTCTTTTAGTAGTTGAAAGTTTGAAAAATATTTAAAATCTTTAGATGCCAGTGAAGATTTTAATAGGTCCATTTTAAGGTGAAAGGCTATTATAATTGTTCGAGCATGAACAATTGTAACATTTTTTTCCTTGCAAACGCTTCTGTACTTCGTTAAATTTCGAATAAAGATCTGCCAAATAGAACAGATGGTTCTTGCACTGTTTTAACTCACCACATAGAAATGGACCCACGTTCTTATGAAACTTTGCAGACGAGTCGTACAAGTAAACAAGCCCCTGCAAACTATCACCTCTTGACAACCACCTTACCTCAGTGTGCAAAAGTAATTGATTGTAAAGTTCATCGTTTTCTTTACATAACTTTGCAAACAGTCGGGAATTGAGAGGATGAGCTTTAATTTTGTTAATTGACCTAATGCACACTTTTAGAGTATCATGCAGCTCACCACTCAATTTTTTGGCTACAAGATGCTGCCTGTGTAGGACACAGTGAACGGTACGTACTTTGGGAACCTTTTCCTTCAGAACGACGAAAAATACTCTATAACAGCCTACCATAGCAGGTGCACCATTAGTAGCTACTGCAGTAATATTCTCGAAAGGAATGTTGTGCTTGTTCAAATATTCTTGCAAACATAAAAAAATTGTCTCACCTGTTTGAAGATATTTAACAAACAGAAATTTATCAACAGTGTCATTCAGGGATGGACTATGGAACCTAACATAAGCCATGAGTAGACTGGAACTTCCGAAAGATGATTCATCAAGTTGAATAGCAAACTTACAATGCTGGAGCTCAGAGGTCAAAGTTCTTTCCACATAATTGGCCATTTCCTTAATACGTCGCTGCACAGTATTTACACTCAATGGTATGCACTTTAAAACTAGTTGAGAGTCTTTCTTCATAACATTTTCAATTACATCTTTTATAGCTGGAATTATAATCTCTTCACCAATAGTGTACGGTTTGCCTTTCTTTGCTTTATTAAGAGAGATGCTGTAGGATGTATTCAGTCTTCCTTCACTATCAGCGCTGGCAAATGACTTCAAATATGTACTTAATTTTGTCCGAACTCTCAATTTCTCTTTTAGCATTTTGAAATACTCAAAATCTTTGTTTTTCTTATCAGAATGAATCCTTTCCAAGTGGTCTTACATTTTTTTCCGGCTTCATCCTATCATTGCTGAAAGTTTTTTCACATAACAAGCACATTGGAATAGTTTCATTAAAAAAAGATGGCACAAAACCATATTTCAAATACTCTTGTGAATATTGTCTGCTTCTTATTACTGGTAGACGACATTGTAGGTATTAAACTCAGATTTATAATATGAACAACATGATACGATTGCAGCACAACAAAACAGCGGCAGTAAGATGCAACTTATTCTTTCTCAGAGTGCATTGTTGCTACTTTTTTGCTAAAAATAGATATCTAGACTTGGAAGGAATAATAATTACATCTAAAAGTTACCAATTCAATAGAATTAGATAGGAAAAAGATAAAAAAAGAAGTATCTAAATTTAATAGTTTTTCGGTATATTACGATATTTTCTATGTGAAGGACAAAATCTACATTTAGATATACAATACATAGAGTGGAAACCATACCAGAGTTTAAAAGTGCAACTTGTATATAATGAACCAGCAGCATTCACTTTTCTCCCTCCCCTCCCCCCCTCCACCTCTGTGGCTTTATGACTCCTCGACAGGGCGGTCATTAGAGGTGGGATGGAACTGCGGACAAGGAACTGCAAGGAATTCAGCCATGGCTTTTTGGAGTAGTTTGACACTTAAAGGTCAAAGGATCCTTATTTCCATAATGTATAATATTTTTTTTTTTTGTTGTCACAAGCAATTTATCTCCTTTGATATCTAACTGAAATCGAGATATGAGGTATTATTTTAGGGATTAAGGTCTCTGTGCTGGTTGCATCATATTTTAAGAATGGGATTTTTTGGAATTCAACCCTTAAAGGACAAAAGTATCATTATTTCCATGATGTGTTTTTTTATGTCATGAGCCATTCATTTTCCTTAATATCTAACTGAAATAGAGAAACAAGGTATTATTTTAGAGATTAAGGTGTGCAGTATGGTCATATTTTACGACCGGAATTTTTTGTAATTCGATTCTTAAAGGGCAAAGTATTCCTTTTTTTTTTTTTTTTTTTTTTTTTTTTTTTTTTTTGTCACAAGCCATTTATCTCCCTTCATATCTAAACGATATAGATAAATGAGGTATCATTTTAAAGATTAAGGACTCCACTGTGGTTATAACATATTTTAAGAAAAGAATCTTTTGGGATTTGAAATTTAAAGGGCAAATGTATTACCAGTTCCATATTTTTTTAATCCATTTGTCTCCCTTGATATTTAACTGAAATCGAGAAATGAGGTATTGTTTTAGGGATCAAGATCTTTGCATTGTTTGCATCGTATTTTAAGAAAGTGATTTTTCGGAATTCAACTCTTAAAGGGCAAAAGTCAAATTATTTCTATAATGTGTATTTTTTTTTGGTTGTCATTTATATCCCTCGATACCTAACTGAAAGCAATAAATGAGGTACCATTTAAAATTTTATGTCTCCACTCAGGCAACATTATAAATTAAGAATGAGTTTTTTTTTAATTCAGCCTTTGAAGGACAAAAGTAACAACTGTGAAAGTCACATGTATTATTATTATTATTATTATTATTATCATTACTCCACGATTCACTAAAAGTGTGTGGCAGAGGGTGCACTGCACCTATTCGAAATGGTATTGGTTTGGAAGAGATATACGGGATATGGTAGGAGCTGCCCATGCGCTATTGTGAGGGACCATCTCAGAATTTGCCTGGAGTGATCCCAGAAAACCATGGAAAACCCAGATCAGGATGGCCGGAGTGCTTTATCAAAAGCTACTTCTGTTGGATTTTAAGTTTACTCACCCGGTAAATCCTTTCTATTCCATTCCCTAATCGCTCGTGGAAAAAAATGAATATGGAAAAGAATCAGTTCTGGCCCTGCTTTCTCTTATATTATTTTCATAGTCATTGTGAGATATGAATGCTGCTGGTAGCAATATGGTATTTGTTTGCTGTCATTCCCAAATATATCAGTTGAGAATTTTTTAATTAGCTTCTGTCGAGAGCAACGCCTTCGGTGTTCCAGGTCATCCCAACCTAACTCCTTCAACATCACATTTATGCTTTCTCTCCAACTATATACACCTGTCATGAATCAGGTGGCTCTTCTTTGGACTTTCTCTAATGCCTCAATTAACTCCAAACAGAACAACAACATTCTAAGTGAGGACACACTAGTGACTTGTATGCAATCGATTTAACTTCAGGAGTACATTACATTCTCAATATGCTCATTCCACGACAAATTATAACACCTAGTATTTAGCGGAATCTACTGTTCTAAGGTCAATACCATTACTTTTATATTCAGAGCTAAATGATGTCACATTTTTACTTACATGTCAACTTTTTAGCATTACTCCAACTGCCAGTCATTACACCACACAATTATTTTCATAATATCATCTTGTAACAAAGCCCAGTAGTCCTGGGTTTTTCTTTCACAATAAATAATAGCATAATTGGCAAATAATCTTTCCATCCTCCTTATTATGTTACACAAATCATTAATGTATATGAAAAACAACAAAATCCTTATCACACTTCCCTGGGGAACCCTGGATCTCACTTCAGTCAGTTCAGAGACAAGCTGCTATATAGCAGCAGCACATATCACAGAGAAATTAATAAACTGGTTTCACTGGCATTGACTATTCTTACCTGCCTATTACACTAAACAAATATACAATTGATACTAATAAGGCAGTTCTTCTTTCATCAAATTACAAACCAACAATCTTACTATTCACTGTATTTGCGAAATTTTTGCACTGGTCATCTAGTTTAATAACATTGTTAAAAATTAAATGCATCTGAGATACCATAACTAAGCTGATGAAATCAAATTTCTGCTAAAGAAAGAAAATTTAAGAGCACAGAAACCGAGCAAACAGACACATACATTTAAATTGACTGAAGTTACAAAACAATATGGCCCCTGATATTAAATTTTTCTGCTGCATACAATCTCCTGTGTGGGTGAATGCATAAGATGTTCCAGTACTGATTTTGGCAAGATAAAAACAGAATGTGCCAAAACTTCAACATCATCAGTTATTATTTTGAGCAGTTAACCGTGAGTCCCTCAGCAAATGTTTTACAAATAGGGGGGGGGGGGAAACAACAAAAGCAAAAATTAAGCTTGTACTATCATACACAGATCATGTTAAAAGGGCTGTGTCACCATAAGTCCAGAGAAATGAAGTTTTCATACCATCAAGAACATTTTGAAAAGTTTCTCCACCTCCATGATATCCTGTGCAGATTATTTTGGGCTGCTTTGGAATATCAACTTCTGGTCCTCCACTTTTTATCATCAGTTCTCTCAGCTTTATCAGACTACTATATAAGCTAATTATTGAAGCCTGAAAATAAAAAAAGTTACTTTCAATCATATAAATCATTTTTTGAAATTTTTTATTTCATTGCAATAAAAAACACCCTTGTCCTGTTAGTAATTTTAAAGTGAAATATTACAACCCATTTGCATTTCTGCTCATTACAAATTTTAACTTTAAAATCTTTCAGTTAAATGCTAGGTTGTGGTGGTCATTGTCATTTCTTCACTTCCATGTACAATTCCTAATTCTGCTACGAACACCCTTCATGGTTCATCACCTTACAATCCTGGCACTCTCTTCTGTTTCTTGTCTTCTGGTGAATCCTAACTTAATTCCTTTATCATATCAGTTACCAACTGTGTTCCATGGTAATTTCCACAAGCAAGTAAAGATGGCTTTTTACACTCCTTCAAACTTATGTATTTGAGACCAAAAATGTGGGTACTACATTGCAACACCATATTGAAGCAATGGTATGATCATAATTTTGAAAACCAATTCTCTCATTTCCATGGCATATTGTAATGTAAGTGTTAAGAGTGCAAACTTAGCAAGCTGCTTTGGTATGGGGGTCAAACCGGCAAGCTGGCAAGACAGGACAGTGAATTTCAGTGTTAGGCAAAGAAAAAGAGTGGACACGCTATTCCAAGAAACAATCTCTGGTGGTCTAGGTGATAAAGAAATACATGATTGGCCAGTTAGACTGTGATGATTAAAAAGAATTATGATTTGCTAAAAAACAAACAAGAAATAGAACAGCCATATTTTTAGTTTTTTTAAAAGAGGCTATGGTGATCTGACATGCCTATTACTAACTGGTTGATCCACACAGGAGCCATGTGTAGTGTTTGCCATACCGCAGATGCTTTCCACTAATCCACATCGTCTTACTGTGAGATGTAAAGACTGCTTATTTCATTTGATAGCCCAGTCTGACAAGCATGTGCAATGTAGGGCGTTGTTTACTAATTACAAACCTGCTTTCATTGTAATGCAGAACTGGTACCAGCCTGTGTATTTGAGTTTTAAAACAAACTGTTTAAGTGTGATCCTTTGAACTCTGATGAACATTCTTTTGTAGTACCTTTAGAGACAGACATTAAAATTAATAATCCTGATGAATTTCCTGATTCCTGTTTAGCAGACATATTGAATTTCAAATCTGCAGAAAACCTTACCCTGGACCTTTCAGTATTACTAGCTAATTCCATCCACGATCTAAACTATTCCTACCATCTCTGTTATATCTTCAAGTAATTACAAGTTACAGAAGAGTGTTTTCTGAAGTCTATGGTAGAATAAAGAGGGCTTGTGTGGGTTAACAATTGGTCAAAGGGATGGAAGCACACTCAGCTAATAAATGTATACAGTACACCTACCCAGCAATTATCATTACAATATCTCTTGAGAACCCTCACCTGTAAATGAAGGTTTCTAAAACCTCTAATAACCACAAGCTGATCAAGTTTATTATCAAGTGTACTGCTGGAATATGTACTTGTACACCTTATGGTCTTAAACTGAATTTAATTTAGTTAGAGTGGACTGCATGCTACCAGTGTCAATTTCCATAGTCATCTATTAACCCTTTTCTTCTTCTTCTTCTTCTTCTTATTCTTCTTATTATTATTATTACTAGTTGACCCAACAGACATTGTCCTATCGTAACTTCAATAAATTTGTTTGTAATCATTTTGTAAATTTGTGGAAGGCTGTTGAAAATGTGTTAACAAAGTAAAAATTAGAAAAAGAAACATTATTGTATTTATTAATGGCTGTGTCTATGGTTATTCAATTTAAGTAAGAGTATATTCAGAAGTAGACCAATGGGAAATTTTATATGCAAGATGAGTTATATCAGCAGTAAACTACTGAAATACTGGAAATGTAATGGACTAGGAACCACGTGGTTTTGTTCTAAAATTTAGGTCACAATTAAATTACTTCAGAATTTCATGTTAACCAAATGATTTACATCTTTCCCGTTAAATTTGAAATCTCAGTGTAATTCAAGGTGTTTGATTTACATTTCAATCATTGCATCACCACACCAGTTTTGATTGTTTTTTAGATCCAAAGACTTTTTATGTGCCACCGTACATTCATCCCAAACAATCAGTTTTCAATGCTACAGAACTTAGGCCATTGCACAGTTCTTCAAAAGGTTGCATCTTGGTCTTTCACTGATTTGCCCATTCAAGGGAAACTTGAATGCTAAATATGCTGTTATTTGTAATTCTGTAATTTAATGGTAATTCTCTGCATGGCAATATATAGGCAGGCACAGTCCGTGACACTCATATTCACCATATTGTTGGAGCCACAGGAGCGCTTGGAAAATTTATGAAACATTTAACATTTGGACTTAAAAATATTGTTGAGGGTGGTGGAATGTTAAGTCTAGTGAGGGAAGACGACTTTAAAATTAACTGGTACAACATAATATGGCATTCAGAGCAATCATCAATTAGTTTTCTTTGACTTTCATAATTATTTGGGGTGTTTGTGAAAGTATCTTTTCAGTGTTTATGTTTCTTGAATATTAATCAGCAGTCTTCAAATGTGATTTTTAATGTTCAGTAAGAGTCTATAAAATGTGTGATCTGATGCCAGTATACCTTCAAAGACTTTAAATGATAATATTACTTAAAATTACATCAGTGACATTTCTTTCGGTAATTCACATCAACTCTACAGTCATTATTTATGTACGATTGTAGCCTCTATCCCAAGGAAAATTTCTGCTTAACATAGTGTCATATAACCTAACATTTGCTAGTAAATAATCAAAATTTGTTTAAAGAGTTACACGCTTGTAACAAACCAACAGTAAAGGATATTTAAAACCATTTTATTGCAGTTTTCAAGTGATAAGTAGGAATAAATAGTAAAATCCAATCATAACAATTTGTCAAAATCGCCGTTGTAAAGAGAATTTCTTATTTCAGATTAGAAAACAGTTTAAATTCAGGCACACAATAAGTGATTCAAATGAAAACCACATATGACACTTCAGGTTTATAAAATAGTACTGAAGACATATTCCGTTTTGAAGTTGGATTTCACATGTGGGTAAGAAGATATTTGCATACACGACATGGCCTACACTTAAATTTGCTAGGTAAAGATTATGTAAGTTCCAAAATCACAAAAATTGTAAATCTGAATTTAGTAAAAAGATTGAATCAATGCCATTACATTGGCATCAGGATGATCAGGAATCAAGAAGTCAGAACCAGGAGAAACTTGTAAAAGAAGCCAGACCTTTGTCAAAGGTTTGGCAAAAGCATTACAAGAATTCTGTACAAAAAGACAAGTGTTATAATAGTACCACAAACATTAGAGAAAATGATGCACCAACACATAATGAAAATAAACTAAAGATATATCATCAGAATGTTCAGTCCATTTCAAATAAAACTGATTTGTTAGAGATACTAGTTAATAATCAAATCAGAGAAATTTCAATTTTGTGTATTACAGAGAATTGGCTTAAGAATGATCAGATTCAAAATGTTAATATTTCAAATTATATCTTGGCTAATAATTATTGTAGATCTTCTAACCAAAAAGGGGGAGTATGCATTTTTCTCAGAAACAATATAAAATATGAACCTTTGTTACATAATAATCACATGATTTCAGAAAATAACTTTCAATTCACAGCAGTTAAACTACCCAAATTTAAAAAGATAATAGTTTGTGTGTACAGAACTCCGGATAGAAATTTTGACTTATTCATACAAAGATTAGAATCACTCTTAAACAATATTAGCAAGCAAAATCTTGATTTTATAATATGTGGAGATTTCAATGTGGACTATCTAAAAGGGAACAAAAATAGAGACTTGTTAACACAACTCCTTAATTCATATGGTTTACATCACACAGTAAATAATCCAATAAGAGTCACAGAATTCAGTAAGACAGCCCTTGATCAAGTTTTCATAAACAAAGATAAACAAAGTTTCTTAGTGGAACCCAGGTATCAGTGATCACTTGGTTCAAATACTAACTATGTATGTAAAAGAAAAAAAATATACATAATGCCACAAAGAGAATAAAAACCAGATCATTTAGTGAAGAAAACATTGCAAACTTCAATCATTTATTAAGTAAGGAATCATGGGCAGACATTTATCAATTAGATTATATAAATGAGATATTCAATATGTTTAGTAAGCTATTAAAATATTATTTTGATATAGCATTTCCTCTAAAAATAAAAATAATAAAAAACAGTACATCTCATAAAACCTGGATAACAGCAGTAATAAATAATTCATGTAAAAAAAGAGACTGCTTCACAAAGTATACAAACAAACCACACTACACCTGAATTTGAGGCCTACTATAAAAAATACTCAGCTACATTAAACAAAGTTATAAAAGAAGCCAAAAATTTGCAAAATGATAGATTTATTTATAACTCCACTATTTTTAAAAAAAAAAAAAAAAAAAAAAAAAAAAAAAAAAAAAAAAAAAAAAAAAAAAAAACCCAAAGCTATGTGGGATGTAATAAGAAAGGAAACAGGTAAAACTAAAAAATTAGACCAAAATATTTCATTAAAATGTAGTAACGATGTAATTAGTGACCCAACTGTGGTAACAAATCTTTTCAATTATTATTTTACTGGTATTCCTGAAGAACTATTTAAAAAATTATAAATATAATTAAAAAATAGGGGATAATAAGATAAGAACATGTGGTGGATCACTTTTTATTGATAATGTTCAAGAGGAAGAAATTGCCATTGCCTTAAAAGAACTAAAGAATAAATTCTGTGCAGGAATTGATGCAATTCCTGACGCAATCCTAAAGAAAAGTGCTAGATACATAATTCGACCACTAACATATTTATGTAATAGTTCATTAAAATCTGGTACTTTCCCAGAAATACTAAAGATAGCAAAAGATATTCCGATACATAAGAAGGATGAAACAGATAAACTAAATAACTACCAACCTATTACCATCCCATCTGCTATCTCAAAAATACTAGAGAAAATTATGTATAAAAAGTTACTAAGCTTCATAACAAGAATAACAAATTATCTGATTCACAACATGGATTTAGATCAGGGAAATCAACCCAGACAGCTATTTATGCTTGTGTTAAGAATATATTAAAAATAATTGATAAAAAGAAAAAGTAACTGGCATATTTCTTGATTTGTCTAAAGCTTTTGATGTGGTAGATCATAAAATCCTCCCGTCTAAGCTTTATCATTATGGAATCAGTTGTATAGCATACAAATGGTTCAAGTCGTACCTTGATGGAAGGAAACAGGTTGTCACCTTAAAATGTAAGGACACAAAAAGTGAAATAATCAGAGAGCATGTATCAGACATTAGATGTATTAAACAGGGTATTCCACAGGGTTCGGTTCTTGGACCCCCTCCTGTTTCTTTTGTATATCAATGACATTAATGAAACTTTTGAGTCACATAATAATATTCTCTTTGCAGATGACACAACACTTATAATGAAAGGTGAAACCAAAGAAGTTCTTCAGCAAAGTATTAATAAAACCACTAAACAGCTATCTGAATGGTCCAAAAATAAATCATTTAATAATTAATTGTGAAAAAACCATTGCAGTAAATCTCCATGCTTCTCAAAACAGGAACCCTGCCAACCCAAATATTATTTTTTACAATCAGACTTTAGCAAACAAATTAGATTCAAAATTTATAGGTTTATGGATTCAATCGAATCTTAAATGGAATAGACATATTCAATATTTGAGCCCTAAATTAAATCAAATCTGTTATGCATTACGTATCTTAAAATTAACCACTAGTAAACAAACTTTGAAAATTGCATACTTTGCCCATTTTCACTCTCAAATAAAGTATGGAATTATATTCTGGGGTTTATCATCAGATGCACTAAGTACTTTCAGAATTCAGAAGCGAGCAATAAGAATAATGACAAATCACAAATCACAGGAATCTTGTAGACCCTTATTTAAATATATGAATATTCTTCCACTACCAAGCATTTTCATGTTTGAAACCATTATGTTTTTTAGAAATAATTTCATAGGTAAAGATGCAGCTCTTAAATCAAATAATGAGTTACACGATCATTTCACAAGGAAACAATCAGATTTGCATATTATGCATACAAAAACAAAATGTATCGAAATGGAACTTTCCACATAGGGATTAATATTTTCAATAAATTACCGCATAATGTAAAAGCAAAATCAGAAAGGGGAATTTTTGAGAAATTGTTGATGTCATACCTTCAATACCACTCGTTTTACTCTGTAGAAGAATATTTGAATTGTATTAATTAATTTAATGTAATGTAAATGTAAATCATATTCTATAATTGACGTGTCTCATATCATTATGTATAAAGTGCATGTATATAATTTTGAGGACAAATAAAATACTACTACTACTGCTACTACTATCACAAGAAACAGATGTATCAAATTTTAGACTACATTATGTAAAAATTTAGAGTCATTAGGTAAAGAGTTTATAAACTATTCATAGAAAATGATGATTTCAAATAGAAAACGAAAATTACACACAACAGAATTTAGCCAGATACAGATGGAAAAGTGTGTTTAAAAGAAAATAGAATTTTTCCTATGCATACTGAACGAGTTTTGTAAAGAATTATGGTATATTTCGGCCAGAAAAGGAAAATTAAATTTAAGAATAATTACAAAAAGATGGTGGTAGTCAAGAATGTAGTTTGAAAACAGATTTTAAAGTGGAAAATGAAAACTATATGAAAGAGACTAGTTAACAGTTAAACAACTTCACTATCATATGAGCCCCTTAAAGCCCAAGTGGTGTAACTCACATGAATCAAGTTTCGAGAAAATTAATGTTTTACTGCAGTTTTAATAAAAAAAAATTCGTTTTATATATTTTGAAGTTTTTTGTATCATTAAAGAGTTATTCTAACTTATTCTGGCAGTTTTAAAAACTTTTAAAATGTTTTCTTTTTTTGGGGGGGGGGGCTTTGTTTGGAGTTACACCACTTGTGATATAAACAGGGAACAGATTCTCTTTAAAGAAGGGGGAAAGAATACAGTATTTTACTGCAACATCTATTTTTTATTCTACTGTTTATACATTTCTTACTCTGCATCTAGTGGCCTAATGTCTGCAGCATCATCTTGAGTCGATAGACTATAAAAGTAAGGATGACAGATGGGTGGAATGAATGGTAACATGTCTTGCATATCCTTTTTCTTCTCTTTTGTTACAGATCTTTGATTTCTGTACAGTTATTCTTGAGATACATTAGTAAGATTAACAGGTCTGCCTCTTTTAGGTCCAGGTTTGAAGTTTAGTTCTGAAAAGGGCATTTCTTTGGAAAGAGTTTCTATGAAAAAAATTGAAAATGTTTCTTCCTATCGATACTGGATCCACTGCATTTGTAGCAATGATAAAGGATGTTTTTCCGTATCAACCTTTCTTTTGGTGAAATGTTGTAAAAGATTTCCAACAGACAAAAAGTCACCATGAGTCATCACTGTTATGTAGAAAGGATTTTTCTTCCTAGATTTTGCAATGACAGTATACCTGTACCAATCATTGTGATGATATATCTGCTAAATACTGCTGTAGTTTGCTATTGAGGCAAAATCACAGTTATTGGGCAAATAAGAATAACCACTTCTCATAAACTTCTGGTCAATAACTTCAATGTTATTATCTTCACTCAGAACCAGTTTCATCGCCATTCCAGTTTCTATTTTGCTTGGCACAGGTGTCACTATACATTAAAACATTTTTCACAGCTGAAGCCCTGTTTTCAATGTGCTTGACCAAACATACACTAATTTCTTGGGAACTTTGTGATCCATTTATCTCATTACAACAATACATAAATCCTAATTTTGAGGAAAGCTCATGGCATCCCAAATTATAAACATTATTGCACTTGACATGATAGTTTAGGAAAAGGAAGAGACTTTTCCAAATCATAGGAAAATGTATAGTAAGAGGTATTATTAATGGACTGTTGAGTGCCCTCGTTCATGGCATTATGAGCTTTTTCTGCTTGGCGAAGATGAATTCAGAATCTGCTGGAATACATTCATCACTTGCTCCAATATCTGCCAAAATGCTTGGCTCACTAACACTGCTCTCATCACTGCTCATAATGACACATCAAAACTTAAATCTTTTACATCTAGGTTATTAAAATGTTTTTTAGTTTACCTGGTTACAACATTTCTAGATGAGCAAAAAGTGGTTGAACTGCAAACAGTTACAGGCACAGTGGTGTATCTCCAATATACACCACTTTAGCTTTTACCCAACAAATGGCTGCATTGACTGCATAAACTAGTGCTGCTAACTATAAGGTTGTTAAGGGAACTAGAATTTACACCACTTATGCTTTAAACAGAATGCAACTTGTTGAACACTTCTGAAACATTAACTCCAAAAAAACAAAAATTGGACTTACACCACTTCGGCTTTAAGGGGCTCATATATAAAAATGCATCCTGTAGCGTTTAAAACAAATTTCAGCTCTGTAGCACAAATACTTTAGGAGATAGAGAATAAAGAATTTTTAAGTTAAGATGCAATTATGGATTGCACTCAGATAGAAAATTATAAACAAGCCAGATTAGTTACCAAAAGCTCAGAGAGGACGAGTAGATTATTTTAAAACAAGAATTAACAACATAGCTTGAATACTGTGAAAGTGAAAGGAAATTTTAGGTTTTGCCACTTTAATAATTTTTTTACAGACAAATGGCTGAAGTTAGAGAAAATTTCATTAGAAGTTGTTTTAACATTTAAGTAAATGGTTACCTTCCCTAAAAGTTTCAAAAAAATAGAGCAAAAATAAGGTTTGACATTACATAATTTCCTAGAAAATTTGTGAAAAAGACCCAAGAGGCTATCTAATAGGAGTTGGAACACATGGAGGGAGCAGTTGTAGAGAGAGGTTGTCTGTGCACTGCTGGTTTGGCATGATGCGTGTAGAAGAAGGAAGAAACTGTATGCGGGAGTGAGGCTAGTTAGGCCTGATGGACTAATTTCAATATATTGTAAAAATGTGATTTTACTCCAATGTAGTTGAAATTTATTTAGTTAGTGGGTTATCAGGAGTTGCTTGCAGCTTGTCTCAGGGTTTAAGCCACAATTGTTTATTTTTGAGAAGATATTTGATACTTTAAAATTGATTACTGTAGGTTGTACCAAAATTTGAAGAATATATAGTTTGAACATTTCATGATTGAATACAGTGGACATTATTTAATCTTTGTGAGGTTTAACTTTAAAATTTTGTTCCACTGTATTGTGATTTCCTCAATGTTAACACACATTATATAACAACTCTGGAAAATTCCATGATTTAAAGATTACTATAAGTGAAGGAATGGGATGATGTAAATATATCTGGATGCAAATTTTAGTATGCTTGCCTTATCCAGAAAGCTGTCATTTACAGAGACATAGTATCCAAGTTTGGGACAAAATGGAGGACATTGTGAAGAAACGCAGGTAACAAGGGAACACATAATATAGTGCTTTGGATCAAGAATTGTACAAATGTATTACCCAAATAACTCATTTAGCAATATGGATTACACACAGCACATTTATTATGCTAAATCAATAAAATATAAACAAAATATCAAGAACAGTAGGAATGCTGAGTTGTGACCATAATACAGGAATAATATTACAGGGTGCAAGTATATTGTATAATTTGTATGTTGGAAAGAAAACTGATTTTGATTTATGACACCATATACTGAGCTGCCAGTGTGTCCTGAGGGCAGTTTTTAGTCAGTTTTCCAAAGTCATCAAGGCAAAATAAATAAAATACACTTATCATGCAATAAACAGTTACATGTTTCACAGACAGATGGCAACATTTAGCTTCACCCCCCCCCCCCCCACCCAAAAAAAAAAAAGTCCACCAGTAGGTATAAAATTCTTGGCGTCATCAAGGGAATGCAGCCATAAAACCGTAGCTTCAAATTTGACCATGCCAACAATGAGTAAAATTCACAGAAGGCAGCCGACCTCAAAATGTTGGGAAAAGGTAGTGAAAGAGAAGAAGAAGAAAATATTGTAATTGCAATTGTTCTAAGAGCAGTTACTATACTGAAAATTAATTGAAAGAGAAAATAACACAATTTTTTAGCATAAATGTAGATATAAAAATAAGTTGCAACAGGGAAAATAAAATTAGCTTTTCTGTTGAATTTCCTTAGTAAAAGAAAATTTAACAATTTGCAAACCTGCTTTTCTTCTAGTTCTTTATTGAGTTTCATGTATTTATATTTCTGAAGAGCATATTGGGAAGCTGAAGATTTTTTATTAAATGTTGAGCCACATTTGTGAGTGGTGCTGCTTCTTGTAACATCACTTGTCGGTGAAGTGCTACGTGAACAGGTACTCAAGGCCCGTCGTGATGATTTATCACCCACACTTTGTTGAGTTTCAGAGGGCTGAAAATAAAAAGTTCAGACATGTAGGCAATGGGGAAATGTTTTCTTGCATTTACAGTGCACATAATATTCAAAAATTTTCTCCTTGTTTTCAAGGCAAACCACATAAATTTACTTTATTTTAGTATATTCACTAGACATTTAAATATATTATAGCATAATGATGCATAAAATGACTTCTGATACCGCAGTACTGAAAATACACCTTGAGTAGGACTAAAAAATAAAAATATCTTGAATCATAACATTGAGTAATAGACAGTAAATAGACAGAAGGGAATGGAGAGAGGAGGCAAACTGCAAGTAAATTTAATTTATCTTTGTCTGATAAACAGCAATCATTCTTTTTTCCCAAATGAAGCAGCATTTTCTAGAATTTTATGCATAAAATGATCAATTTATCTTTAATATTTGCTTTACAGCACAACTTCAATGGATATGAAAGGGCCTGTGAAATACTAAGTACAGTCAACCAAAACCATTCTAGCTGTAAATGGCCAACCAGGCGGCATTAAATAAGATTTTACTCCCCACTTCCTTGAATGTCAGTGTACAGTTCCCCCATCCCCAACCTGCAAATCCCTTCTTGATCATTTCAGATGTCACCTCTCTTTATACCAACACCCCCTTTTGCCAGGGCTGTACTGCCCTTAAACATCACCTTGATGTGTGTCTTCAGAGCACACTTTTTAGCACTACCTTTCTCACTTAACTGGTCGCTTTATTATTGTTATTTTAATTGTGATGGAGCACATGTTCTCTTGGAAATTCACTTAGTCATCTAATTACCCCTTTTTATTTTATTTTTTAAATGAAATATATAATTTGAATGTTTAATTCCTCGTCCATATACTTTTAAATTATTTACCCTAAAAACCTTCTTCATTTTCCAGTTTTACATCTACCATGAGGTAACAGGCAGCACTATTGGCAATTGCACCCTCCTATGTCAACTTCTAATGGGCAGATTGAGAGAAACTTTTCTTCAAACTTTTACCGTACAATCCACTATGTGATTGAGATATGCAGATAATTTTTTATGGTCAGATCCCATGTTGAAAACCTCCTGCCTGATTTCCTAAACTCCCTTAACAACATCCATCCCTTAAACATCACAGGATCCTACTCTCTTAACCACATCACCTTCATTGACAAAGGCATCTGGGTTCCTTATGACCACTTACAGTCCTCTGTCTACATCAAACCCACAAACCTACAACAATATATGCATTCTAACAGCTTCCACTCTCATCACACAAAATGCTCTCTCTTCTGCAGCCTAGCCATCTTAGGCAGATGCATCTACTCTGTTCAAGATTCCCTTTTCTTCAGTAGCCTGACACAAGTCATTATATGCTGTAATTATTGCTAGAATTGGTCCGTCAACAGGTATCGTAAGCCAAGAACCATTCAACACACTAAAAGGCACAACCCAAAACAAATCAGAATCCTGTACTTCTCACCAAGTTTTCCCCTGGCTTGGAATCCCTGAACCAGATACCTCTTCATGCCTATGACTTTCTCAGATCTTTTCCTCAAATGCATTGACTTTGCTCTACTATTTTCCCACAACATCTCACATCACCTTTAGCAGACCACCTAACTCAAGATTAGTAGCGAAACAATAGGGTGGTTGGACAGGCAAAATGCCAGGGGTCCCAAGCAGTAGTGGAGCTAAAAAAAAAGGGGTTCAGCCATAAATTTGGTGCCCCATTTCCCCCCCTCATCTCCTGCCTAGATATGGCACTCGGAGGGAGTGAACTAGCTACCAGCTGACTAATGTTGCTAAACCATCTGTGGCTCCTTTCTTTGTAATAAACCTCATTGCAAAACATGTTATATGAATCCACCTGCATAACCTATTGTAATCCCACAACTGGTAAAATCTACCCCCTTATAGCCCATGCTACCTAATTATCTACCACCATGGCTCACATAACTCTTACTATGAATAAGTTACCCACCAAAATGAATGTTCACAGACACACATATTACTCCGAAAATCTAGATCACCATGTTGCTGTCCACACCAACTCTCATAACTCTTGTGACCTCAATCTTTGTATTTTACAGTCAATGGCATAAGAGTAACAGATCCCCATAAAAAGCCAGTGCGAATTGGGCTTACAACACATTATGAATAACAGACACCCCTTGAGCCTCAATCTCTTACAATGCTCACCTTCCTCACTCTTGTAATCCCATTACTTGTAAGTGCATATATATAAAACTAAGGAAGGATGGGGAAATATGACCCAACACTTCCCACAGATGTAGGCAGCTGGGAATGACGAAAAAAAAAAAGTGCAATATTTTGGCATACAGCCTTATTCATGCAGAAGTGATTCACCAGACATCTGTCTCCGTGTACACATCTGACTCTGCCTGGTGTCTCACTTCTGCACGAATAAGGTTGTATGCTGAAATATTGCGCTTTTCTTGTGTTTTTTTTTTTGTGTTCATCATTCGCAGCCGCCTTCATCTGTGGTAAGTGTTGGGTATATATTTCCCTATCCTTCCTTAGTCTTATTGCCTTAAAGCATTTTCCCACTCATTGTTATATATATATATAAATATATATAGATATATATTTATATATATACCAAACACTTACCACAGGTGAAGGTGGCTGGGAATGACGAACACAAAAAAGAACAAACACAATAAATGCAGAATATTTTGGCTTACAGCCATATGCAGGTGGTGCTTCACTCTTCTTTACCATTTTGTAATTTCTGTACAATGATGCTGATTGTCTTTCCATGCTTCCTCTGCAGTATAATTACAGTAAAACTCTAATTATCCAAACTCCGACTATCCGAATTGCTGAATATCTGAATAGCTTTTTTTAAGATGTGCGTGCAAGAAGTTGAAAGGTATACCAACTGAACAAGAGAAGGAAAAGGAAAAAAAGGAAAAAGAAGCACAAGAAACGGAAAGGGAAGAGACAGGAAATGATGGGGATGACGTGTTACTTTAAGAATTCAGAAACATTCTTTTGAAAATTACTGGATGTTCCAAAGTTAGTGCTGAAGATGTAGGAGAGTGGGTGGTGTGTGATTCATCAGACACTGGGTATGAAATTCTAAATGATGATGAACTTATTGAAAGTGTGAGAGAAGAAAGTTTCAAGGAGGGAAGATAACCTTAACGTCGAATTTGAAGCAGACACGAGACCATCAGCTAGGCATCAGACCGATCGTGACTACATGCAACTTGTCACTGTCAAGTGGATGCGTGACTTGGCTTCCCGAAAACGGATGAATACGTTCAAACAGTTTACTTTGACCGAGATGTTCAGCAAGCAATGACTTTTATTTACAGTATGGTATGTCCATACTGCACTAAAGAACAGCACTTGTAAGTATGCTTAACATGTAAAAGAGTTGGATTTTCATTTAATTAATTAAAAGCTCTTTTTCTTTAAAAATAGTTTTTTCTTCCATTTTCAATATGTATACAGTAATTAATTAAAATAGACCCTTTTTCTGAAAAAATCCAATTATCTGAATTGATTATCGAAAAGGCGTCCGGTCCCAACTGATTCGGATGACTGGAGTTCTACTGTGCTATTTATTTTCTTTCAAATATTTATAGCTGTTGATTGATTTTGGTGTACATTTTTGCTCTAGCAGTCAGCATTTCTTTATTTATACTGTTTCGCGCTTTATGATTTTTCTGAATATTATTAATCATTTTTCAATGATGTTTTTGCTATTTCTCCATACAACAATGAATATTATTAATATTTTTTTCATGTTTTACCTCATTTTCTGACAAGAATAAGGCTATACGCCAAAATATTGTGGTTTCTCGTGTTTGTTCTTTTTTGTGTTCATCGTTCCCAGCCGCCTTCATCTGTGGTAAGTGTTGAATCATATTTCCCCATCCTTCCTTAGTTGTATATAGAGGATTCAAAGCTAAAGCAGATCAATTAATGGTGAATATTTTCAGTGATATACTAAAACAAGTCCTTGCTGTTGCTATGTTCTAACAGATATCAGCAGTTGTCTTTAGCCCTGAAGAACTCTCTTAAAATTCAATCAAGTCCAAAATCATACCACGTGGTTTCTGAGTGTTTACTTGTGCATGTATGTTGGCTGGTAAAACTTCAAAATAATGGATTCATATGAATGTGTAGGCCTTTCCTGAGTGATCCTTAATCTATTTTCCTTTGCAAAATGAATCAATAGCTTTGAATCTAAAAGGTAAAGTATGTTAAGATAACAAATTACAATATAACATTTTCTGAATATATTTTGATTTATTTGATGTTTGTTATTTTACTGTTTTTACTGTTTATCCATAATTTATTATGAAATTACTGATTGTTATTATTGACGGAAAAGATAATCATGCTTTCTCTTTCTACATAGATAATTCTAATTCAAGGCAGGTGGAACTAGTCTAAGCTTCTTCTTCATCCCTTCCTGGGCTTAGCAAGCCTAAGATTAACATACAATTAAAAAAGAAAAATACAGACACTTGGAAAGAAAAAGAAAGTTCACAATTTAAGTTGACTACCTTACTATTCCGTAAATGGTAAGAAGGTTTAAAAAATGTGCACCTTGTCACAGTAAAAAGGATTGTAATGAAAAATTCACAGAGGAAAGAAACGTATTTTGATTTATTTGATGTTGTGTATTATACTGTTTTCAATGTTTATCCATGATTTATTATGAAATTTGTGATTCTGTATATAAAAAACTTATTGCAAAGCAATGCATTACTTTTCTTTATAGATAACTCTGAATCAAGCTTAGTGGAACTATGTGAAGTTTCTTTTTTGTAACTTCCTGGGCTAAGTAAACCTAAGAACATGCAAATAAATAAAGAAAAATACACACTTGACGAAAAAAAAAAAAAAAGGAATGGTGCAATTTAAGACACAGTTGACTTCCTTATCATTCAGTGAATGGCAAGGAGGTTTAAAAAATATGCACCTTTTCACTGTAAAAAGAATTGTAGTGAAAAATTCACAGAGGAAAGAATTGAACTGAACTGCAATGGAGTGCACACTCCAGTTACAATATTCTTAGTCATCTGACTACACCCTCCTTGTTATTTTTCTTTTTTATTATCTTATATGCTTTGAGTGTTAAATTTCTTCACCCATCTAATTTGGCTTTTTTAAATTTTAATTTTAAATTCTTTTAGTGTTATGGAAAATTATTCGTCAATTCCCCTAGTAATTTATTCCAATATTAACCACAAAAGAAAATTTTCCCACTTTCTTATGCATGAAATTGAGTAACAGCTTGTGCCCATGGTCATTTTCTCCTTTCCATGAACAACTCCTAATTCTTTGACCAATATCCTTCCAAAACCCATCACCAACATATGTATTGTATACTCCCACCACTCTCTTCACCTCCTAGTGCCTTCCAATCCAGCTCCATCGTCATATCGGTTACTGACGTGGTCCGAAGGTAATGTCCACAAACAAATTTAGCTGCTTTTCGCAGCATGCCTGCAAACACCTGTATTTGATACCCAAGATATGGATCCCAAACTACACCATCACATTCAAGCAATGTTCTGACCTAAGTTTGTAACCAAGTTTCTAAACTTCTCTGGTTCATTCTCTCATCGCCCTCTCAAGTAAATTAAGAATCTTGTAACCTTTTCCTACCACCCTGCCCACCTGAGTTTATTATCAAATGTTATGAAAAGCTATTTACACTTCAAACCTTCAACAAGCTATTCTAGACTCACCCTATAATCGTAAACAACTTTAAGTTTTTTTTATGTGCATATCTGATAGCTGAACACTTCTTGCAATTTATCTTCATTCATGATGACCTACCCAGATAGATATTCTATTCAGGTCATCCTGCATCTGTTCACAGTCTTCTCCCATTTTGATTCTACCTTATATACCATTTTGTCATTAATTAGAATGATGAATAACAATGATCCCAATACACTGCCATGTGGCACTTCATATTCCCATCCATCTCTTTTAAGACTGTGTTTTTTACCCTAATGCTTTGCTTTCTGCCTCTTAAGATTTCCTCTACAGAGGAAGTCACTTATTCATCCTTTCTAATAGTTTTCAACTTATTTAAAATCATTTTAATATTTCTTTCTGTCAAATGTCTTAGAAAGGTCTAGTACTACACTATCAGCTTGCTCTCCCTTGTCCAGTTCATCAAAAATACCTTGCATATACCCCACTATCTGAGTTTCACATGAATATCCTTGCTTAAAGCATTTTCTATTTTAAATAAATATTTCTTCGCCCTTTTTTATCACCTTTGAAAACCAGTTTCTTTATTCACAGTCCTTCCAGAGGTAGTTGCATATTATTCTCTCTATCATTTTGCTATGACTGATGTCAAACTAACCAGCCCGTAATTTTCAACCTATATGTCACTCCTCCTTTAAGAGCTGATACTACTATCGCTCTTTTTCAGTCCTATGGTAAACAGCTAGATCCCAGACTCAATTTAAATAATGTTTCAAGGTAATGTACAGTACAGTATCATCTTTAACACATCTGTAGTAATATTATCTACACTGTCTGGCTTTCTTAGCTCCTTCTGAGCTTTTTTATGATCGATTTCAAATTCTGTAGTTTCCTCGTCTCGACTTTATGGGGATGCTCCTCTAATTTACTCCCTCCCATTCCAGGATAATAGTCCACAGTGGTTTCATTAAACCAGTCACTCAATATCTCTGTTATTTTAAAATCCACAGTAACTTTTTCTCCATCATTGTCTGCAAATGTCTGAATACCTTTCCTCCCCCTCAGCTTTCTAACATGACCATACATATTTCTATGAGTAGAAGTACTGTTCAGAGGTCCACCCTGCACTTCATGAAATCATCTTTGGTTCCGCTCTTTGCTGCTATTTATTCCTTGTTTAGTTGCATCAATTATTACCTACTGCCTCACTTTTTTGGGTTCTCTTTTTACCAACCTCTTTAATGTCCTCACCTCCCTATTATAGTATATTGGTTATGTGCATCTCTTAATTTTCAGTTTGAAATAAATATTTCTTCACCTTTTTTATTATCTCCTTGACTTCTTCCATCTGTACTTGCCCCTTTCGTTCGTTTGCTGATCCTTCCCCTGAAATATCCCTTCAATTCTGAAATTTATTCCTTTTTGGACACTGGCTAAGTGAATAACATAATATAAAACAGTACTGCATTGAGATCACTTATTTCTTCAGTTACTTGAGATCTCCATTGCATTAATGAGAACATCAAATTTACAATGGAAGTGGAGAAGGATAGTCACCTTCCATTTTTAGATATTTTGGTAGAAAAGAATGTGGATTGCACCATAGGGCATTGTATATATAGAAAACCAACACATGCAGACCTCTACCTCAACACATGCAGACACAACAACCCGGCCAAACTCAGAATCGAATTGCAAACCTTATTGTACAGAGTGTGAGCTGTATGCGATAAGGGTAGTTTTACAGAAAAAATGTGTCATATATGGGAAACTTTCCACAAGAATGATTACAGCAAGGCATTAATAAACTTGGTTTGCAGACAAGCAGGGAGGAAGAAAATATGGCAACAGGATCTTATCTTCCTTCGGTATATAGTAACGACTACTGCTAAGACTGGCAGAATTTTTCAAAATTGTGGCTTTAAAACAATTTTCCGACCATCGATGTGGCATTGTGAACACCTGGCATAACTTGCATTACTTGCGAATGCACAAAGGCATACATCAGGCAAACCACATTGTGTATCAACGAAAGGTGCACTCAACATGCACGCAATGTCTGCCTCAGCCACACTGGCAAGTCAGCGGTTGCTGAGTACAGTATCAACACAGCACTTGGCTTCAATTTCAAAGCTACAAGAATTCTCACACACATGAGAGGTTATTGGGGCAGCATTTTGTCTGATGCTATCAAAATCCGCATCTTGTATGATCTCGTCAACTGAGTTACTGCATTTCTATTAAGTAAAGCATGGAGCCCATTGTTTTAGACAATGAGAGTGCATCAGAACTTCTGGAAAGAATGCACCTCTCTCTTGCAGCAGCAATCAATCGTACCTGCCAGCAGCTAACAGCTTTCGTCAATGGCAAAGGTACCCGGTAGTAGCCAACATTTCCTACAAATAGTCATTAGCCGATCACAAAAAGGGTGACTTAGCGTGGACTTCACGCAGTATATCAGCGGCTCTGTCACCCACTGTCAGCACAAATCACTTTGAGACAAGATTCCAGCTGGGCATCTTTGTACTGTGACTCATTGCTGTACTAACGCCGATCACTACAGACATTCATCCCACCCTGGTGCCTCTTCATCTTCTATCATCACCACATTAAACTTTGTGACTCATCACAAATCAAGAAAGTAAAATCATCATCTGTGTCGATCACTGACATAATCACCGCTCCTGCCTGCTGTTTGGGCCGACTGAGTGCCCTATCTGATGCAGCTGCTGACTTCCGCGTCAGCCTGGACAACTGTGTTCTCCTGTTTCCTTCCATCCAGCCTGCCAGCCCCATTTATCTGAACATCAGTAAACTGCTGCAGAGAGCTTCCGGTCACTGAGAACATCGAGACCCTCCACCAGCTACAAAACCAAAAACCTCACCTGCAACTTATTGCAAAGTAACTGTCCTCAGACAACAAGTACTCTCTACTCCCAGAGGATAGTTATGGCAATACCACGCTCTAGAGACTCATCAAAGGCAGATATGCCATGGGCTACACTGTTAGTGTACCACTGGGTTGTCAATACCTAACGGTGAGAACCTCAAGCCCGGAGTATATGTGGCACAAACACCATACAACCCTCCAGCCCACCACTTCCTAAATCTCCAAACCAACATTTGCTCAAGTCACCCAACCACTGCACCAACATCCCCTACCCACCAGACAGCTCCCAAACCACGAGGGAAAACTAAAATGCCAACAACATTGACCCTTCCACCAACAAAAATCTTCTGCATTACACCCCTCACCATCCCTATATTTAGTCCCCATGGATGCAGCCATTACTCCTCCTAACATGCCTACCTCTCCCTCCAATACAAACCCAGCATCACCTTACTCCTCTAATCTCTCTCCTCCACTTCCTCCTTCATTCTCTCCCTATCCTCCTTGTCCTCCACACCATTCCACAACATATCAACCAAAGAACAATAGCAGCAACCTTCCAACAAAGAATAAAAAACCCATACCTTACTTCAAAAATAGCCATATCTCTTTAATAGTAAAAAGTCCAGAACCTTATCTATCCTCCACCTTACAATCTGAACTTTCTGCAGCTTTCAATACTAACATATCAATCACATAATCCCCACCTAACTATCCCACCATCCAACAATCCCGCCTCCTTTCCTTCTCTGTTGTTGTCAAGGGAGTTGACTATGACATCATGGAGGAGGAACCAAAAAGCTTACAATGATGATGAGATTCTAAATATTTGGTAGATATCTTCTGGAAGAAGGTTTTTATTTCCAGATGTTCTGGCACAGGACTGAACCATCTAATCCTCTACAATCCATCCCAGTTCAATGTGGACATTGATTGTCCTCTGACCATCCATCTGACAGTTGCAATAAGCGCACCCCAACATGCACGCATTGTGTATGTGACCAATCCCTCTCAAACTCCCTCAACAAACTACAAAAGCCATCATGCACTAACTGCAAAGGCCCACACAATGCAACCTCCTGCAAATGCCCAGTAAAATCCAAATCAAATGCCCTGATGAACCCCAACCCATACCCGAGATAATTGACGAAGACTATGTACTGTTTAACCCTGATAAATGTATTCTAGGACAGAAAACAAAAGCTCATCCACCACCACTCACAACAAACAAGGCAATTCCTAAACAGAACAGTGAAGGTAACCCAGGACAATAATCAGCTTCACATAATCATTTCAAGAGAGCCCCCAATTTTCCCGACATGTGATAATGGATCAGACAACAATGACAATAAGCCCCACAAACTTCTATTTCGTTAACATTGGTGGCTTCCGATATAAACAGACTCTACTCCATAATTCATTAGATGCCATCGACGTACATATCACGGCCCTGGCAGAAACCTTCGGCTCACCAACACTTGACATCAAAATATCTGGCTTCAACACTTTCTGTAAAGACTGACATGGCGAGGCCCATGGAGGTCTAGCCATCCTAGTCCATATCTCCTTCTCCGCTGTACAATTTGATCTCCCTCACCCATTTTTCACAAATGGAATATATAACTATCAATATCCCCAGGAAAATCTCTTCCCCATTCCTTGTTATATCACTATATCACCAACCCTCCAAACCCCTCCTCATTAACCTAA
The DNA here is from genome assembly GCA_031002005.1 of Vandiemenella viatica. Classification (NCBI taxonomy): domain Eukaryota; kingdom Metazoa; phylum Arthropoda; class Insecta; order Orthoptera; family Morabidae; genus Vandiemenella; species Vandiemenella viatica. The sequence continues at coordinate 183,627,436 of CM061920.1, forward strand.
TAGAATATCTCTCCTCCTTCCCACTATATCATCCTATGGGACTTCAACGTCCGCCACACCCTATATGGTGCTCACGCATATAATCCCACTGGCCACATCCTAGTTGACATCATCACCTCCCTCAACATCTTTCACCTCCCTATCAACACCCCCACCTTCATTTCGCTCCAAGGTACCTCCATTCCTGACCAAATCCTCTATAGCCCTTACCTACACAATGCCCTCACCTCAGCATGCCTCGCCGAATCTATCACCAGTGATCACCTATCCATAGTCTTCTCCTCCATATTCATCAAAACCAAACCAAACTAACATAACGGTTCTGACTAATCAAAGACTATCAAAAAGCAGACCCGGAAAAATTCAATACAATCATAGAATCATCTCTCTTTTGACGCTTCCAAATTACTACACCTGCAGACATAGACCACATCAACAAAGATATACAATCTTCCTTTCCAGCTGCCATATAAATTATACCCAATAAAAAGATCTTCCCACACAAGCCTTCAATACCGCCAGAGACTATTTCACTCACCAAGACCAAAATAAGACTCTACCAACAACTCAAATGAGATTCACTGTGAGACGCTTGACTACAAGTGTGTGGGTCTGTGCTGGATGAAATTTAAGGTTCTGACAGGGCAGAACTCTCACTCATCACACTCATTAACCATCAATAATAAAACCTTCACCTGCGATGACGAAAAAGCCACTATGTTCACGGATAAGGTTCGTGAGGTCTACTCGCCACCGATCGACTCACTGTTTGATGACAACTTCAGACAGACAGTAGAATCCTCCATGCCATCAATTCTCTCTTTTCTGTCGGCACCCACACCATTACGACAGACACTTACAGAAGAAATCACTGATCTGGAAATAAAAACTCCTCTTTGGCCGAAACTCAATTCTGGCCACAACAATATCACCTGATTCCTTTTCTGAAAAGCTCCTGAACATGTAATTATACCTCTCTTCTGCCAATTCATCAACGGTTGCTCTCAATTATCCTACTTCTCGTACCTCTGGAAACAAGCAGATATAATACCCCAACCAAACAAATCTCCTTCCTCTCCTTCGTAATATTGCTCATCTCACTCCAACCTATTCCTAATAAAGTCTTTTAAAAATCCTACAAACTCGCTTTATCCATTTCACTGAATCCTTAACTTTAATCCCTTCCATTCAATCTGGTTTCCATCCCCATCACTCCACCAGTGACCCACTCCTCCGCCTCACATTTGCAATAGTACCATCCCTCAACGCCGGCAATTGCACATTAGCACTACCCTTTTTTTTTTTATATTGAATGTGCATTTGATAAGGCTAACATCCTGGTACAAACTCCACAACCTTGGCTTCCCTCCCTCATTCTTTTCATTCTTTCAACTGATCCATAGCTTCCTTACTAACCGCACATATTCCATCAAAGTAAGCCCTTTCACCACCCTTCTCGATGCAGGCGGGGGTCCCTCAAGGTGCTTTGCTCTCTCCTCTCCTGTTCTCCCTATACATCTCGACGTCCCTACTCCTCCAATCATCTCCAAAGCAATAGCGCTCAATGCCAACGACATAGCCTACTGGATCTCACATAATAACACCAAGTACATCAATAACAAAGTAACCAGATTCCTCAACACCCTCCAATTCTACTTCCAAAAATGACTCAACAAGCTGAATCATACAAAAACACAGGCAGATCTCTTCCAACACAAACACAAAACCTCCACATTTGTCCAAGATGAAAATACCATACAAATCAAAATTTCGAACACTCCCCTTCGCTTCTGTCCCAGTGCTGAATCCATTGGAGCTCACCTTGATAAAACCCAGAATTTCGGCCAACACATTCACCATCTAAGACCAAAACTCTTATCAAGATTAAATCTAATTAAGCTTTTCTGACAAAAGCTGTCTAGCCTCTCCCGTTAAATGCCAATCCACACCTACAAAAGCTTCATGTACCCTCTGTTAGAATACGCCGCTCCAATCACACCCATTATCTCAGCACCCAACTTTAATAAAATAAACTGGTTTCAACTGAAAGAAGAATCATCCGTAACAGTGGCAGCCGAAGTGATTTGCTCAGGTAGTGACAACACTGAAATTTTTCGACGGTTTACTGATCTTCGTTACTGAAGTGAAAGGTGCCTGGGAAAACAGCTCAGAGTTGAGTAAGATTCTTGTAAGATAAAGATTTGTAACGTGTGAAAGTCTCATTACCTGCGTGTACTGCCTCATTAAAGAAATGAATTTGTAATTAATGTCTTGAAATTGACCAGTTGGTAAATGCTGGACGAGTTGACCTACAGGCAGTCCTGAGTTACCTAATAGGCACGACTATGCAGTTGCCTGGAGCCCCAATTTTTGAAGATTGCTCCAGAGTTAACTTTTTCCATTAAATAAAAATAGTAAAAAATAAAGTAATTCAATATAAAACAATCAAAGTAATATGAGAAACATGCAAATTAAATTGTTTGGTTTCATTGTAGTGTACAATAAATAAAAGTAATTTTCAAAATATCATAAATTGTAAAATTTGTTTGTTTAAGTGAATAAAAATATGATAAATTCAATTAGTCATCTACAAAACCTTTTCTTTGTACTTATAAAATACAAATAATTATTTTCAAAAACAAAGGGGCCAAATATTTTTCTGTACCTAGGGCCCCATACTTTCTTAATCCGGCACTGCTTTAGATGGCCACGATGCCAGTGAACGCTTGAGAATCGTTTCTTGTTACGTTGTTATGTACAGTCATAATCTTATGTAATTCTCTGTCAAAGGAACTAAGAAACAGAAACAATATTGCCTCCTTGCATTGACAAAGTTTATAAGGCAGTGTTTCTAAACCTTTTTCAATCTGAGGACCAGTAAATTGTTGAAAATGTTGCAGACGGTAACTTGGATAGGCCTAATTTTACTATCCATTTTATTGTTAACATCTGGCACATGTACCACTCTAACATAATAAATCTAAAACCATGTTTTTAATTTGTATGAAAACATGTTATGAAGCTGAATGTGAACTATTAAAAGTTAATTACGTATTAACCAGAGTCTTAATATTTACCAAATCAAATTAATAATAATGTTACTACATGCTGAACGCTACACTACACCATCGCCCTACATGCACAAAATAAAAGACGCTAGTCGGTACACCTTTTATTTTTGTTTACTTCATCACTCTTATGTTACCAATCCTACCACGTACCGCGATGCGGTTGCTCATACCTTTTTAAAAAACTAAGGAAACCGTCATTTACTTAATCTTTAGAAGAATGGCACTATTGCTGATGCCATCTGAAAAGACCATTGTAGAAACAATGCTGTTCTATCCTCATCCTGGAAATGCCAAATTTTGGCACGGTAATTGAAATATTCAAGGCTTTTAAAAAGTTGGGCTTATGGCCTCATACAGTACGAATATGGTATCAAAATGTATGATATTCTGCTTGTGCACTATCTGAACTATCTTCACAGACCACCAGTGGTCCGCGAACCACAGGTTGAGAAGCACTGTTCCAGATGATATTACTGGAATGTTACAAAAATGGCAGCTGTGCTGTGCTCTACTGACAGTGTTGCTAACTTTTTCGAGCTTCACAGTGCTCCACAACCCACGTGTCTGCCCACTGCTCAGGGCAGCGTGTGACAGAACAAAGTTGTCTCCATTCGCCATTAACAAAGCGGACCTCCTCTCTCAAAAATTTCTGCGAAAACGCTAGAGCGCATGCGCAGTTTGTGACACCCGGCGACTGTCTGCACGACAGCGAAACAGTTCACTGATGTGGCCAACAGATGGCGTTCAATACTTTATTTAAGGTAGAGTAGATAATGTCACACTTTTAAATATTTATTTTTCTTTCACTACCTACATTTATATTTAATTTTGTTTATTCTTGATTTGAAGGTGGTGCCATGTCACAGTGTCACTACGTCTAGAGCAGCCACTGCTCTGTAAAATCTTAGGCATCCATTCATGCACCCCTTCAGACACCGTTTACTTCTTAGCCAACATCCCTCCCCTTCAAAATAGATTGTTGAATCTCTGGAAAAAGTATACCAACTGTTTAGTTCGTCACCACCCTTATCTTCTCCCCTTGCTAGAATGTAAACTTCTTCACCACCTTCATCGAAAGGAAAAATATGTTTATCCCCACTTATTCTTGTCTTGACAGATGAAACAATAAGCTCACAAATAATATAAAAACTATCTACAATAAACAAAATGACTATAACGAAGCATTGCGGTCCACTGGCTATTCCGAACAAAACAAAATAAGATAGCCACATTTCTATAACTCCACACAACCAATTACTGTCACCCCACAGTAAGCAATCAACACCAGCGCATCTACTACTCAAACAATAACACCATCACTATCAAATTATATTCTATATAATGTTATTGATGTATAGGCTATCTATTGAAATTAATGTCACTACGCAATCAATACTAGCACATCTACCGCCCACACAATAACTCCATCGTTATCTGCTTATATCTTCCATGCCATATTATCTATATGATGTTATTGTTGTTCTGTATGTTACCCACAAAAAATTTATTTATCATGATTCAATGTTAAAATAATAATGATCAAGGGAGCATCTGGTAAGTCTCCGGCTGAAAAGGGCCGATATGTGGTCCTACAGCATCCACCCCCCCTCCCGGGGCCTCAGAGGGGGGGGGAAACACTGTGGACACTTCGAGACAAGACTGCGGCGGGCATCTCTGTACCGTGACACATCTTTGTATTCGCGACCGGTAGAGGGAGCAGGTGGCGGACGTGTTTACGCAACTGCCAACCTCTGCTGCCTGTTTTCCATCCATCGTTCATTACGTCTTTGCAATACTTCACCACAACATTCCACAGTACCGTCGTTGTGGGACAGAGCTATACGACGAGCAGAGAAGAAGATTTTGGAGATGGTACTTTCTGCAACAACCAGCTCCGCAGGATTCCCACAATAATCCCAGCTCATCAAACTCGACCGGCGGCACCGTATCTTGTGGAAGGTGCGAAAGACCAATGGCTTCTGCTTCAGGGTTGGGCCCCCAACCAATCGTTTGTCGTCAGACTATAAAAGCGAATTTGTTCGTCAAACAACGTCTGTATCTCCAGGACAACATGGGAACTACCACTTCACATTTCGCATGGCCCATCCATCTTCTACAGCTGCCAGCATACCATAATTGCGTCTAAACCTTCCAGCCAATCATAAGCTAACATTTCACATTTCAGCATACCACAGCCTTTGTTATTATAATCAATGCCAGCTTGTCCCCAGTCACTGTTACGAGTTGGGAAGTTGACCTGACGGTCGTGTTTGCGATATGCCTGCCCATGTTGCGTATACTTTCGTGTAATGTTCCCGCAACAACATTCCACCGTCAGCTTGGTGCAGTCGTTGTGGAACTCCACTATGCATCTCACAGAGAAGACAATTTCTTTCTGCAAGCATCACAACATAGAAGTTCTATCACCAAGTCCAGATCGTCCTAATCAACTGGCAGGGTCGATATCTTTAATGGGTGCTATCAAACGACCGAACGCTTCTCAAGCAGGGCTGGGCTCCCAATCAGTCATTCATCATTGGTTATTTTCACCCAAATATGTAGTCAGACAACGTCTGCATCTTAAACACAGCGTGAGACACCGACTTCACGATTCCGAACCATCTACAGCAACAAAACTTCACGCCATAGCCAGGCCATCCAATCAACAAGAAATGACTATTTTACAATCTACCAAATATACCCACTACTATTCCCATTAATCCTACCAACCCATTTCTCAAATCTATATATATAAAGATGAATGTATGTATGTTTGTTGGTTTGTTTGTTCTTCATACAAATCTACAGTTTTCAACCAATCCCTTTGAAATAAGGAGAAAAATACTGTCTACATTTGGTTGAGAAATTATCTGTGCAAATAATATATGTTGTCTTATAATTTCGAAAAAATACTGAACGGCGATAGACAGACGCGTTGGATACATAGTCTCTGTACTGTTTTGCAAGTGTAGCAGTCAGGTAGTTCAGTGGTTAAAGCGCTTGCTTACTAGTGTTTGGGTCCTGTTCTCCGGTTCAAATCTCTGTGGAGGCTAAGATTTAAAAAAATTGTTTTCGATCGTTAGAGTCATGCTTGGGCCGTAGGTTATTCAGATTGAATGTTAAACTGTAGATATCACAAAGTTAGTGGTGCAATGCAAGGCATATTGCAGGACATTTTTTTCAGTATTATTAACTGTTGTAGTCACGAAATTTTGAGAACTTATTGAATGGTGACAGAGAGACAGATGTGTGTATTAGTCTATAATGTTACGACGCTTGCTCAAGCTATGCTTCTCGTGCATTATGTTAGTGTATAATTTGTTAATAAATTTCGTTTGGAGAAAAAACATATTATTTAGTATAGACGTCGATTTTCTCTATCCTATTAATTTCAGCCTGCTTAAATGTTTCTGGCACCAGTTTATTTTGCCTTCTTTCTTGACATGCCTTGCGGACGAAAACTGGCCTAAGTTGTAGCTCTAGCAGAGCACGAGCAGCTAAAGTTACTAGAACCCAAGAATCGGATGCTCATACTGGAGAAAGAAGAAAAGACCAAGCTGAAATAAAGCTTCCCTTAGTTAACACCTCCCCCCTCACCTTCGTTTGTTTTACTGTTTTTAAATATGTTGGAAATTGATTCTCTTCAAGAGACCAGTTCGATGATAGAATGATATAGTGATGGTTTTCCGGTCATATTATGCCAACTGGGTGTTGTTTGGGACCAATACTTCGCTACCAACAACTTTCTATTTTCAATTCTGTCAAAGAAATTCTTAATCCACGCATACGAAGTCACGGGTATCAGCTAGTTTAAATATATAGTTATCCAAAATTATTCAATAAAGAATATTTACTTCTGTTAAATAGTAAGTAGTCTTTCTGCTGAAAAGAGCCTAGTGGCTCTCCAACCGCCCACCAACTGCATTTCACCCATGGGGGATATGAACATAATAAAAACAAGAAGAAAAAGAACAATGTCAGCCAGTTCAATTCAGAGCTTGTTCGTGTGCGGATAATGAGGTATAAAGTGCTGGAGAGTTAAAAAGTGCGAGTTCTTAGGTTTTTTATTTTGGTTTTTGGATTGGAGCAGTACAGTTAAACATCAACAACCCGGCGAACGAACTGGAAGAAATAGGGAGGACCACATATGAAAACTTGGAAACGAAGAAGACAATAAGTAATGTGGAAGTAGACGACTTGCTTGTTGATATGTCTGCATCGGCCTCGTGCACCAGCAGCTATACAGAGCAGCACAGCCAAAGGGAGGAAGAAATGGAGCAAAGTGAACATGACAGCTAAGAAGACAGAAGAGAGTTCCAGGAAGTGGTGAGAAAAAGGAAGAAGGAAGGAAGGAGGACAGGGAAGCAAAAGCAGATTCGTGCTAGTGAGGAGAATCCTACACAAAACAAATGTACACAGCTGCAACAACAGGAAAAACTGAAACATTCTGAACAGGAACAGGAATGAATGCTACTCCAAGAGAAACATTTCTTCCAATTGTGATACACAGAAATGGTTACAGATTACATAAAGAAGAATCAAGTAACTAAAATTCATCTACAGGAAATGGTATATAGAGGCGATAGTCTTAAATATTATGTTGGCAATGTGATATTTATATGCAGACTGTGCAGAAAACAAACAAAATTCCATACTACACAGGTCAGTTACCAGGAAAGTGGTAATTAAAGGCTAACAGCCTATGTTAGATCTTGAAAAAATTAATGAGGAATGGAAACAAAAGGATTACCCCGTGCAGAATGTGCACCAATTTAAGAAAAAAGACAAGGATATCAAAATACCAATACCATTGGCGATACACCAAGTAAATCTAGTGGCAGGTCAAACCTCAGAGAACGTCCAATTCTGTACAATAGGGTTCAGATAGAAAAATATAGAACACACTTTGGACCTCCTCAATGTATAAGGTGCCAGAGGATAGGTCATACTGCAAATTATCACTAATTACATTTTTGCTGGGTTAAGTGGCCAACTTCCATTCAACAAAGGAATGAAAATTATCCGATGAAACTAGAGCAAAATGCTTTACCTTTCGGGGCGACCATGCAGCTTTATGGAGAGGTTGTCCTGCCTTCCATACAGCAATGATGGCTGTAGCAACAAACCAATGCAGAAACACAACAAAAAATCAGCTACAAAATCAGGAGACAGAAACATTTAATCAAGGAAATATGCAAATGGAGCCAGCAAAAACAATCAAGAACAACAAGGAAAACAGAAAACCAACGCTGACATCACTGCGGGCAGAGACCACCATAAGAGCAGATAAAATGAGAACTACAATGAAGAGAACAATGGGTACAAAAATGAATTTAAAAAAAAAAAACATGGTGTCAGAAATTGTAGCAACAACAAAGACAATGCTGGTAAAACTGAAAGAAGTACAGACAAGAATAAAATATATCAGAGGAATATGGGAAATATCATGGCCCTAGCAGAAGGCATTTTATCACTGTTTGACTAATGGCCAGAAACTATAAGACGCAACAAATTTCCTGTGGAATGCAAATGGAGTGAAAGGAAAAATTGATACTATGGACAAAGTCAGATAGATACCTAGGAGTCCAATTTAACCTATTGATGTTGTTCAGAGAAAACATCATAGACAGAATTGGAAAAGGAATGCTTTTTGTCACCAACCTATGCCCTTTACTAAACAATATAGAACTGACAGTTTGGACTAATAGAAGAATTACAAGACGATAATAACACCATTTCTGCTGTACAGCTGCCCAGTTTGGATAATCTAGGTGAAACCAAATATTGAACAAAGTACAAAGACTACAAAATCGCTGTTTGAGAATAATCCTTGGTGCGAGAATGTACACACCTATTAGACCACTCCATGACCAAACAGGAATAAACTACATTAAACCTTAGATTAGAACACAAGGCGAAAAATTATATAGTAAAATAAATAAAGAGAAAAATGTAGAATCTCGACTACAAAGAGTTGGTATGTGTGAGCCCAAAACATGACACAGGTACAAGGTACCTCAAAGTATCTTAAACCACAATGAATAAAAGGCCAATATATAGGTTTTCTGTAAGACCACAAGAGCTCATAGGTTTTTCACCAAAAGTGACACAAGAAAGAGTGCTCCAGAACTCACAATCTAACTCCTACAAGCAAAGCTTCTCAAGGAAGTGGTGCTTTAGAACATGAGGGAAAAAAAAACCAGCGGCAGCAGTCACTTGTCCAGCAGATATTATGACTGCAAAGCGTTGATGGACATTCTCAGCTAGTTACCCGAGAGGAGTTAATTCATATTCAACGGTGAGAAAATCTCCACTCTTCAATTATCTTGTTGACTACGGGTGTTGGTTCACAGCTGAGTGTTCACATCGGGACAACTGACGGAGGGCCTCATATACATAGTCACAGCAACTCATGGCCACTGTCTTTGAGACCTTGTCTGCAGGGAGGATTATCAGCTGTGGATTAATGGAAAGCTTCCTCTTGGTCAAGGTTTCAGCTGGATCCAGGTTAGTGTCACTGTATCAGTGTTTCAGGAGATTGGATAAAGTCACACTACTAGATACGAGATTTTGAAACATTTGTAGAGGGTGGTTATCTGAGAAAGCACAGAACCATGATTCATCGCTGAACCCTATGCGGCATCATTCATTGTGTTCAGTGATTTGGTGTTATTCCTGACATCATAGCACGGTGAGCCATCAAGAATGACTTAAGGTCACTGATTGAGGGAACTTTGATGGTACAGAGGTACATAATGGACAGTCTACATACCTACAGCCTCATATGTTACATCTCATGCGTCAATATTGTCCTGTAATTTTTCAACTGGATAATGCTAGTTTACAAACGGCACTTGTTTCTATCTGCTGTCTGTGTGATGTTGGGGTACTTCCATGGCCAGAAAGATGTCTCGGACATCAATTTGTCTTAATTTTATAACCTTTGAAATAATATCACGTACCCTTTCTACCCATGAAGTTTCATTTTGTTTCCTCCTCCCCTTCTGGGTGCTTCACTTCTGTTCTCAGCCAGTGTTTATACATTCATTCATTTTATTTGGTCCTATACATCATTTAGATACAATTTGTATAATAAATTAGGACAAGTCAAGGTATGAATATATCTGAATTAGAAATTGGGATAGGGAAATGAACCACCACTTACTTTAAATGTTGAGATGATGGCTGTGTGCCGTCATTCTTTTTCTGCTACATAGTGCCCATTGTTTCACTGTTACTACACACTAATGAGCTAAAACATTAACCATTTTCTTAGCAACTTGTTGGTCCACCTTTGGAAATCAATACAGCAGTGAGTCAGCATAGATTTTACAAGCCCTTGATAGGTTTCTGGAGGTATCTAGCATCAGATGTTTATGCACAGATAATCCAGTTCCCTTAAATTATGGGTTGGTGTTTTTTGGGCGCTGACCTGGTGCTCGATAGCATCCAATATGTGTTTTATTGTGTTGAGATCAGAGGAATTTGATGGCCAAGATATCAATGTGAACATACTATAATGCTCCTCAGGCCACTGTAACATGATTCTCGCACACGTGACATGGATAGTTATCCTGATGGAAGATCTTAACGCAGTCGTGGGAGACTTGAAAGGATGCAGGTGGTTTGCAATAATTTTCACAATCCACAACTGTCATAGGGCCTTTGATCACTGTCACACGTCCTATGGAAGCCCAGGAGAATATATATACCCTATAGCATAATATTGCCCCAACCATTCTGAATCCGTGGTGTGGAGCATGTTCCAAGCAGCTGCTTAACTGGAAGATGGCTTATCTGGACAAGACCATGAACCTGATATCAAGAAGCGTGATTCATCCGACCAGTCAACTTGTTCCCACTGATACATGGTCCAATCTCGATGATCTTGTGACATCTGCTATTGTAACTGATGCTGTTGCTGGGTCAACATGGTGATATGTGGAGGCTGTTTGCTGCGGCGGATTTCCAAATTCAACAATGTGTGCTGAAAGGTGTGTTCCAAAATTGTTGTTCATGAACCGATGTTGTATTCTGCTGTCAAATTGCACCCTATCCTGCTTTACAGAACAGGAAAGCCTCGAACCTCTACATTCTGTGATGAGGCATGGAAATCCACTACCTTGTCGCCTACTCATGGTTCCTCTGTCCTTCAAACACTTTCCATACATTCTCAGTACAGAAGCCGAACAGCATCACCCTTTTTGAAATGCTTTTTCCAGGTGCTATGCCACAACAATTCGCCCTTTATCAAAGTAATTTATCTCAGTGTATTTCACCATTTGCTACACATATAATCACTAGAATGACTCCTGTGCATCTCAATTCCATTTATATACTTTCCTTAATAATCAACATACCCACAACACAACCAGATTGCATTCAAACTAACAGGGGGTACTGGTCATAATGTTTTGACACCTCAGTGTCCCGCTTAAAAGATTTACTACACAGGTCATTGATATCATTCGGTATACTGAAAACTGGCAGGAAAAACATTTCCAATAAGCCTCATAAAAATTATTATAGAGCACCATGGAATTCTTCAGGCAAGGCTCTTCAGGATTTAATCACAGGAGATACAATGCAATGACATTGAATGGCTACAGTTACTTTACCATCAATGTTTATTGCTGTCTGCAGAGTAATGTGATCGCAATCAGCACACAATTGATGATTGAACAACCCTAACTCAAGTGACACTAGTAGAGTTCAGCGGTATTCTTTTCTCTCACTAAACTGATTTCAGAAGCAAAGTTAGCACTTCGGCCCTAATGATCAAGTGTTAGACCATCATGGCTGATTTTCTCTCCTCTCTTTACACCAGAGACAGAAACCAAGTGCCGTTTCACCCATCCAGTGTACTCACTGGCTTGATATCATTAACTGGATCAAATTTTAATGCCAATCATCTCCATGGCACCAATGTCTCCCATCAGTATTATATATATATATATATATATATATATATATATATATACAGCATAAGGTCTACATCAGTTTCCTTCCTTCCTGAATAGGTATATTGAATTTTCCTATGCCTTTACCAATCAAAATGTTCAGCAATTGGCTCTCTGGCAACATCTTCCAAGTAATTTTTGCATTGGTCATTGACCCCTGTATTTGAAACCATTTCCCACAAACTTGAATCTTCACCTCATAAACGATCATATGACGTCACTCACATATTGTAACATTAACGTTTTAAGTGAAAGCCCATACCTTGGAGCAGGCCAGAGGAACTATACGCATGTCTGTCTTGTTTGAGGCTACCTGCCAAACTGGCCCTCACTTCCAATCTATCTCCAAACATATTTCACATCACGTAACTAACACTTTATAAAATACAAAAATTATTTCAATGCAATAAAATAATTATGATCACCACCCAGAAATATGGTTTGTTATCACATAAAAGAATGGTATGGTAGCTCCATGGTTAAGGTGCTTGGTTTCTAAAGTTCATGGTCTGGTTACCAGTTCAAATACAATACAATGCATTCATTTTCCATGGATCCCAAAATAAAATGCTCTGTGAAGTGTGAAAAGTTGTTAATTTACAGATAACCTACTGCATAACGAAATAGGTAAATACATCAAAGGCTATACTGTCACAGCATAATACATACATTGATTATATCAACTCTACTAACAATTTTTTTCTAGATACCTTAGATGGAGTAGAAGAAGTTGACAAACATTCTTTCTATCATTTCCTGAATTTAATCTTATCACCTGTTAGACATATAAGATGTGTTGGGAACTAATTGAAACATATATCCCTGAATATCAGACTCCTTTTTGAACAAATGACAATGACTTGTATTCCTTGTGAAGATCATTTTTATTTCTGCAGTCATAGTTATGTATTTTACTATTGGTTTAAAATGGAATGTAATATGCGAATACGAAGGACATTAATGTGTTAAAATCCCTAACTTCCTGAAAAGCACTCTGCAGTGGTGGAACCAAGGAGGGAGGGCTAAGTGGGTCAAGCCACTCCCCCCCCCCCCTTAAAGCATCTAGGTCCATCCACAACAATGTAATTTTTGAAACTTTTTTTTTTTAGCTCTGCTGTTTTTTTACGGGCAGCAATCTGAAATAAAATATTGGCATGAGATGTAAGCTATTTCTGCTCATATTATCCGAGAAGAATATAAAGCCTATACTTGTCCAAGACAAGCTCTACGCCCCCCCCCCCCCCCGCAAACCAAAATCCTGGATCTACCACTAGCACTCTGTATAAAGTTCTATTGCTAACCCCACACATAATTCTTATTACTCACTTTTGGGCTCTGAATAATTTGTCTTTATGTGTAGAATTGACTCAGAATATTATTGCATACCACATAACGGAGTGAAAATTAGCAAAATTAACTAGTTTCCTCATTTGGAGATCACCTATTGCTGACATTGTACAAAATGCAAATGTAGCTGCACCCATTTGTTTCAGAGTCAGAGATATACATCCTCCAATTTAAATTATGATCAAAAAAACCATAACTAGACCTTTATCTCTTAAATGGATTGGCCTGAAAATTTTATGTCTATGTCTGGTACTAATCTGTGTGACGTACTGAATTTCATATATCAAGTTTTATCAAAATTTAAGAACAAGCCAATAGCTGTAAAACAACTATTAATAAGCTCAAAGATATGATTTGAAATATGTTCATTAGAAAAATCTGGAGTATTTTTAATTCACTAATATTTAGTCTTTAGATGTAATACAGAATAGGTCATTTGTATATATTAAAAACAATAATGGCTCCAATATAGAAATTTGAGGTACTCCACATCTGATAAATTCCCACTCAGAAAACAACATTGCAGCATTAAAATGTTCCAGTGACACTTATTCAAATTCAAAGGTAAGAAGTAAGTCCTTTATTAGCAATACCATCTATACCATAATACCGTAATTTTTGTAACATAATTTCATGATCAACCCAGTCAAGTGCCTTAGACAATTTACAGAAAATTTCTGCAGGCATCAATTTATCATTTATTCTTTATAAAAATATTGCAATGCTGATTGACCCTTTTGAAAACCAAATTTTTATTTAGATAGAGTATTTTTATTTTTAGATTTTTGTAAACTCTGTTTTCCATGCTTTCTCAAAAATTTTGAGGAAGGTTGTTAGTAATGAAATAAGAGCGTAATTTGATACAACTGACTTATCTCTTTTTTTATAAAGAGGTTTACCTACAGCAAACTTAAACCTTTCTAAAATCCTCAATTATAGCTATATTAATCAGCTATCTTATTATATTACTTAATTCTGTGAATCACAGATTAATCAATCCAATAGAAATCGCATCAGAATTACGCGAGTATTTGCTCTTAAGAGAGATGATAGATAACTTTTCTTAATTCTTATAAAGTAGCTAAATTTACAGACATAGTGTCAAATTTTTCTTGGACGTCTGTATTGACTAAATTCATACTGTGAGTCACTGAGCTACAAGTAGTGAACTTATCGGCAACAGATAAAAAAGGTTTATTAAATCTGAATCTTGTTTGATACTGACCTGATTATTTACGCTGTTCCTTTTTTTTTTTACAATGTCCTAATTTTATTATAAGAGTCATGGATCTTGTGTTTGTAGTACATACTTTTAGATTCTTTATTAACTTTATTTCAGTATTTTGCTTGTAATGTGTTTCAAGTGAATTTACCAAAAACGCTTAAGAAATTTAAAATTAAAATGTCTAAATCAGAAAAGTAAATGGGGGAGGAACTTAACACTTCAGTTATAACAGTTAATTTTAAAAAGGGGAAAATAGATAACTAGGGTAATTGTCAAAGGAGTGTTAGCTCCATCGCAATTAAATTAATAATAATAATATGAGCATTGTTAATATTTCTAGAGGCAATATATAATTTATTTTAGAAATGCATGATGTTGTAATGCCAACATTTATGCGCGTTTTTCTTTTTTTTTTTCAAGAAGTACGAATTCATAGGAAAACAACATTCAAAGTAATTTAGGATAATACTACTAAAATTGTAGATTTAATTCATATGCATTGTAAATACATTTCCAGTTTATGGTATTAAGGCATTTCCTAAAATAACTACCGGTAATTGATTCATGTCTTACTACTTGCTGAACTTAAACAGCATTACTTTTAGAGCTAGTCCCTATCAAAGTATAGGTAGTTAATAATTGGGTATCATGATCTGAAAATGCTAGGAAATCTTCATCTATTGCTGAGTAACTAAGGTTGCCCATCTAGCCTGACAGGGATGCTCCAGAGCTCCTAAGCGCGGGAGCCCCCCTAGGAGTCCCAAGGCCCCCCAGAAGGCGTGAGGCCTGTGGCATTTGCTAACTCCTGCTACGTGGCTATTCTGGTACTGATTCTATCGGGAAATTAACTACCTGATTTAAGTAATACGTGCTGGTTAACGATTCCAGCATGACCTTACAGGATAAGTTATTAAAAAAATCTGCATTAACATTACCACACATGACTATGTTTGCTAATTTTCTACTTAGAAATGTTAGTAAGAGTTCAAGTTAGCTTAGAAAAATAACAAAGTTACCAGAGGGTGCTCTGTATACAGTTACTATTACAAAACTATTGAAATTTTGGGCCTGTAGCCCAAGCTTGAAAATGTTGATCAAGACAATACTTGATAACATTTATATAATTAAAGCTGCAAGCATTTCCAATATAAGTGACAACTTCTCCTTTTTCCAAGTTAGCTCTACAGTAGTGGTAATAAGAAGCTAAATTAAAGTCTGTTATAATTGACATACACATTTCCATAGTTATATGGTGTTTAGAATAGCTTAAAATACCATTTATATATTTAAATCATTCAAATGTGAACTAGAATTTCATCCACTTCAATAATGCTCTGATATTTTGATGTAATATATTATTACAATTTTTAATTTTATTTTCTGAGAACTCATTACTGCTTAAACTAACTTCCATTAATGCTCTATGCCTAAAACTTGACTCTAATCTATGAAAGGAGCTGCAGTAAAACCATTAATTACAGGAATCTTCTCATGAGAAACTGTGGCTCCAATTAAACATCCCATATCAAATCTGAAAGAATCCCTTCCCTCTACTATTGAGGTGCAGGACATGCCTAGTGTAACCCCACCTATCAATAGCACATGCCAGATCCCATGCCATACATAAGAAGCCACTCCAGATTCACTCGCCTCCCAGCAAAGTTAATCTGTGGTCTATCATCAAGTCTCAGAACCGATATTATACTGACCCAAGTATGGCATGTTGCTTTGGCTATTTTCTCCAGGTCACTTCTAATACTATAGGTATCATTCTGCAGCTCCCACTGTCACTACATGATCATGATCTATGAAGTCCTTACACAAAGAACCTATACTATCTACGAGCTGATCCAGAGACGAATTTGGTTTAAATAAACTAATGACCTGGAAATCTGATCCTAAGATTTCCTGTACCAATGGGTCCACACCTCTTCCATGACTATTAGCTGATAGCAAGACTTTCTTTTTACCTAAACCTTGTCAACTAACCTTATCTGCACAACTTCACCTACAAGTCTACAGCTTTTTCCCTACTCCTACATCTATAGAACAATCATCCCAGCTACAAATGAAACTATTTATCACTCACATCACAAAAAATTTCCACCCTCATTAACATACCACAACTTCCACTATTGATTAGTAGCAATTACTAAAAGCAGCTAACAAAACAAATTACAGAATGTGAGAGAAAAATATGTTCAACTTAACTTACAAAAAGGCTGTAAAATTAACTCACAAGTAAACTTTAGCTAAAGATTCTACAAATCAGTAATTAAAAACACTAAATACCACCTATCAAAATTAACACATAGTATGAACACCAAGAACCAAATAAATTTTAAATGATATTTACACCTGTTACCAAAAAACTGGGAGGGCAGGCAAAGAAGAGTAGCTAGATTTGTAATGGAAATTATCACAGGACCAAGTCAGTAATTGATATGATAAAGGAGCTGGATTGAGTCACTGGAAGACAGAAGGAGGTTGAAGACAGAGCTGGGAATGTGGGTCTTGGAGGGAGTTTGATAACAGAATTAAGAATAGTGCATGGAAGGGAAAAGATGACGATGACCACAAACTGGCATTCGATTTCATGCATAAAGGAGTGGGAAAATTTTCATTGGTGGGTAAGGGTGTCAAAAATATGTTCAACTTAACTTATAAAAATGCTGTAAAATTAACTAACAAGTAAACTTTAGCTAAAGATTCTACAAATCAGTAATTAAAAACACTAAACACCACCTATCAAAATTAACACTAATAATATGAACACCAAGAACCAAATAAATTTTAAATGATATTTACGCCTGTTACCAAAAAATTAGGAGGGCAGGCAAAGAAGAGTAGCTAGATTTGTAATGGAAATTATCGCAGGATCAAGTCAGTAGGGCTTAACTGATATGATAAAGGAGCTGGATTGAGTCATTGGAAGACAGAAGGAGGTTGAAGAGACTGCTGGGATTGTGGGTGTTGGGAGGGAGTTTGGTCACAGAAGAATAGTGCATGGAAGGGAAAAGATGACCATGACCACAAACAGGCATTCGATTTCATGCATAAAGGAGTGGGAAATTTTTCATTGGTGGGTAAGGGTGTCAGGGATTGGAAAAAAATACCAAGTGATGAATAATTTACCAAAAACTCTGAAGGAATTTAAAATAAAAATTTGTTAATTACAAAAGTAGATGGGGGACACCGAGCATGATTGGTGAGTGGTTAACATTCTGGCCTCACATTCAGGAGGACGCTGGTTCAGATCCCTGTCCAGGCATCCAGATTTGGGTTTTCCACGGTTTCCCCACATCACTCCAGGCAAATGAAAAGACCAAGGCCAAATTCCTTCCTATTCCTTGATTCCAGTCCCATCCTGCCTCTAATAACCTTGACATCAATGAGGTGTAAAGCCATAAGTAGGAAAAAAAGATGGGGAATGAAGTTAACACTTAAATTATACAAGATAATTAAAAAATAAAATAAAAAGTGGTAACTAGTTAACAGGAAATTGCCACCGGAGTGTATGCTCCATCACGGTTAAATTGATAATAATAATAATAATAAGCCTAATGTTCAAAAATGTAAACAATGTAAAGTGTAAACATGGCATAGTACCCAGCACTAAATTACAGTTAACAATTTTTTGAACTAGTAAAACCCTTCACTAACACTATCAGTATAAAAATGAGTTACAATTAGGAGTTTAGATTAATATTAAGAGTTGTGTTTGATCACATGAGCTATGATAGGACGTTCCGTGAGTTAGATTCCTCATTAAACTGTAGGTCCCAGAGAAAAGGTAGTGGCCGTCCTATTTCTGACACAGTGGCTTAATATCCATACTCCTTCGGGAGGATCCAACCCGTTTTTGGGTTGTGGATTAAGTTCGTTTACTTATTACATGATAACTGCTTTCCTTCTTAATTATGAGCAAAGATAGGAATATTTTGCACATGTCACTGTTTATTAAATACAAAATTAGAATATGATAGAAATATTCTGTCTCACTCCACTTAACAGATAACACTACACTATTTGGACTGTATTAATTTTTTTTTCACCACTTGACTTTGATTATTTGTTTCTTAATTTTTCTGAAATGTAGTAGGGCCTATGTTAAGTTGCACTGGAAACATAAATATGAAATAAGTGTATATTTATTTTTTATTTTATTGGCCATACAGTCAGGCGACGTTACACTTAGTGTTACTTCCTTATATATATAAATACATACACACATTTGGATAAAAGCTTACCTACTATGCATATACATAAGTCACTGTTCACATTACAAGTTCAGTTTATAGTTATTCGAACATTAAAAGTACAAAAAAATTTTTACAAAAGAATTAAGTGAGAGATTTAACAGTAAAAATATTATCCATTACTTTGAATAAATCATTTAAATTAAAATGTTTACAATAAAATAGTAAAAACTTAGTGCTCTGTAAATGGCAACTGTTTACAATATCGAGTACCGGTATCATGGGTTCAACCCAGTTATATTTCTGTGTTGTTCCTTGTAACGAAGAGCACCATCTTCTGATATATTGAGACGTTTCCTAGCGCAAGGAGATGACTTACATTGACTAGTCAATTTATATCCTATTGTTTTAAATCTTTCCACAGCGTGTCTGAATCATCTATGAACTTCCTGCTTCGTATCAACCCCTGACTCCCCATCGCACTGACATATCGGTGAGTTTGCTAAATGTATTTTATGCATTGGCGGTTTAATTCTAGATGGGGATACCGCTGCCTCGCGACTTTTAACATGACGTCATCGTGACGTCGCGTTCACGTACAGTCGTAAAAACATATATTGTGACCGAGCTACGCGAGGTCACAATAATTTAAAGCTATTCAATATCAACATAATCTGATATCCCGAAGGTGGATCAGATGCAGGCGGCCGCTGGTAAGCGGCCGCAGATGTCCGATAACACAAACAGATGTTCAATGTTTCAGGTGAAGCTCGCATTTCATCATCATCCGGCAGTGAAACCGCGAAGATTAGCTATATTGGTTGTATTATCGGTTATCTGCGGCCGCTTACCAGCGGCCGCCTGCATCTGATCCACCTTCGGGATATCAGTTTATGTTGATATTGTATAGCTTTAAGACCTCGCGTAGCTCGGTCACAATATGTTTTTACGCGGATGACTGTATGTGAACGCGACGTCACGATGACGTCACGTTAACAGTCGCGAGGCAGCGGTATCCCCATCTAGAATTAAACCGCATTGGCTTCTGAATCTACCATGGCTGAATTTTAACCTCGATATTATTGATACAGCATAATGATTGCAAAAACATTATGAAAATCAGTAAATTAGGGGAGCACGAAGATTTTTACAGTGTATACACACAACACATGAATTCCCATTATAATTTTCATCAGTATATTGCTACTGATAATTGGTTATTTCCTTTTCTGCGTGTTAACTGTAATGAGAAAATGTTTCACTCTCCAATTTTTTGGGAAAGAGTTTGATTTGATAGAAAATCTGCTTCTGTAATTTCGTTTATTAATATTTTAAAGTTTGAGTTTTTCCTTATATTAACATTATATGTTTAATGTAGGCCCATATTACACACTAGGGATGTTCATCCAGAAAATACATCGATGTGATGCATCGAAACGTTTTATTAGTTAACTAGCTGCCCCGACAGACTTCTTTCTCTCAAAAGTTATTGTCCTGTCGTAGTCCAATAGAAAAAATAAATAAATAAAACGAATTTCACAGTGATCACTTTATTCATTGATTTATGTATCAATAATAAAAAATGATTACTTACAAAAATAAACTTTCTATTTCGTACACTGCAATACATTAGTTATAATGTGATGATATTTTTATTGTAATGCTTTATGGTACACGATATTTTTTTTTTTTTTTGGTTACCTGGCACGTAAACAAATAACGCTGACGGTTTTCCAACAGTTAACTGCGGGAGCAGGCAACATACAACTGTCCATGAGAGAAGCATGGGTTTTCAAGATAAACGCCGCAAACACTCAACGACTGACCCTGGGATTTATTTATGGTCGTAGCGAAAGCAAACCGCACAAGAAATTGCAGTCATTTTAATTCAAATGGTACTTCAGTTGGTACTGTCTCTGGTTGGTACCATTGGGATGCGAGGTATCAATACCAAGGGTGCCAACTTAGGGGCTTTTCCACTAAATTTAGGGGGTATACAAGCGAGATGGGATTTTTTTTGGGGGCTTTATAATTTTAGGGGATTTTTTAAGGGGATTATATATTAGATACTTTATGATTTCTTGTACTTCCGATACATATTTGCTTTGAAAAAAAAAAAAAAAGCATAGAGTCAGCGTTTAATGTTTACCAGAGACATATAATTGTTTCAGTTCCCTATGGAAAGACTTTGGTTGTTGCGGCAACAACCAACGTGCAACAATGTTGCCGTTATTGTTGAGCTATTTCTGGTCGAATTAACTGCGCTGTTGTGTATATCCTGTGGTGTGTCGACAAACAGTTTGTTAATCATGTCTAATAAATTAAAGAAATACAGTCAAAAGTATACAAAGACGTGGGAAACAGATTCAGATTTAAAAGGTAAAGTAGTTTCGTTACGTTTCTATAATTTGTTTTCATTATGAATCAGGTGACATTATACAATATTATGTTTACTATTTTCCGTCCTTTTCCACATGATGATCGGCGCCATTGAATTACAACTGCAACTGTTCTTCGATGAAATTCATAAGAAGTACTTTATTTTCAATACCTGCCTACAAATAGTGTTTCTAGGTCAGGTTTGTTAAAAATCGGGATGGAAGGGAAAAAAAATCTGGGATCAGGGTTACAGATCGTTTTTTATATACATAAATTGCGTTTATTTAGATAAATTTGGCAGGACAGGGGTATCAAATGATAGGAACTTACGAAGCTTTGTACTAAACATAATGATCTCAAAAACTCTGTACAATCAGAACAAAACGAATTGGTGTTAGAAATACTGAATAATTTATAAATAAAAATATTACTAATCAAAATATAGTATTTATTTTTTTAGGGGTTTTTCCACTTAATTTTGGTGATTTAGGGGTTTTGACATAAGTTTTAGGGGTAAATTTTTTTTTGAGTTGGTAACCCTGATCAACACATCTTTTCCCTTATATTTTCCCTTTGGAATGGTTGCTTCGATCACATTGTTCAGTAATTTTTTTACTGCTAGCCATGTGCCATTACAAAGACCTGGTTGCTTGATATTTTGCAACATTATGACCACCGATCTTTCTTTTAATTGAAGATTATGAGGCAACAATCCTGGAAAAACCAAAAATTCTGGTGGATGGTCAGGGGCGTACCAATCGGAAATTGCGCCTAGGGCAAGCATCAAAGTTGCGCCCTTTCGTAAACTATCTATATATAAAATAAACAGATACACTAAATAAAACAATCGTAAATCTTAGTAAACACTTTTATTTTGCCGCTTTAGAACAAAATAATTTCATAACCTTAAACTTAAAATTGCACATTACTAGCCTTCCGCGAAGCAAATAGATTACCTAATAACATTTTCGAAATCTGTTTATTCGGTTTCTTCTCGTTTTATACTGAGCAAAGGTTTCTTGACCCATTGTAGCCCTAAAATACGAAAGTATTAGTTTTAGCTTACTAAAACATAGCTCGCAACTTGCGATGGATATTGTAATCGTAAGCATAATCTGAACTGAAATGACAGATTCGGAAAGAGGCTCTCATCTCTGTACTCAACAAAGAATTCAAGATCTTTAGATATTTTATGTCTACGTATTCAGAGGCGGCCCGAGCAAGTTTTTCAGGTGGTGCGAGATATCATTATGGCGCCTCAAATGCGTAATCGCTTATTCGTGATTAAGGTGTCCCTGCAGATAGACTGAAGATAACATACATTTTATACCTATGAGAAACAACAACAATAAAAAAGAACACTATGTTTGAAAAGATTTATTTGTGGTACTACAGCGTATACAATGCTCACATCACGTGTATTTCAAATTTACATAGGTTTTAATACAAAAAATTAAAACAAATAAATGAAATAAAATCATGACTAAGACGTCTAGATTACCAACTTCCTCGGTTTTGCCCTTTGGCAATATTATTTTCGATAGATAAAATTGCAAGATCTAAAAGTCTATCTCGACTCCGAGTTTACCGAAAAAAGTTTTGATAAGTTTTAATTTACTGAAACTTCGATCTCCTTTAATTACAAGTATGGCTAACTTAGCTGCATTTTTAATAATTACATAAGCTCGTTATGTAAGCCTGTTTATTGACTAGTTTTGCAAAAACTTTTGTTGCTGCTAATTGCACGCCTGTTTGTTTCATAACGAATATATCATGTTATCGCACTAGAAATAAAAAACGATATTCACAAAGCTAACAAGTTGCCATTTGTTTCCACACATTCGGGGATAAATCCTGCCAACAATTTGGTTTCATAATTTGAACTTCTGTTTTGAGTTTCAGTTAGAAACATACTCAGCCAATTCACAACCCGATATGTCACATTTTTCTCCACAGGATTATTTCAATTATTACAATTCAAGAATTATTTTGATAATGTGTAAGAACGACGGTGCCGAATTGAATATAGATAGTTGTGAATACTGAGTGACCAACGTGTTCTCAATTATACCGATGATATGGTAAAACACATTCATTGTAAAAAAAATTCTTCGGGAACTGTTGCTATCTCATCTGCCGCCTCGAACTCAAAAAATTCTCTTCTTTGGGATTTGACTATCTTAATAAAAGGGTATGTCCAAGTTTGAGAAGCAATTTCTCTAGCTGTTCAGAGCAGACGAATAACCCCGGTACTCTCTCTCAAATTTCACAGCAATTGTGAAGCATTGTTTTTTTAAATCCACTTGCTTACAATATTTACTTGAAACAATGTATTACACCATGTCACCATTGTAACTATGAACTCAAATTGTTCCATAATCTGGCTCAGGGACAAGGCTTCTGTTGTAGCAAGTGAATAATTTGTTTTCAGAAGGGCGTCACGAACTGAATAATAGTGATAACGAAATACAGCATGGCTTAAAACATCTATTCTACGAACCGAGTTTCGCAAATTTTTTTGGCGATAGTTCGTAATTCTTGGATGCTACTTCCCATCACTTTGTTAATCGAGAGAATGGAACAAATATTCTTTAAAGAAATCCGAATAAGGAAACCGATCTAATTGATGTTTTGGCGGCATTGCTATTATCAAATTACAGCTAAATGGATTAAAAATTCGTTTCAAGATATTATTTAAGAATTCTGCTTTGGACATCTTTGTTTCCTCCTATCATATTGGATCCATTTTTATACCTTTGGCCTCGACAACCGTTCATATCCAAATTGAACTTTTGAAAAGTATCATTAATATACAGGTCAGTGAGTCCAGCTCCTAGGTCCCGAAGAGTCACTTACCGGCTTGGAAGCGATGAAACACTCACGTACTTGGGTTTCATCTTCGATAGTGTCGACAAAAGCAATGTTAAAGATAATGGTTCGACGTGACTGACAACAGGAGTTCAATTCGGTATGGTGGAAAAGTATTTAGATGACGTAGTCAAAATTTTACTAAGAACTTCAATCGTTTTGAATACATTTTCCAAAATAATAGACATTAGTCTACTTATTAGGAATACGGCGGCGATGCTCCATCATCACAGTGTCATAATATTTTCGTAGCAGTTGAAATATATCCAGTTAGTTACCATTATTGGAAGTATTTAGTGTTTCAGATCCAAAGCTTCCCCTGAACAAGAAATTATTGCATGTTGAAAGAATACACATTAATTCGTTAGTAGGTAGAGCAAATTCTAGGCTGCGATTCATAGGTCGAATCTTGAAAAATTGTAATGAACAAACAAAGGGGATAGCGTACAAATCTCTTGTGCGTCCACATTTGGATTATTGTTGTGCCATTTGGGACCCATTTCGTAAGGGATTGATCGAAAGTATAGAGAAAGTACAGAGAAGAGCCGCTCGATTTGTGACCGCTTGCTACAGTCCTTATGAAAGCGTCACAGAATTGATTAGTAGATTAGGTTGGGAGTCTCTGGTAGATAGACGACACACGTTTCGTTTAAACTTATTGGAAAACATGCGTACTCCCACTTTCACTTTTGAGTGTAATGAAATACTTCTTCCACCAACCTATTTGAGTCGGAAGGACAGGAAAGATAAAATTAGAGAAATAAGGTGCCGGACTGATTCTTATATGAATTCTTTTTTCTCTCGTACCATTAGGGATTGGAATGCACAGCAAAGAGATTAGCTTTGGTGCTGAGCACCCTCTGCCACCCACAATTTTGTGAATTGCAGAGTATATATGTAGATGTAGAATACTCTGGATGTCATTCATTCGAGGATAGCAACCGACCGTGTTTTTTCGTCTTCGATGTGTATTTACAAATGCTTGTCTATTACATAGAAGTTCTTTAGTCGAAACAACGCTTCTATCCAACTCAGCAGTGTGCTGGCGATTTAAGAAAGTTTCGTGAGTTTTGAAATGCTCCAGTCATCAAATTCTTTTCCCAAATAAGAGAGAGATCTTCTATTGAATAAACAAGAGTAAAAACAATATAATTAATCTGCAGATTTGGAGTAAACAACTTTTTTATATGTTTCTCATCTGACATTACTCTTTGAAAATATATATTTTAAAAATGACGAGCACGATTTTTCTCTTGGATTTTTTCGTTGCTCGAACAATTATTTCCTCTCCGACTGCAGGGTCAATGAGCGACTATTTTGAAATATCATCATAAATTGTACTTCGAAAAGGTGACGTTGGTGGTATGTCTGGGATACCCCAGTTTGAAGCGAAGACGACGTTGCGGTGATAGCAAAATCTTCTTGTACAAGCTGCTCTTTATCATCATGGGCTTCGTCTGAAGAACTTCTATAAAATTAGTTTTTTCCCGTCACGTGTTGAACTAGTACTGATGACAGCGATTCAGATGACATCTCAACTCTAAAATATTTTGCAAGCAATTTTGAAGCCTTCTTAGTTTCGCCATGAATTAGGTTTTTTTTAACAAAAATAAAAAAAAAGCTAACGATATGGCTTTTCTGTAAAATGCACATTACATTTTGTAAATATTTACGCTTCCAACGTTAATTGCAATCGCCTAAGGTCTAATATTGTAGAAATAGATAACTAGGTTGAATCTCGCCTCATGCTCATGCACCCACATAAAAATGACTGTGCCGGATCTAGAGGGAGTCAAACCTGAGCGCTCATTTCGGGCGGTAAAATCATGATTAAAGGGGCGGTAAATTACAAATTCATGGGTGCTGACTGCTGACCTTCTTAGGACTACTGCCCTGAGCGACAACTTTCAGGGGCGGCAGCTTTAAAACTGCTGTGGGCGGTAAATTCGGTAATTCATATTTGAAGGGGTGGCCCCTGCTCGGAAAATTCGTAGATCCACCACTGGCGAATGAACTGCAAGAGTACAGCCGAAAAGGCAGGAAACAGGTGCGGGAGGCGCGTCGTGACACCGGTGAGTGCTAATAATGCGACTAGTTGTGGTTTTCTTGAATAGAGTAACTCGAGCTGACTCGTACTATACATTAAGCGGAAGCTCTTACGTTTATAAATTCTTCTGGATGATTAGTGCAAGCCGGATTATTATAAAATTTACTTTTTATATTTTGCGTAGACGATCTCTCGCTGCGTATTCGGCGCCCCCTATACGACGGCGCCCGGTGCGGTCGCACCGCCCTAGGGCCGCCCCTGTACGTATTTTCTTGTCGATATTAACATTCAAACATCCAATATTTCTTCGTATCTGTTCTCCGTTATCGTCATAACCATAGATGTGTCAAAATTCTTTAGATTTGTTTTTTAAACGGCCGTGATAGTCAGTGCAGTATCTAGGAGCAATCGAAATCTGGCGTCATTTCATGCAGATGACTGAACCTTTTGCTCATTTCACACACAACACGAATCATTCATAACTCGTTCTATTTCTTTCTCGGCACTCCACCCTCTCTCTCTAGCCATACGTTTTGTTCGCCGTTGGCATCTTTCAATCACTTCATCCCAATCCTGGCAAAGATTGAAAGCTTTCTTGAGTGCATCATTAACCAATCTCTCTTTTTCATTATTAAATAGTCTGGGAGGGTTTTCATATTGAAGGAACTATCATGAAAATTCATGCTAGGATCATCGAGCGGCTTTTGAAAACGGTCAATAGAACAAAACCGGTAGGAAAAGGTTTAAAAATTCTGCACTTGTTGGAGAGAGTGATGAGGGGATGTACGAGAGGCGTAAAGGAATTGGGTTACAAAACTTTGGTCAGACCATCGCTCCAATATGGTAGTTTAGTATGGGACCCACATTTTGCGTATCAAATACAGGAATTGGAGAGGGTGAAACAAAAGGGCTGCTAGATTTGTTTCTGGAAATTATCGCAGAATGCAATCAGTGACAGATATGATAAAGGAGCTGGAATGGGATTCATTGCAAGACAGGAGAAGGATGAGGAGGGTCATGGGAGTGTACAGGGTGTATACTGACGATGAGGCATGGAAAGATATTGGAGTAGGTATGAAAAGTAGTGCAAGGAAGCGAAAAGATGACCATGACCACAAACTGGCACTCGATTTCAGGCACAAGGCTGTGGGAAGATGTTTTTTTTAGGTAAGGGTGTCAGGGATTGGAATGAGTTACCAAGTGAAATGATGAATAATTTACCTAAAACGTTAAAAGAATTTAAAGTTTAAATTTGTAGATGGCAAATGTAGGTGGGTGTAGGATAGGGGTAGGATGGGTGTGTAGGGAAATTGCCACCGGAGCGTGTGCTCCATTGCAATTAAATTAAATTAAATCGTAGGACAACATGCGATTTTATAGAAGTCTCGCCTTCACTAGTTTGATTGCCATTGTCTGTCATGTCTTGGAGAACTTTCTGCATATCTTAAAGATATTTGTTAACTGGCTTTAATGCTTCAACCCTTACACTCCATCTTGTTTCAGACTGATTTTACAACCACAGGCACTGAGTTCTTGAGTTTTTCTCAATGCTTAGTGGAACGAGAATAGAATACATAAATAGTTCCAAAAAATGTGTACATTATAGTATCATGTTCGGCTGCGTGTACACCAACCAAATTGTGTAAATGATTATCGCAATTCATAAATATCGGCAGATTATCATTTTCGCTTATTCTTTCGTGAACACAAGTTCGGTGCCCAGCCATCACATCAGCGTTGTAATAACATTGTGAACGACAATCCTCTACATCCATACCGCCTTTCTTTAGCTGTTTAAGGATTTCATTAACTAAGCTCCCTTTTTACTCGTTCATGGTCAGGAATGGAGTCAGACATGAGACGATAGTATCTTTATTTGCGAATGTTTCGCAATAAATTTTGGCAAATAGTGGTCGCCATCAGATGAATGAATTCAATTTGAACACGAGGTGAAAAGTAAGATGTAGTGCCAGGATGATTTTTAACCTGAGCAAAATGGTTATTCATAGTAGGGTCAAATATGTCCAGGACCTTTTTAAACCAAAGAAGTTATCACCATTATCGGATTCGGATCAATCGCACGTACTAAGTGACTCTCTGTGACCTCGTAATGGAAGATTTGCAGTGGCAAGAAATTTGATGCAGTGAAATATTCTCTTTAATACATTGTGCCACTTTCGTTTTTCTGTTTTGATCTTGGTTTGAAGTTCAGCGTCAATAATCCCTTCAGTTGTCGCAAAATTTCATTCCATTTCTTTCCCCTGGGTGAAGCACTCACGATGATTCTTCCCATTTTCATGGGCAGTGAGCCTTTGAGGTGCTTTCCAGTGGGTAAATATATTTTTGTGTTCTAATGAAGATGACTATCTAATTGCGAAAAGATAAGAAAACTGATACAAAAAGCAGATTTTTTTATACAGGGATTAGCCTAGCCGCGATTTCCTAGTTTATTCTTGAACCAGCTTTAGTTCATAAAACGGTTATTTGTTGGTAGGAAACGACTGTCAGTATTTTGGAAATATTTTGAGCCCATTTTAATTATTTCTGTTTTCAAAGTATCTGACAGAATTGATTTCCCAGTTATCTTGTCAAAGAGTAGAAGTGTAATATCATGCTGCTTAATTACATCTGGTATGACAGTAATTGGGTTTTCTACATCTACCATATCACCCCACCAACTTTTTCTCCTACTAAAATACTATGATTTCTATAAATTCTTCAGTAACCTCATTGCTTTTAATTCCGTCACGTTCAGAATTATCTAAAGTTATATCCTCCACGTCTTGTGATGAATTAGTGTTGTATACTTTGTATTTCATTGTACATGATGATTTAGGCATTTACTTAGGACATGTCGAAATTCCAGTAGTGGCCTTCTCAAGGAGTACTTGTGGGATTTTTGTGCCACTTCATAATGCAATTTTCGTTTTTTTTTTCCGTCCCTATCTCTCCCTTTTTTCTTTGAAAACAATTGTTTCATATTGTTGGTTTTATTGGGAAATAAAGTAGCTTCAGGCTCGATCGCGACGCATGCAATGCAAATAAAATACACAACTGCTGCGCCACACCAATCCTGTCATCAGCAATTAAGCATTGGAAAAAGTATCGCTTGTCTTATATCCTTAGAACAAAATTTGTCAGTGCGGGGCAGGGGCCATTACTATTGGTCCATTCAAAGACATCTGAACATAGCATGCAATATACCTTCCGATCGTGTTCCGATTCACTTTTAACTCATTCCTTCTCGCTCGTTCGCGAAATCTCACCAGCCATGAATATGAATTGTTGGTTTTTGCAAATTTTGCGCCCCCCTTTCAATGGCGCCCAGGACACGTGCCATACCTGCCCCACTCTAGATACACCACTGTGAATGGTTGACGACATTTTCTTGGTTAGTTACACAATCAACTGATTTGTATGTCCTTAATTCACCGGCAATTTCATTTTGAAATTAATTTCATTTTCATCCGTGTTTTGTCTCTGTAATATAGTTCGTTCGTTAAACCAAAAAATTGACAGGAAATGTAATGCAGCCAGTCAAGACATGGAGGAAGGAAATATATGGAGACGACGCAAGAGACCTTCACCACGCATTGAAGTGAAGCCGGGCGGAGGAGGAGTGGGGGGCTAGGCCGATCCCATACAGACACGGGGTATATGTTCAAAAACCTCAAGGGGACTAGGATATACGTAACGCCGCAATCTGGTGATGGATTATTATGTAACTCGATGAGACAAATAAAAAATAACATTTTTTGATATCATGCTTAGTTTTCGAGATATTCTGTCTCAAACGTGAAATGTTTTTGGTTGAAATTTAGAAGAAAAAATTAGTCAAAGTCAAATTTGATGACGGATTCTTATTTAAAAAGATGAGACCAAAAAAAAAAATAAAGAATAAAACTTTTCGATATCTTGCCTAGTTCTCGAGATATACTGTATCAAAAGTGAGGTGTCTTGAGTTGAAATGCAGAAGAAAAATTTCGCAAAAGTCAAATTTAATGATCGATTCTTATGTAACACGACGAGAAAAATCGAAAATAAAGAATAAATTTTTTCGATATCTTGCTTAGTTTTCGGAATATACTGGGATTGGGTTGGTATGCGGCCTGGACACTCATTTTCAACACTCGTTAAAAAGTAATGCTAGTCTATTATTTGCAAAATAGCAAGGTATGGTGATTTTCTACATTACACCAACAAAAAAATTAAGAACAAAGTCATCCTATTGAGAGCTATGACTAAATATTTATAGACAGGCATCGAAATTTGTAATTCCTACCGCCCACTTCAACAACGATAGTTAGAATTCAACTTAGTTATGAAATGATATTCCAGATTCTTTCCTCTCTTGCCTATTTGTGCAACCGTATGCAACACAAGATGGCATTATAAAACACTTATACACATTACAAAATGAAATAATTATAGCATCTAACACAACGTGAACATCGCCTTTGTTTGGGATCGCAATATCGCCCTGCTGCCACTGCGCATGCGCGAGAGTTTAGAGCCTGCTTCACAGATTTAATGTCACTTCTCCTCCATATATTTCCTTCCTCCATGAGTCAAAACGTCTACAGGGATTTTGTCATTACCAATGCCAATGAGTTGTTTTGAAAACATTTCTTCAGATTGATCACTTTGCAATTCCAAAGATAATCATAAGGCACCTTTGTTTTGTTTTGATTGACTGGCAGTAATATTATTTTCGTTGATGACACGCAAACCCTTTTTTTTCCTTCGAACTTTATTTTGGGCAGACATAGACTAATAGCCATACAGTCTAATCAATTTGAAGGCATACCAGAAATAATCCTAACGCGCCTTTGTTTGTTTGTTTGGTTTTTTTTCCTCGCAATTTTTACATTTTTTCTCTCCATAACCTTCCTTGTGGATTAACGAAAATGTGAAGAAAAAAATTAGCCGAATTGGTCGAGCCGTTCTCGAGTTTTGTGCTTAGCAACACATTTGGCGATCCATTTTTATTTAAATAGATTTTAAAAGTAAGAAAGTATTATTACTCGCAGCCAATTCAATTATCGTGAATTCTACCTGAACATAATTTAAAACGAATGGAACCCATCACCACAAGGCTTACCAGAACTTTGCATTCTTAAAATATTAGGATAAGTGTGGCTCGATAGTCAGACGCTACTGCATATCGCTTCTCAACTAAAATACCAGTAATCGATTTTGCCTGTTAGGTATTCTTAGTATTGCATGCTTCTAAACTGATGCATTCTATTTTCATAGTCAAACTTTCGTGATAGGCGGCATGGGTCTAAATGTAAACACACTGAACAAATAAACACACAATTGGTTTTCGAGAGAAGCGAAAATTTAAAAGCAACCAATAAAATGCCACATACCGAGAAAGTAATGATAACACGTACTTCAGTGATATTATTTTCGCTGATCACAGGCATGGAGGAAGGAAATATTTCCTTCCTCCATGATCACAGGCAGGCATAGATTAATATCCATAGAGCCTAATCAACTTGAAGGCATACCAAAGATAATCCTAACGTGCCTTTGTTTTGTTTTGAATGAGGGAAACGAAAAGTGCTGTTTTTACTATTTTCCTTCCAATTTTTACCTTTTTTTCTCTCCATAAGAACCTTCCTTGTGCCTTAACGAAATATATAAAAAAAAGAATTAGCCGAATTGGTCGAACCGTTCTCGAGTTTTGCGGTTAGCAACACATTTGGCGATTCATTTTTATTATATAGATAAAGATTAGGAAAGCATAAAAATGAGACAAAGGTTAGGAAATTAACAAAATGAGACATTTATATGAACCATATTTATAATTAGTCTTTTACGGAGGAAGTTTTGGAATGACTGGGATTTATACATTAGAAATTCGAATATAAAGATAGAATACAAGTAAAGTGAGGAAACGCTGAAAGTGTGGCAGTATTGGGATTCTAATCTAATTCGAATTTATAAATTCCAATAATTTTCTGTAAACTTTGCATAAAAAACAATTTATGAACCTGCTTTCCTTGAATTATGTTACGTGCATCTTTCGAAAAAGTCTTTCTGATGGCACTGAGCTGGATACCAAAGTTAAA
Organism: Vandiemenella viatica; assembly: GCA_031002005.1. Taxonomy (NCBI): domain Eukaryota; kingdom Metazoa; phylum Arthropoda; class Insecta; order Orthoptera; family Morabidae; genus Vandiemenella; species Vandiemenella viatica. Next base: position 183,659,609 of record CM061920.1, read on the forward strand.
TACTTATAAGCTATTTTGTACAATTTTGGAAACTATTGTTTATAATCGGACCATACTTGTAACAGATTTTCTTTAAGTTGGCTACCCGGATTCCTCAAGTAGACATACTGTTTATCAAAAACATTTTCTTCGGTCCTGTTTGATTTCCAGTTTTGATTAACTACTTTGTGATGATAGGTCCAAAGATTGAAATCTTCAAATGTTTTGTCTGAACTATTTGAATCAGATTCTGTTCGCTTTTCTTCCAGCTCCCTCATCATATCTTTGATGTTTGAACAGAATTTGCACAAGCTGTCGGGTCTTCAAAATGTAGTTTTTTTGAACCGTGGGTCCAACAATTTCGCGATAGCTAAAGACGAAACTTGTTCGATAGCACCCATCCGTTTGTTGACTTCTGTCAGGGTGAGCTTATGTACTTCCATCACTAAGAGTTCATCAGTCCAGGGGGTAGCTACTACGGGGCTAGGAGGTGCAGTGCACCGGGCCCCCTACGCTCAGGAGGCCCCCAAGCGCAGTTCAGAGGGCCCACGGGCCCTCACGGCAAACTGGCGATCTTCTTTTTTAGCTCTACCGTCGAAAAGGTGGCCCTCTGAGACACCATGGAGTCCCCTCACTAAGAGGCCCTCACTGCTGAGGGAGGCCCCAACCACTGCGCAGTGGGCCCCAAGCACCACTCAGGGGCCCCCAGCCTCAGCTCAGGGGGCCCCTACCAGCAACACAAAAAAAAGGTCGCCCATCTGGCCTGAGGGCCCAAAATAATTTTTTTGCACCGTGGCCCTTGTTGACCTAGCTACGCCACTGCATCAGTCATAATTGCTTTACGTTTTCAAAGCATGCAGTGCACTAAAGGGATCAATTTAAAGCTGGAACAATATTTATCCCCTGATATTTCTTTAGTTGCAGATTCAAGTGGGCGTAGTATGATAAGAGATGGCGCTATATTTCATTCCAAACCAGTCAAGATTTGAGGTGCTGTTTTATGGCAAATTACTTACAACATTTTTGAGCTCCAAAAATCTTTGATTCGTATAATATGTGCTATTCCAGCGAGTTGGCAAGTCTTGTATTAACTTTGTTTCAGCATTCACTGATCTTCTCAAATCGTCGCTTGCGGAACATCTAGGTTTGAAGAAGGTAACAATGGTATTTATTTTTGACAATATATTTTCTAATTTAGGTATTTTTGGAATCTTTATATGTATAAAAATAGACGTGTGTTTTCATATATTTCACTTTTAATCCACCACTATCAAGCACAGAGCACTGGTCTTTGTGTGTGCAAGTAGCATGGAGTTTCCTGTCGTGCACAACGTTGGCCCAATGTCGATAGCTGTGGGGATGTGGGAGATATGATGATTAAAGTTGGTCAATGCATGACGTTTTCATATTTCCACCAAAAATTTGTGTCTTCTTATACTTCTCTTACCTGCCACAACTACATAGCATAGAGCATTGGTGTTTGTGTGTGGTAGTAGAATCGTGTCTCCTGTAGTGCATTACGGTTGTTAGATTTCGGTAGCTATGGTGGTGTGGGAGATATGGGGGTTGAAAGTGGTCGACCTGCGGCAATTTCATATTTTTGCCAAAGACGCATGTGTCATGGTGTATTACTTTTCAGCGAAAACTATCTACCGCAGATCACTGGCGTTTGTGTGTGGTAGTAACACAGAGTCACCTTTCGATCACAACATCAGCCGAATTTAAGTAACTGTGATAGTGTGGGAGATATGGTGGTTGAAAGTGGCCGATCAAGGATATTTTCGTATTTCGACGAAAGACATGTGCCTCCGCATATGTCACTTTTCTGCCACAACTACATAGCATAGACCATTGGTGTTTGTGTGTGGTAGTATAATCGTGTCTTCTGTCGTGCACTATGGTTGTTAGATGTTGGTAGCTATGGGGATGTGGAAGATATGGGGGTTGAAAGTGGTCTGCCTTTTGCAATTTCATATTTCTGCCAAAGACGCATGTGTCATGGTGTATCACTTTTCAGCGAAAACTATCTATCGCAGATCACTGGCGTTTATGTGCGGTAGTAACACAAATCGGCCGAATTTCAGTAACTGTGGTAGTGTGGGAGATATGGTGGTTGAAATGGGCCTATCAAGGATATTTTCGTGTTTCGACGAAAGACATGTGCCTCCGCATATGTCACTTTTCTGCCACAACTTGTACATAGCATAGAGAATTGGTGTTTTTGTGTGGTAGTATACTCGTGTCTCCTGGCGTGCACTATGGTTGTTAGATGTAGGTAGCTATCGGGATGTGGGAGATATGGGGGTTGAAAGTGGTCGACCTGCTGCAATTTCATATTTCTGCCAAAGATGCATGTGTCATGGTGTATCGCTTTTCAGCGAAATCTATCTTTGCAGATCACTGGCGTCTGTGTGTGGTAGTAACACAAGTCACCCATCGATCACAACGTTAGCCGAATTTCGGTAACTGTGGATGCCTGAACTACATAGCGCAGATGACTGGCATTTGTGTGGGGTAATAGCATCGCGTCTCCCATCGTGAACTATGATTGGTAGATGTCGGTAGCTGTCAATACAAATTCTTTACAAACACGATCGAAGTCGTGGGTACCATCTAGTATTAAACTAAATTAAGTGTGTGAGCGAAATAGGAGATGTGCTTCTTCTTTCTAAGTGCTAAGTCCACGGCATTTACGATATTCGAGGCGTTATCGGCGAAGACAGCTGAGATTTTTTCCGTATCAAAACTCCAATCGTTGCAAGTTTTAAGGAGCATGTCTGCTGCGTGTTAAGTTGTATGAGTTTCATCGAGTTGATAAACTCCCAAAGCCATTGATTCGAACATCGTGTTTAGAACAAAATGCGCTATGACGCCCTAAAAGAGGCGTATCTGCATGTTTGACCATATGTCACTAGTTACTGTGAGGTGTTCAACATTTGAGAGTTTTGATTTTATTAAGGTTGCCAAGACGTCATACTTGTCACAGTAGCTCAGCTGGTATTTTATAATGAGGAGCAGTAACTTTAAGCAATTTTTTAAGTCTTCATTCTCTACCATAGAAAAAGGTTTATTGTCTTTACAAATCATATACAATATAGCACTGTTAATTTTTTCTCTTTTTATCACCAGTAGCAGAAGTATACACATAAATTTCTTCAGTACTATTCTTAATTGACTTCTGAACCTTTATAACCCTGCGTCGCAATCAATGCGCTGGTGCAGCATTTGTTGTAGATGGCTTTGGATTTAGGCTGCTAATGCTGGCGCATTCAATAACTGCTTCCAGTTCCCTTGTTGAAGTACTTGTGTATGATAGATCAGAATCTGATATTTTGGGCACATTATTAGAATTTTTTAATTCTAAATTAAAAGCTTTGTGTACGTTCTTTATGTTTCCCAATAAATTGGAACATATATTTTTTGCACAGTTTACACTTAGCGGTTTTATCATAAATTTTCTCATATTACTTCCAAACTTTACTTTTTTTACTAGGTTATCTAATAAAATAATTCCAAAACAAAAAATAAGATTGTAAAAAAACGAAATTGAAACGAGACATCAATAGTCGATATCAAAACACTACAAAGATATGTGCCTCATCGCTATCAATGGATATCGCAATAAACAATAACAAAGTGAACCGAAAATCTTAAAACAGATCTCGTGCTTACTTAATTACACCTTACTAGGAGAGGTTTTCAGTGTGGAAATCACGATCGCAACACGAACTAGTCTGGTAAATAGTTCGTCACCTCTGGTTTCTCGCCGTAAAGCAGTTGTGCCTGGTAGGTCTCCGTTTAAGAGCAATCGGAGGTATCAAAATTGTTTGTAAACAATCTATACCTGTACGGAAGACTATTTGTTTATGGTGTCACTTTAGCAGTGCTCGTTAAGGCGGTGTATTCCCATGCGATTCGTCCGATGTTCTATCCCACCATCCGCAATTTTTTTTTCCTATTTGTATTTTTTTTAAATTGCTGTTCGATCTTGTAGCATTAAAAATTTGTTTTAAAACAAATTCTACAAAATTTTTATTTTCGTTTGGCAAATCGCAAATATTAGGATGATATCATCGAAATGATCACATTCATGTCAGGCATGTGATGTGTATTTCTATCGTCAGGCAAAATACTTATAAAAAGGCTTCAAGACGCGCCGGAACTGTTTGCAAGATAATCGTGCAATATCTTCTCGTGAAGATGCTGTTAAGATACATTCATTTATTCACCACGTTTTGCGAGCGCCTGTATTTTATGACATGATAAAATATTCCTGGTATGGTTCAAAATTAACGAATGAAAGGCCGGAATTTACAAATGTTGACGAAAACTGCTTTCCTAAAACAATAATAAATACTATATGTGACTGTGGAAAGATATCCTTAGTAAAATGTTCCTGGTGTGCACGTAACTTTCGTTTCAAATGTTGTTATGATTTATACCATCCTAATACAAGTATTTGCGTATTTTGTGGAAGGAAAATAATTTTTTTTTGAATTTGTTTAAATTTTTTTTTGAAGCTACAAGATGGAAAAGCAATAAAAAAAATTCAAACAGAAAAAAAAAAATTGGCGGGTGGTGGGATCGAACTTCTGACCCGTCGCGTTTGAACCCACCGCCTTAACAAGCACGACTAAACTGACATGGGAGAAAAAAAAAAAAAAAAAAAAAAAAAAAAAAAAAAAAAAAAAAAAAAAAAAAAAAAAAAAAAAAAAAAGTCTTCAGTACAGGTATACATCATTTACACACATTTTTTTTACACTTTTTAACCCCCAATTTCTCTTAAACGAAGGTCCACCATGCAGAACTGATTTAGGGCAAGAAACCAGAGATGACCTACTATTTACCAGACTGTGTTTGCGATTTTCACACTGAAAACCTCCTTATGTTAGTTCCAGAAGTTATCGAAATAACATAATTCACGTTAGGTTTAGACGAAATAAATAATAATAATAATAAACATTTATTATTGTACCTACGAGAAACAATACTGCCAATTTTATCAGCCAGTATAGAATAAACACACCTGCAGTTCACGGTCGCTTAACAACTCGTTAATGTAATTCTTACTAATAGAATCGTCACTATTACTTAATTTCACAATAAACACAAATAGTATTAACTTCAACTCCAATTAACCGATCGACCATTAGTTTGTTTACTTTTTATGAGCTCAAGTGCAGGCAAAGGCCATACACAATACGGACAAGTATATGCGAGTGTCGTATCATTGGAATCCGCTCTATAGTGTCGGAAAGTTTCAAGAAAAATGTCATTTTGTTGATGATAAAAATAACTTATAGCGATACAATTTCCTGTTTTTGTTTTGCTTTAAAACTAATCCTACCGCGTTGAAGAAACGCGTGCGTTCTTTCGAAGTATCGAATGAAACACATCGATGCATAGTTAAACATCGTAAGTAAACGATGCATTCGATTGATTCGATGCATCGAATAGTAAAGATCGATATTTTCAATACATCGATGTATATCGAACATCACTATTACACACCACACATAAAACTATGTAACAGATTTGAATAGGATTTTCACGGTCTGAAAACTCGCGGGTACGAACCAAGAAATGATAAGTGCCAGAATTTCTTAACAGATTACCGCAGTTCTAGCAACTGCTAGTGTATATATGTACGAGCAATACTGTGATAAAGCTTAAAATTCCATGGCTACTTAGTGAAATGCGAAATTTTATGTAAATTTAAAGCTTGAATGATCTTGTTCTGATGTCCCAAAAGTGATTTCAGACAGTTTTACTATTCTATTAATATTAAAGAAAAGTGTCATGTCTGACGTCACCTGTCACGCCATGACGTCGCACTATTACGTCACGCTTTACGCCATTTTCTTGGTTACGAATTTCATTTAATAACATTTCTAAGCATCCGCGAATAAATTAATTGACATAACACTGAAATAAAAGTATGTATTGCGTTTAAATCGACATATCAATCATTAGATACTTATATTTACGTAATATTAATTTTATGTATTCGTTAAAATCTTTGGCTACAGATATGTAAGTTAAAAACTTTAACTTTCTCAATGTTAGCCGCAATTTTGATAGATTGTTATTAGAACTGGCACTTGACAGCAGAGGGCATAAGAAATTTAATTTATTTTTTAAAAACTAATTTGTTTTCTTAAGTGTTCTGTTACTTTCATAATTGCTTTGTTTTAACGAAAGTAGTTCCACACACTTCGGATCTAGACAACATAGACTACAATTCAAACTAATATTACGTGGAATGATGTAAGTTGTTAAGATTTATTTTTAATTTCATTTGCTTTACTGATACCATATTTCAGCCGCATTTAACTGTGTCAGCCATTCAAAGGTGTTAGTATCTATCCAAATCACGAATATAAAAAAGGATGATGGGATAACCCGTAAAGATTTTTTGATTTAGTTTATATCGCGAAGCATTATTACCAATAAAATGAGACATAGTAGATATTTTAATATGCGTGTAATTGAATAATCGTTTCTCTGGCAGCAAGTTTAGTATGTGATTAGGTTGAAATGCAACCTGGTCCAGGATAGCAACGAAAACCTTTTGTTATAGGGCAAGGCACTAGGAATTGCATTGAGCTTTATTTTATAACAATTCTATTTATTTAAGTAATTGCTAGAATTGCATATTAATTATCAGTTGCTTTTTTTACTGATATCATTACTTGGCATCCAAATTGTTCGCGATCTATGCAACCTAAACCACAATTAAACTAATATTACGTGACTTAACATAAATTGTTAAGATTTATTTTTAGCATCCTTTGTTTCACTGGGGTCATTATTTAGGCTGGATGTAAGCTGTATCAGGCATTAAAACATCGATCTTCATCGTAGGCAATCTACCTGAACCGCGAATATAAAAAAGGAAGATGGAATAACCTGTAAAGATTTTTTATTTAATTTATATCTAAAATGCGATATAGTAGATATTTTAATATGTGTGTAATTGAATAATTGTTTCTCTGGCAGCAAGTTTAGTACGTGATTAGGTTTAAATGCAATCCGGACCAGGATAGCAACGAAAACCTATTGTTATTGGGCAAGGCATTAGGAATTGCATTGAGCTTTATTTTATAACAATTCTATTTATTTAAGTAATGCTATAACGGCATATTAATTGTCAGCTGTTATTTTTTTTGTCTGATGTCATTACTTGGTTTCAATGAAAGAAGTTCCAAATTGTTCGCGATCTATGTGACCTAAACCACAATTAAAACTAATATTACGTGACATAACTTAAGTTGTTAAGATTTTTTAGCATCCTTCGTTTTCACTGGGGTCGTTGTTTCAGCAGGATGTAAGTTATATCAGGCGTTAAAACATAGATATTCAGCATAGTAAGAAAGATGTAAGAAACTGTGAAGATTTTGGATCAAGTTTGTATCGTATGATGCATGATCGGTACCGATGCATGATGACATTGACATGCGATACAGGGAATATAAATTCGTGTGTGAATGAAGCTTTGATTTTCTATCGGCTATATTGGCGAAGATTGTATTTAGGCTGAAACGTAACCTAAACCAAATTGACAGCTGAAACTTTTTGCTACATCACAAGGGACAATTAATTACAGCACATTGAGCTTTATTTTATAACAATTTTATTTAAATAAGGGAGCGTGCATAAAACCACGTAGCTCCATTTTGGCCTCCTGTGAACCCCCCCTTCCCCCTACGCAGCCCTACGTGGCTTTTGCCTCTACCCCCCTCTCCCCCACCTAGTACGTAGTTTTTTTCCCTTTTGATTCCAGAAGACATTTGTACTGTTTTCTCCTGTCAGAATATTGTGTAAATTCTATATGGAGATAATTGGACTGAGGGAAATAAATATTCACATGCTGTTGTGTATTCTGTTGCTCATTTTAACTGTGAAAAATGTTATGAAAGGAAAGCTACGTGGCCTGGCTCGGAATCCCCCTCCCCCACGTAGTCCAGCGTAGCCTTCCAGCTAACCCCTCCCTCCCCTGGACCGAGCCACATAGTTTGTGCACGCTCCCTAAGCAACTAAAAAGAAAACAATTGCCACAGCAGTCCGTTAAACCAGTTATTTTTGACGGGCTTGTGGCTAGCTACTAATAATGTCTATCGAACATGAAACAAATAATAATTACAATAGAATATTTACTTATAAACTTCATATTATCAAGCAAGTATAAAAGTGAGTTTGGTGTGTGGATACTAACGAATTTCTTTGTAGTTGTGACATGAATTAAACAATAGCTATCTGTTTCTTGTTATAATGGTATGCATACATTCTTGAAGGTTTTGTATTTTTTATGATAGCCTTACTGAGACACTGCTGTTTCCTGGTTGTTGTTCATCTTTCAATAATTATTTGTGTATTATAAAAAAGATGGAAAACTCACCGAGGTGAGGCGTGCTGTTGAAGGCACTGAGAAACGTTCACTCTTCTGATGTGATAAGGGTATCAGACCTTTCACACGCGCTGGTATTTGAGGATTATATTTGGTGACAGGAGGCGAACAGCCTGCAAAAAGATTATTATCGTTATTAAAAATATCTGATGAATGAATATCCCATTTTTTTCGATATTTGTTTTTTTTTTTCGAAAAATTATTCTCTCACATCAATGGTGGATAAAATATCAAATATACATACCATAAATTCACAAAAACATAAATATTGTTCAATAGACACAAAATTCGACGAAAAAGAGGAAATTTACATTAAAAAAAACTACCCCGGACACAATGGCTGCGTTGCTTTCATCGCGCGTAGAACTGATGGTTCAACAGTTACTGCAGCTATGATTCTCTCTCTATGCGTGTGTCTGTTGTAGTAGGTTAACACACTACATTGGATTTAACTAACACAATATTTAATAAGACAAGACAACTTAATAAGTAGCGGACATCATTTATTATAAACAACACCTACTTAGCATCAGAGAGTTATTTACATTGCGATAGAGCGCACGCTCCGGTGGAAATTTCTCCAAACACCTACTATTTCAACATTTTGGTAAATTATTCATTAATTCTATTGGTAACTTATTCCAATCCTTGACCGCCTTACATAAGAAAGATCTTGCCACAACCTTGTGCCTGAAATCGAGTTCAAGCTAGTGGTTATGGCCATCTTTCCCTTCCATGTATTTCTTTTAATTTTTACACCAATATCTTTTCATGACTCATCACCAATATATGCCTTGTACACTCCCATGACCCTCTTCATCCTCCTCCTAGCTTCCAATGAATCCTATTGCAGCTATTTTATCATATCGGTTACTGATTGTTTTCTACGGTTATTTCCAGAGACAAATCTAGCAACCTTTATTTTCACCCCTTCCAACTCCTGTATTTGATACCCAATATGTGGGTCTCACATTACACAACCATATCCAAACAATGGTCTGACCTAAGTTTTGTAACCCGATTTCTTTACTTCTGTCGTACATCCCCTCCAACAAGTTAAGGATTTTGAAATCTTTTCAATGTGTCCCTCCCAGTTGAGCTTGTTATCAAATTTCATGCCAAGATATTTACATTTCAAGTCTTCAACAAGCAATTCTTTCTCCACGTTATAATCATAATCAAGTTATTTATCTGTGTATCTAATAAGCTGACTCTTCTTTGCAATTATCTTCATCCATGTTTACAAAGCCAGCTATATATTCTGCCCAGGTTATTCTGCAGCTGTTCACAGTCCTCTACCGTTCTGATCATTTTATATAGCATTAGCATTTGCCCACTGCTTCGCGCGCGTGTACTTTAAAAGTGTAAAAAATTCGTTTCCGATTTTATTCTGTTTCAAAATATTAACGTGGAGAGGCATGAATTGTAAACGTCTTCTTAAAACAGTTATTACTTTAGACTCGGTTTTCATACTTATGTCCGAGAGTTTTGTTTCATTCATATTTTAATGTGATACATTTTTATGAAATAGTAGAAAAGCTATCTGAAAAATTATCTGTACTAATTCGTAGAGATAATTATTGTGCCAAGTAAAAAAGAAATGTGTAGAAAGAGTTTCATTTTTGTGATCTTTGCGAGTGAAGCAATGTTTAAGAGAAATAAGATATTTACCTTACTTGTTAGGTCGGTCACTGTTATACATCTGTGTGCCATTTTTAAATGCTGATACGGAGGACTGCACGATAACCGTGGTGCCGCAAATTTATATCGATACTAGCAGTTACCTGCAACTTCGTGCTCTTGGAAGGGTTTTATAGTATAAGAGTTTTCTTTATTAATAATATCAGGTTACAGTAATAAAAATTTCAATGTAATTATAAAAATTTATTAACGTTGTATATGTACAAAAAAATCAATAATATTTAACCACTGAAACAAATTTTTTATTTTTTCTGTTAGGGTATTTGTTTTATGTTTATATGATCAATTATTTCTGCTTTAAAATAGAAATTTACGTGGATTAAAACTAATCTTAAGCCACATCACACATTAAGAAGTATTTTTAATTTCCTTCACTTTCAAATCGCCGTTTAAAATGATACAATTTTTTCAGCCACGTATAAGTAACTAGCTGTGCCCGCGACTTCGTCCGCGTGGAATAGTTATTTTGGACATCATATTTTATTTTTGCAAACAACCTCCTCAGCTTTATAAATTATAGCAGTTACCCACGACTTTGTCCGCGTCAATTTCTGTTATTATTTTAAATTTTTTTGCAAATTTAGTTTTTAAGTTTTTAAAAGAACAATTATTTTAAAGTACTTCTGCGTAAATTATATTTTTAGTTTTATTTTCTTGTGGCAGAAGAACATATTGGTTTTCTCCGCAACCCGATCTTGACAACGCGACATATAGTTGGCCGTGTGAAAAGCAGTCTTGACGTAAATCGATTCCTACGTGTTTAAATGTTTGCCCCTGTGATTTATTAATTGTAACGGCGAAAGATAGCTTAGCAATAAAATGAAATAGTATTTAAAAAGTATTGTTATACGATAATATCATATCGCAAAAACAAATAACGCTGCATACAACCGTTCAGAAGGAAGCCGACCGCGCGTAATATCTTCTAAGATGTTCATTGAAATTAAGTGATGCCAAAGACAATTTTGTTCACAATTAAATACTCTTAATCAACAACACATAAAAGTGTTAATAATTACTATTTACTATTACTACTATTACTATTACTCCGCGATTCACTAAAGTGTTTGGCGGAGGGTGCATTGCACCTATCAGGAAAGGTAATGGTTTGGAAGGGATATACGGGATATGGCAGGTGGCGCCCATGGGCTATTGTGAGGAACCATCCCAGCATTCGCCTGGAGCGATCTAGGGAAAACCATGGAAAACCCGGATCAGGATGGCCGGAGTGCTTTATCGGAAGCTACTCCTGTCCGATTATGTGTTTACTCGCCCGGTAAATCCATTCTATTCCATTCCCTAATCGCTCGTGGAAAAAATGAGTAGAGAAATGAATCAGTTCTGGCCCTGATTTCTCTTATCTTATTTTCGCGGTCATTCCGAGATATGAATGTTGCTGGTAATAATTGTGAAATTATTAGAACCAAAATATTATCCTTAAAACAAAATGAAATAGTATTTAAAAAGTATTATTACACGACAATATTATATCGCAAAAACAAATAACGCTGCATACAACCGTTCATAAGGGAGCCGACCCGCGCGTAATATCTTCTAAGATGTTCAATTGAAATTAAGTGATGCCAAAGACAATTTTGTTCACAATTAAATACTCTTAATCAACAACACATTTATTTGGATAAAGTTTAATATTATTATGTTGATACAACTCTAACAAATAATTGGTAATAATGCATTAATTTTGACCAAATTTGATTACCATAAAAACGGTTCTAGTGAGTTAATCTTAAAAGATAGACATATACTGTCACGGACATTTGTTTAGATCATTTCAAGAGGAATAATCCTTTCATACATATTTTTTTGGTATCTTGAACCGTTTTCGCAGCGCACGCAACAGAAGCCCTCAAAGATGAATAATTTTCCCCGTTTTTTCCACATTTTCCATTGTTTCTTCGCGCTCCTATTAGTCGCAGCGTGATGTTATATAGCTTAAAGCCTTCCTCGATAAATGGTCTATTCAACACAAAAAGATTTTTCAATTCGAACCTCTAGTTCCTGAGATTAGCGCGTTCAAACAAACAAACAAACAAACAAAAACTCTTCAGCTTTATAATATTAGTATAGATTCCAAAATGTCAAGATTTGATCACGATACAGTGCATATATTAATGCGCATGTGGCTGAAGATGTGATTTTCGAACGGCAATATTATAGGTGGTTGTGGTTCGGTTGAAATACAACCTGGACCATGATGACTAGGGTTTGCATCTTTATTAAATATGAAATGACCTTAAAAATGGGTAAATGTGACCTAAAATGACAAAATATGACCAAACATTTTAATTTACTATACATTAAAACGTGCTCAATAATATATCATTTATTTTATCTAGTAGTGTCGCTTTCATGTAGACAGCATACGTTAGTTCCGTACACTCGCTGCACCATTGAGAAATCAAATTTTAAATCGTTTTTTTGAAGTCATTTTAATTTCAGGTAATTTACAGAATAGAAGACTTTCATCTATACTAAAACTCTCCTCTCTAAATTTCATCACGTTGCTTCGCACTTTCAGAAAATCTTATTTTCCGCATGGCGGTAGGTCTACTCACTGATACACTGCAGATGACTGAGGATATTTCATTGATATATTGACTGACGAGGATCGACACAGGCATGCTTCTGCTGCATTGTCGAGATTAAAAGGCGGGCGGAACATTACGTTTAGAGAGTGAGAATAATGTATTACTTGACTGGTGAATTCTGATCACAGTGAATATTACTTTTGTTTTTTTCCGCCACCTATATAGCAGAAGTACAGTTCTGTGAATAATTATCTTAATTTCTTCTTATCCATATCTTGTGAATTCCCGCTACAATCAGATTTCTCCTAATAATATGACCATTAATATTATCGAAGTATGACCAAAAAGCCGGCCTCGGTAGCGTAGGGGTTATAGTGCTAGCTCCGCGTACCGAAGGTCGCCGGTTCGAGTCCGGCCGAGGGCATGGGTGTATAGTGTTGTGTCTGTGAATGTCCGTGTTGTAGTGTCCTTGTGACAATACTTGATAGCAACAAATCACATTGAGCTGGCTGTATGGCCCAGTAGCCGAATGCCATAAAAAAAAAAATAAAAAAAATGACAAAAAATAGAAAAATGGTCTGAATATGCATTTACATGTTATATAAAATACGTTTAAATACAATCACAAACGTTGAATGTGACTTGTCCTAAAGATCCGAACCCTAATGATGACAGCTGGTATGCTTTGTAAAAACATAAGATTTATAATTTACGTGGTGTAGCATTAGGATATGAATTATTTTTAATTCTCTTCGCTTTCGGTAAATCCCTGTTATTGATGTCATTATTTCAGTCGCTTATAAGTGCCTCCAGCAGGCCTAGTTTCGATAGCGAAACAGTGAATGTTAGATGGGCATGTGACAGAAGCTACGATTTTTGAACGGTATCATTAGCCAACTTTGTGGTTAGGCTGAAATGCAGCCTGGACCAGACTGATAATTGACACGCTTTGCTAGTGCATAAGGCATAATGGATTTAGTTTTATAATCTACGCGGTATGGTATAAGGTTTTAGGATGCATAGTTGATTTTTATTTCACTGGTTGCATGTTGCTGTCGTCATTAGCTCAATAGCACTTATGATGATAATCATTACGATATCAGGTTATGAGAGGTATTTAATAGAAAGAACAATTTATTGGCGAGTCGTGGTTTGTACAGTAGCCAAAATTTGTACACAGGTTCCTTGGGCGATTTTATTCAAGAGTATTTGCACATTATAGTCATCAAATATATATTAATCCAGTAAACTCCAGTCGAAATATGGGCAGGTCTGTACAAGTTATTATGGAACTACCTATTATTTTCCATGATTATGTAAGTTAACATTAATTTATCTTCTGATGGGATACTGTGTACTGTGTACTTTAAAATCAAGTCCAACAATTTACAGCAAATTTTCGAAATCAGTTCTTAACATTCCCATAAACTTTTGAAATGGCTCATTATATTCTTCACAAGTCAAATCGCAAATTATGGTATTAAAGTAATTTCTTCGCTGACGATCGCTTTCTCTAATCCACCATCTTGGTACCTTTCTTCTCTTCTTTGAGATAGTACGAATAATTATAAAGGCACAGTTCCCACACACATACATGACGACATGAGCATAAGCCGAGCATTTACTGAGCACTGTAGTTATGCGAGAACAGGTTCGTTCGACCAAAATTTCCTTTTTCCTGATTACACTCAAATCAACACGCTCAAACGAATGAGCAGCTCATTCGCCTGAGCGTGCACAAGTGGATACCAGGCCTTACGCTCCTCACATTTATTTCTGATGTGGTTGGATATCAGTCTCTCCATTTACTTAATCAATGATGTCGAACTGATTGGCCTATAATATTCGACTCTTATTTCTCACCCCTCCTTAATGTACCAGCACTATTATCGCACTTTTCCATTCCGGTTGGCGCATCAAGTATCCGGACTCAATTTAAATAATACTAGCTGGTACCCACGACTTCGTTCGTGTTTGTAAAGATTTTGTATTGACAGCTACCGACATTAACAACCATAGTGCACGATTTGAGACGCGATGCTATTACCACCCACAAATGCCAGTCATCTGCGCTATGTAGTTCAGGCAGCAAAGTAAAATTTACGGACACGTCTGTGGATGAAATACGAAAATATCCTTGATCTACCACTTTCAACCACCATATCTCCCACACTACCACAGTTGCTGAAATTCGGCCGATGTTGTGATCGAAAAGTGACGCTGTGTTACTACCACACACAAACGCCAGTGATCTGCGATAGATAGTTTTTGCTGAAAAGTGATACACCATGACACATGCGTCTTTGGCAGAAATATGAAATTGCCGCAGGTCGATCACTTTCAACCCCCATATCTCCCACACCCCCATAGCTACCGACATCTAACAACCAAAGTGCACGACAGGAGACACGAGTCTACTGCCACACACAAACGCCAATGGTCTATGCTATGTAGTTGTGGTAGGAAAGCGAAGTATATGAAGACACAAATTTTAGGTCGATATATGAAAACGCCCTGTATTGGCCAACTTTTTTTAATCATCATATCTCCCAGAGCCCCACAGCTATCGACATTCGGCCAACGTTTTGCACGACAGGACACTCCATGCTACTTCCACACACAATGACCAGTGATCTGTGCTTGGTAGTGGTGGCTAAAAAGTGAAATATATGAAAACACACGTCTATTTTTACATATATATATAAGATTTCAAGATAAGATACAACTTTAAGATTCCTGCTATCTTTAAGACATCTGTAGAAATATTATCTACACCAGTCGCTTTATGTTTCTTCATCATTCTTAGTACCTTCATGATATCGTAAAGATTAATTTCAAATTTTTTGGTCCCCTCATTGCTTATTTCGTTGTTAAGCTCCGATTTACAAGTAGATCTTCCAATTTCTGTTTCATTGTACCTAATGGTCTCATTCATAATCATGGTAATCATAATAATGGTCTTATTTATAATCTCTGCCAAATCCTCAATAACATCTTCTCAATGTTTGGGCTGGCATTATCATCTATCAGATGGAACCCAGGTCCAAATATACCACGAAAAAGCTGCTCGTACTGTTGCAGGATTTCGTCCCTATAAATAGCTACCGTCACAATACCCCTAAAAACCACTTGAAATGGGGTACATGTTCCTAACTTAATGGCGTCCCAGATAAGAACACAGCCCATTCCCACAGTATTTGCAGTGTTGTAACATATCCCAGGGGCACGACAGATGAACAGACGGCGAGAGTCACTCTCCAGACTAAACTGCGGCTTGTCCGTCAAAGGGAATCTATCCCAGTGGTTGCTGAGTCCAATCACGGTGAGCAAGACAACAAATTCTACGAACCATGCGACTCTTTTGTGTGATGGGAATGCTAAGGGTACAACAGTTCAACTTCTGGAAGCTGACGATTCACTGTTTCACGGGAGCTGTGTGATACAGGGGCAATTAAGAAAATTAGATAAACAAAAGCGTGGAGAATTAGAAAGATTGTTATTATCCTCAATTGATAATGAATTTCAAGTATTGGCAAATCAATTGATTTCTTGATGTACGAAATGATAAAGGAAAAAGGAGAGAAAGTTAATAAGTGGCTGCCGGTGTTTTATAAAAAATGTAGGGCTTAATTTTTTATTTTTTTTTGATTCTTTCCTTAGTATTTAGTTTCTCGTGTCAAGGGTATGCAGATTGCCCACTACTGCGAAATCTGTAACGGCCTCGGCAACGTCCTGACGCTGGGCTGTAGCACGTGATCGACCTTGCCAGTATTGCAGGTGAACACAAAAACCGTTAAACAACTAGGTCATTCTAGATAGTGTACCAAAAGACAACAGAATCACAAAATGGTGCAGATTAACACAAAAGTACCAGATGGATCTTATCGTCAGGAGACCGCGACATACTAAACGTTTCTGCATGACACTATATGCCACATTTATTTTTTTCTTTCACTTCTTTGATTGCTTCCTTTACGTACAATTCGAATATTAGAGTGGGCAGACTACACCCCATTTTCTCACCTATTCAACTTGAGTCTATCCTCCGAGATCCCATTAGAAATTTGAGAGGATACTTCTTCAAAAAATTTTACTCAAGCGATCAAAACACGTTGCTGTTAGGGAACAGTATTTGTATCGTATAGCCGGTTAGGTGACCTCTCCTGTTATTTCAAAGAGTCCGTCGGTAATATAACTAAATAGAAAGCATATTAAAATAGGCTAATTAATCAGGTCCGGTGAAAATGTTATGATGTACGAAATTTCATAGAGTACCCTACATAGTTAAGTAATAATTATAACTATAAGCAAACATGATGAACATTTCTACAAGTACACTTTCACCTGTTCAGTTGTATTAGTTTATAATTATGTAGTGTAGTCAGACACCCAGTGTGCTATTTTTTAAACAACTCTCTGTAAATAAGTTAAAACTTATGTACATAATTATATAAAAATAGGCGAGTGTTTCCGTATATTTCACATTTCAGCCACTAGTACGTAGCGCCCATCACTGGTGTTTGTATGTGGTAGTAGAATGGAGTTTCGTATCGTGCACAACGTTGGCCGAATGCCGATAGCTGTGGGGGTGTGGGAGATATGGTGGTTAAAAGTGGTCGATGCGGGGCATTTTCCTATTTCTACCAAAGACGTATGAGTCCTTATGTATCACATTTCAGCCAAAACTATATAGCGCAGATCACTGGTGTTTGTGTGTGGTAGTAGTACAAGAGTCACCGATCGTGCACGACGTTGGCCGAATTTTGATAGCTGTGGGGGTTGTGAGAGATGGTGGTTGAAAGCGACCGATTAAGGATATTTTCATATTTCGACCAAAGATATGTGTGTCCACATATTTCACTTTGATGCTTCAACTACAGAGCGCAGACCACTGGTGATAGTGTGTGGTAGTGGTCTACAGTCTCCCATCGTACACTATGGTGGTTAGATATCGGTAGCTATGGGGGTGTGGAGATATGGTTGAAAGTGGTCGACGTGGGGTATTTTCCTATTTCTACCAAAGACTTGCGTGTCCCAATATTTCACATTGCAGGCAGAACTACCAAGCGCAGAGAACGGGCGCTTGTGTGAGGTAGTAGCCTGGAGTCTTCCATCGTGCGCTATGTTAATTGCATGTCAATAGCAGTGGGGATGTGGTAGATATCGTGGTTGAAATTGGTGGACCTGGTAAAAATAGACATGTGTGTCACTATATTTGACTCCACAGTCAAAACTACCGAGCGTAGTCCACTGGTGAATATGTGTAGTTTTAATCTCAAGTCTTTCACCATGCACCATGGTGCTATCAGGTGTGGGTGATAAGATGGTTGAAATTGGTCGACGGAGGACGTTTAACCAACGACATGTGCGTCCCTATATTTCACTTTGCAGCCATAAATACCCAGCGTAGATCCTTGATGTTTGTGTGTGGTATTAGCCTCGAGTCTCCCATCGTGCGGTATGGTGATGTCGGTAGCTGTCAATCAAAATTTTTTCTAAACATGAACGAAGTCGTGGGCACTAGCTAGTATTTTCATAATGTAGATTAAAAAAAAAATTCCTCCTTCATGAAATCATTTTTTTAACGTACTGTATTGCAGTTTTTTTTAAAAAAAGTAATCGAAGTTCCTGTTCATACCAACACTTAGTAAA
>CM061920.1:183678896-183821393 GCA_031002005.1 Vandiemenella viatica
TCTGTTAAGAGAAAACAAAACAAAATGTCTTCTGGAATTAATGACGAAAAAAAGGGGGGGGGTATCGAGGCAAAAGCTACATGAGGCTACGTGGGGGGGTTTCAAAAGAACCGAAAATGGAAGCATGTGTTTATGGACGCTCCCAATGTAACCAGTCCAGCCGGAGAATTACAGATCCGGGTAATTATGTGCGAAATCCACCAGACTGTCAAATGATGGGTATCCTGCGGTATTCAGGAATCTTGCTTTGGTGGATTTTAATACAGTACCTACTTGCATCAGAAACAATTTGTTGTACTGCCTACGAAGTTAATATTCTCACATATTTGGTGTAACAGCTCAACCTCTTACAACGAAGCTAAATACAGAAGTAGGCACGTTGGTGTAACAAGCGGTATCAGTTCTTATTCTAATACATGCAACCTCTGACATTTGGTCCACCAGTTATCATTCTGGTCCAGGTTGCATTTCAACCGAACCACAAAGCTCCTTTAATATTGAGTTGTTATTGTAAGAAGTTTTCCATGTCTGAAATCGTCACTCAGTGTTATGAACGTCTCGTGGGTCGTTATAGTTTATCGACATCTCATT
Organism: Vandiemenella viatica; assembly: GCA_031002005.1. NCBI lineage: Eukaryota > Metazoa > Arthropoda > Insecta > Orthoptera > Morabidae > Vandiemenella > Vandiemenella viatica. The sequence continues at coordinate 183,679,488 of CM061920.1, forward strand.
TAAATACAGAATATATAAATATTTTTTTTTTTCGAAGAGTTCAGCCCCGGGATCACACAACGTCTAATGTCCAATAATTGTCGCGTTATTTGACATTAAATACAAGTTTAGCCGAGGTTTAGCCCCCTACAGCTGGGGCAGAAGTATTGGCGGGCAGCTTCAAACGCGCCGTTACCAAATCGTGTGCTGAGCAGTTTTTTTTTTAATTAATTACTTTCGGCATCTTAGGCCACACAGCCAGTTCGATAGTAATTATGTAACTCAGTGTTACCAGTTTCTCCAGTATTAATTTTTACAACCAAATTATACACACCACAGGACGGACATGCCATTCACAAACACAATACTTACGGTAAACACCCATGCCCGCGGCCGGACTCGAACCGGCGACCTAGCACTCTAGCCCCTACGCTACCGAGGCCGGCCACTGAACAATTAAATCCACCTTTTAGGATGTTAGATTTTGCGTTGACGCTCGTACAAGGCAACACAAGACGTTCAGCTTTGCCATTTTCTAATGCTAGAAACAGAGCGCTACGCGAGAATGTTCCAAAGAATGTCAACAGCACGTTGCACTCACCCGCCAATTTCCCTGGCCACAGCTATAATTAATTATCGCCGTTTGTAATGATACTAGGTGTTAGGCGATAGCTCGGGAGGCGGTGTCGGTTGTCACATCAAAGATATTAGCACTTTTTTCATGGCGTTTCTGTGGCTACACAAGCATTGTTAGCGCGTGAAGCTCTTACAGATTATACGTAGAATGCAATAGTTTAATAATAATAAAAAAATCAATCAAATCATCCACCATCTTCTATTAAGCATTGTACATTCATTGCTCACATAATTTAATTCATAAAATAATTATTGGAACTCATATGACACACTAAAGCAGCCTCAACCTCCAACATGGAGTAACATGTTGTTTGTCGTTGTACAAGCCACAAAAAATGTTAAATTGTGTATTTAAATCCAATATTTTGGCACGTTAATTATTTCGAAAAATGTACGTTAATTATTAACATTTGTGATTTCAATAGGTAATAATACGTATTTCTTCTATAATAACTTGCAAAGAAATTCTCGTATTCCTAACGACTTTATTCGATTACTAAATATTTGGTGACGATGATGGACTCAAATTCTCAAATGGTATCGCCCGAGGAACGAGTGTACAAATGTTTAGACCAACAAAACAATTCCTTCAATGGTGGTTTTCATTGCGGAGATGCCTTATTCTCATACAGTATATATTTCAGTCTAACCACAAACTCCTCTAACAATGCTGCTTGGAAATAAAAATTTCTACTGCACGTGCACTACCATATTCACTAAAGCACATTTTAAAGTTGACCTAGACCTTTCACTAGTGGCGTATTAGCCATATACAAATTTTTAATGGTTGTGGATCAACGTGTGTTTAATCCTAAACCAGATCTAAGCTTAAATTTCTCGGTAAGACTTTATCCATGTACATTGCTGTACATACGACAAAAGAGATTGCGTATTTGCAGAATTTGCAGAATTTAGTTCTCTGTTCTTAAATTGGATTCAGATTGAGTTTCACTCTTGACAATAACCCCCGGTGCAGTGGTTCAGTATACCCAGTAAGGGTGGTTCTTGGGAGCATACAAGTTTGTTTTATGTTCAGGTGCAGAACGGCCAAAATGCCAAAGGCCCCCAGCCGTAGGGGCCCCCCGGATCAAGACCCGAGAGGATCTGCCGTCCCTTGAAACAGATTGCGGCGATCCTCTGTCCGGTACAGAAGTGGAGATTTCCCCAAAATTTTCCCCTTCCCTAGATCCGGCACTGACGGAGAGCCCCATCCGATGAATTTGCCAAGGGGCCTGTATAGTTACAATACGACACTGTGTGTAAGCCAAGCCGCTGGAGAATATTGCGTAGGTTGAGTTTCACCCCGAACCAGAACAATAACAACCATAAACATTCACTAGTGTATTACTGGCAACACACTTGTAATTTTTACTTTTCTATGTTCAAATTATATCATTGGATGTATTGGTCACTTGCAAATTCACTAAAATTGTTTTCTGGTAAGATTAAAGCGTTTACACATTAATTTAGCTAGTAAGGGTTATTTGTAGAAAGCTGTCAGATTTGACTCTCTGCAAGTCATGTATTTGTAATTTACGGTCAGTTTACTTTTAACTCCGAAATATTATCACTACAAATTTAATTTACTTTCCTTATTGGAGTGATATCCACGTTCATTTCAGTGCAACAATACTGATATTTCTTCTATAGCGTGGTTAGTTTTTAAGTAACCCCAAAGCAGGAAAAAATACACTCCTTCTTCGATAGATTAGAAGTTCAGTAAGTGTAGCATCATCCACAATTTCGGAGTTTTTGGGTACTAACAAGTTCTAACTATCAAAAATCAATTTAGTCTACGTTGTGGTCAGTTTGTACTTAGTTAATTACTGGAAACATTTTCGGCTGGAGTGTTAGCAATGTAAATTAGGAAAGGGTGATGATGATGGAGCACATTTAGGCTTTCCGTAAATGCAACTAAAAATTTTACGTGCATCCATGAGGAAACAATTCGACTCAATCATAAGAAATAAAAAAAAAGAGCCAAACAGATTGTACCAATACTTTTCACACAGTACTGACAGGAAATGTCCTTCCACTGTAACAGATGGTACTTTACAATATTATCTTACACTGAATGTTTTCGAACCATTTTTCCCCCAGAAATGGTCAAATGTGATATTTCGGCCATCGAGATTTATGAATTTATTTATTTAATTTTTTTATTTTTTTGTAGAAAAAAAATTATGACTATTGCAGTTGACTCAATTTCGAAAACGGCTTCTTTTTTTTAAGGAAAATAAATGAAAAAAGAACGCATTTAAGTTCAATGAATGTATTTTTGGCTCTCGTTTTGAAATTTGTGTTTTACATGAGTATTACCAAAGGTTACTTTGCTGCCACTATGATATGCCCCGTACCAATCCGACGACTAAATTGAGCGTGGTGGGTGAGTGGTAAGCTTTGGCCTCGCATTCGGGAGGACGTGGATTCGAATCCTTGTCCGTCCACCTAGATTTTGGTTTTCCATGGTTTCCCGAAATCACTACAGGCGAATGTCGGGATTGTTCCTTTGAAAGACCATGGCCGAATTCCTTCGCATTAAAAGAGCAAAGACTGACCATTCACGCTAGCTGCTTTACTGATTTTCTAGATTTTATATTTTTAACGTCACTACTTCTTGTAGATACAAATACTTCTGCAAACATGGCGATCTTTGAAGCCTTTAGCGGAACTGTAATGGACATTTGTCGGTAAACAATAAAATGCGAGCAACTCACGATTTCTTTTCAGCGAACGTTACTTCCATTACCAATAAATGAGAGTTTCACAAATTCAGCTCCATGTAAATGGTTCCAGCTGCGTCAGGATGTGTAATTGTATCGTGTTACAGTACTTACCTAATAATCCTGTTATATAGTCCTGTATGGTATCTTCTATTGGAACGATACAAACTTTTTACAGTATACGGCTTCAAATGTTGGAGGTAGAGATTTTCCTTATTTATCTTCTTCTTACGGACACCTTGGCCGAGTCGAGTGTAGGCGATTACCATGAGGGATGCTTACATTTTCAACGGCAATATGAAGATGGAAGATGAACTGGTGTGGTTTCCCGTTACCATCCCCAGTGTGACATTGTTCGTAACTGTTGTTGATTGTGATAGTGTGTGGTCAGCGTATACTGTTGTTTCTGTTGTGGATGGGAGATGAAAGAAAGGGAAGGGTGAAACTCGGTGCCGGTTCATTCATGCCTACTATTCCGAAAGAAACCAGTTTCTTTCTGACAGACGAATCACCATCAACGGTGTATGCCCTCACTCCATACGCACTGCGGAGAGGTTTGGGGTTAAACCTATGACATCAGTGCACAATTTGATGACTAGGAATTCAGCAACATCACCTCTCCCACTCTGCGGCCACGTCCCCTAGGGGGCGTCCATAAATTACGTAAGGTGAAATAGGGGCGGGTCCGGCGAAATCTCACGAAGGAGGAGGGGGGGGGGGTGTCAACGGAAATCTCACGTGAGGTTTTGGAAATTTTTGTTGGACTGTAGAGCTAAGAAACAAAATGTCTACAAAACACGCGAAAATCGATTTTAGGGGGGGGGGGGTATTTCGCCGAAACGTTGGGGTGTAACCGGCTTTGGAAGCGTTAGACCTCACAAAAAGGTCTCAAAAAGTTGCTAGGGTGATTTCTAGGGGGGGGGGGTCTCACGGACCAGATCTCACCAGGGGGGAGGGGGTCCGGAAATCCTGAAAAACACATCACGTAATTTATGGATGGCACCCTACCAAGATACGAACCAGTTAATCCCGTATCAGTGGCGGGTACCATCACGGTGCAGCAGCCAACTCAGTTAACTCCTGATTCATGATAAACGCAATAATTTCAGTGTTGCTCCTTACATTCGTTTCATCTTCTTTCGTTCGGAAAGATACCGTCATTTGCATAGAACATATTGATTGTGACAACATTTATTTTCGTATTTCACACAGGCCGATAAAAATGTAATATCAGAAAGCAAGATTGTAAGCAGATACAGTAACTTCCACTTCAGTTACTACAGTATCTGATATGAGAACGTCCATAAACCACGTGCTCCCCCCCCCCCTTTCGTCTCTCCCCATATGTCCTGACGCGACTTATGCCTTGATTACCCCTTCGCCCCAATTCTGGAACGTAATTTTTTTTCCTATTAATTCCATAAGATATTTTGAGCGGTTTTCTCCTATAATTATTGTGTGCACAATGAACACAACCAATATTTGCTTTATAAGTATACAAAAAAGGTAACCTAGTACAGAACAAAAAGGTTGATGGGACCTCTAGTTTAACATGGAATCCGACCCAAGGAACGTTCTGGCGTAGCTAATACGATCAAACACATCTAACCCCACCGGTTTTGAAGATGGGACCGGTTCGCGAACATTTGAAACCAAGCGTTTTAAACAGTGTACTACCAGAACGCTCGGAGTTTGATTACCTTTTATGACTTAAACAAGCCCCAAATCCCGTCAGAAATCACGGGTTTAATGGAGTGTTATGGTAAATTATTTCTCTGCAGTTTCTTAACTAAATGGAATTGTTATAAAATAAAGCTCATTGTAATTTATCGTACCTTGTGCTGTAGCAAAAAGCCGCGAATTAATACAGTCCCTGTATCGCATGTCAGTGTCATCATGCATCGCGAAATAAACTTGATCCCAAATCTTCCCAGCTTCTTACACTTTTCTTTCTTAATGCATGTGATGAAGATCGATATTTTAACGGCTGAGACAGCTTACATTGGCTGAAATAATGAATCAAGTTAAAAAGAAGAATGCTAAAAATAAATCTTAACAACTTACGCTATGCCCGTAATATTTAATTGTAGTTTAGGCCACATATATCGCGATCAATTTGGAACTTATTTTATTCGAACCATGTAATGATTTCAGTACAAAAAACGAATAATTAATATCCCAATTTAAACGCAGTACATACTATTCTTTCAGTGTTCTGACATTTCACGTCTTAGTGTAATTCCTCGTGCCTTGCGCTGTAGCAAAGGGTTTCAGTTTCCATATGGAACGAGGTTGCATTTCAACCTATCCATGTACTACGATAAACTTGTCGCCATAAGAACAACACTTCAATCTCACGCATATTAATACATGAACTGTATCGAGTTTTAGTGGCAATAATGCATCGCGATATAAATTTGATCAAAAATCTTCAAGGGTTTTTAAACATTTTTTTTTTTTTTTTTTTTTTTTTTTTTTTTTTTTTTTTATCCGTGATTCAGACCGATATTAAAACGTTTGAATGGTTGACACAGTTGCTGAAATAATAGGCTCAGTAATATTACTCAGGGAAAGCAAATGAAATTAAAATAAATCTATAAACTTAAATAATGCCACGTAATATTTGTTTTAAGTGTGGATGCACAGATAGGGATCAGTGTGCAACTATTTCCGTTCAAACGAATTAGTATTTTTGATAATAGGATACAGTTTAATATATTTTGGAAAAATAACTATATTATGTATGCCCTCTGCCGTAACGTCAAATGCCATTTGTAATTATGATTCATGCTAAGTAACAATCTAACAAAAACATTAGCTACATTGATGCTCGAAATACAAAGTTTTTATCTTACAAAGAATTTAAGGAATACTTCTATACATTTAAAGAATATTACGTAAATATGAGCATCTAGTGATTGATACGTCGATTTTAACGCAATACATACTTTCATTTCAGTGTTATGTTAGTTAATTTATTGACGGATGCTTGGAAATGTTATTAAATAACGTCCATTACCAAGAATATTGGCGAAAAGTGGGACGTCATTGTGCGACGTCATAGACTGACGTCATGCCGTGATAGGTTACGTCATGCCGTGACAGGTGACGTCAAATGTGACAGCTTGCTTATTATATCACTAGCTGTGCCCGCGACTTCGTCCGCGTGGAATAGTTATTTTGGGCATCATATTTATTTTTGCAAACAACCTCCTCAGCTTTATAAATTATAGCAGTTACCCACGACTTTGTCCGCGTAAATTTCTGTTATTATTTTAGACAATTTTTTGCAAATTTAGTTTTTAAGTTTTTAAAAGAACATAATTATTTTAAAGTACTTCTGCGTAAATTATATTTTTAGTTTTATTTTCTTGTGGCAGAAGAACATATTGGTTTTCTCCGCAACCCGATCTTGACAACGCGACATATAGTTGGCCGTGTGAAAAGCAGTCTTGACGTAAATCGATTCCTACGTGTTTAAATGTTTGCCCCTGTGATTTATTAATTGTAACGGCGAAAGATAGCTTAACGGGAAATTGAATTCTTTTAAAATTAAAAGGTACATCATTTGGAATCATTGGGATGCGAGGTATAAGCACTGTTTGACCAACTGCTGGACCAGTCAAAACTATTGCAACGATCACGTTATTGCGTAGAAATTTTATTTGAAGTCGGGTTCCGTTACATAAATTTGGTGGTTTGAGGTTTCTAAGTAAAATTATTGGAGCACCTATTTTTAACTTGAGGGAATATGGGGGAAGGCCACTTGGGTTCAAAGAATTAAGAAACTCTTGTGGGTAATGTACCGCATCTTCTTGATCCATTACGTTATCAATAGATGTGTAGGTAACTATGTCTCCTGGAAGTTTACTTAAAATTAGGTCGTTAATTTCGTCCACGCTACTGTTTCTCGCCGCCAATATTGCCCTTTGACACATCCATTGATGATCTTTATTTTCTATTTCGCTGATTTCAGGGTAAACTTTCGATATTAAGTCCTCAATGTTACTTACTCTTTCTCCTAAATCGCGATCAATTTCAATTTTATTTTCAAAATGAGGTACTTTCCCGTCTCCTATTAAAAGTAACTTTGAAGGAAAAGTTATACTACCTCCCCCCAAATGTGCTCTCATATTTGTAGTTAATTTTAAAATGTTAACAAACTTCCATAATGGGGAACTTTTAAGGCAAGACTTTACAATGTCTGCTCTAGTTCCCCTTACTATTACTGGTAAAGTTTGTCGAAAGTCCCCAGCAAACATAACAGTAATCCCACCCATGATTTTATCACAGCTTCTAATATCTCTAAGAGTCCTATCTAGAGCCTCCACATGAGCTCTATGGATCATGGTACATTCGTCCCAGATTATTAAACTGACATCTTGTAAAACTTTTCCCAAAGGACCATTTTTACGTATAGAGCACACGCTATCTTTCTGTAAAGAAACAGTTAGGGGCAGTTTAAAAGTGGAATGAGCTGTGCGTCCACCTGCTAATAAAGTTGCAGCGATACCTGACGACGCTACTGCCAAAGCTAGCTTTCCCTGAGACCTTACTTTTGCTAATATAAGATTAGTAATAAAGGTCTTGCCGGTTCCACCGGGAGCATCCAAAAAAAAATACTTTTCCTTCATTAAAACGAACACTTCGCATAACACAATTATACGCGGTCACCTGGTCATTAACTAATTTTGGTTCATTTTGAGTAATATACTCATTTAATTCATTTAGATCATACGGTTTTCGCAACGCTACTTCTAACGGATCCAGATGATTAAGTGAATTAATCCTTTTTGATACAGGAAGCCCAAAATCGGTTAGTGATTTATCGCAAATCTCATGAATTTTATCTTCAATTATGATTAGTCCATCATTGTATATATCATCATTGTATGTTAATGTCATATCTTGATTCTCATTACGCATTCTGTTTAATATATCTTCACATAAAGCATTACGAAATTTATTCCATAACTCTAAGGGGTCAGATGGTTGGCAAAATATAAGGATGATGGTAAATAATTCTCTTAATTTTGTGGCTGGCTCGGACATGACAGCATCTGACATTGTATTTTGCCAATGTTCATCTCCCTCCAGTAAACCTAACTCCTTGCAAGCGCGTTGATAAGTTTGGCAAATAACACCATTCACGGTCCTTAGATGTTTCAAATGACATTGGACCGCGAACATGTTGCAGTAACATTCTTAAATAAAAACATTCAGTTTGAGTTGGATGAATGTTGTAGACACGGCCTAAAGTTGTGTCTTTTTTTACACCGGGATATCCTTCAACATCTTGCCCACGTCTTCTTCTAGAAAATGAATTGCTTTGCCATACGTAATACTGGGGTACTTCGTGATATAAAAGGGTTTTTGCAAAATCGTCACTTTTGCAAAGATCAAAGAACGCTGTAAGTGTCGTTGATGAAGGATTATTAACGCGATCTTGAAGGTTTGCATTATTATGAAAATAAACTCTTTGTCCATTTTCCAAATGAACTGCTAAATGAACTACTGCCGGAAAACGTTCGTGAATAGGAAATTGTAAAATTCTCCAGAGCGCTTCCGAGGAACTTATATAGCGACCATTTAGATATTTTTCTACTTCATCGTTATTACTTTGTAACGAAAATGTGGCTTGATCAGAACCTTTATGAATATACTTACAGATGTACTTAATAGCTTTGACCGATTCACAAAACTCTACGTTAATGTGTGCATTGAAAATTCGTGATAGCACTGGATTATATGGAACAACCCACCTATTATCTACGCTCATTTCTGTACCTTTGACACGAATTATTGCTGTGTTTCCACCATTATCTGGAGACCTGCGCCTGTAGGTTGGGTAACCGTCATCCCCGGTTTGTGTTTCAGAAATAAAATGCCTAGGGTACTTTTTAGAACAAATGTTTTCTTTCATACATGGTGACTCAGGATTATGAAATCCGCAAGGACCATGTATCATATTTTTTATGACAATATTATGAAGAATTGGATCTTGTTGTTTGTCAGGTATTTCAGCCGATATTATTGCATCTATAGAATCTGGTTGTACTTTGTTAGCCAGCCACAATAAAATGTGGGCGTGAGGTAAGCCTCTTTTTTGCCATTCTACGCTGTAAACAAAGGCTTTCGATGGTCCAAAAATATTTTTCTTCGTTAGTAGGTCTATCATTTTTTTGAGTTTTAAATGAAACTACTCTAGAAACCAAGTCATGTCTGTCGTAAGAATGTTGATCGGGTAATAACTCAATTTTTATTTCCGGCCATTCGGAGTTACACGTAAATGTAATGAAGAGATCTGGTCTTCCAAATTTCCTGACATATGTCATGGCATCTTGACTTTTTTCGTTCATGTATCTGGGGGATCCTGTAAATGACGACGGCAATATAACATGCTGGCCAATATTAGAAGCGTTTATATTGGCATCATTAACCACGGCATCTCTTAAATGAATGTACTCTTCTGCTCTCAATTTTTTTTGATTTCTTTTGATGAAGTCAAGCCTCTCAGAAATCATTTTTGCCGCCATATCAACACAATATTGGTTGAATAATCCTTTGAAATAATGTATGCTGTTAAAGTCATTTATTCTCACCATGAGTCTAAATGCATAGAACTGCATACATGATACAGTTTTAGATCTAGCAGCAGTATTCTGCTGTGGAATATTTATACAATATCCGTCATTACCAAAGGGAAACAGTAAAGGATACTGAAGTGGATCATAAGATCTATGAATTTCAGAAACTCGTTGAAGTCCACCATCTCGCGCAGTCAACACAATATCTCGGGGACCTTTGTCTTCATCTATCAAAAGAACAGCTACTTCATCTACTATTGGCACATTATACCGACCTCGATGCTCATTAGGAGGTTTCACATCAGCATGAATAATAAGTTTTAAGTCATTCGGTGGTCTATTTTCCAGATTGTATTTAAAACTTTGAATATACGTATTATGATCGTGAAGATATGTTTGGAGAGCGTCGATAAGATCGGTTTGCAAGCTAGGATTTAAATTTGAGCGCAAGGATACCTGATCTGCATGGGAAACAAAATATATTTGCAAAAATTCGGGTTGTGCCCCTTCAGCTGGAAGTAAGTTACCGATCAAGTGATAAACTTGCCCTTGGACTTTAAAAGTAGGCATAAAGTTTCCCTCACGAATTTCTTTGGCACCAAATGAAGTCATCTGAAATAGTGTATTATATTGTCTTGAGTGATTTAAGAAATGCTTTGATGATGGATGTGAGCCTGATATCAGTTCTTTTAAAACTGTAGTTGGTTCCGGAATTGTAGGTATATTTACTTTGCCACCACTACAACACAGTCCAGGAGCTTCAGTCGCCCATTTTTTTGCTTGGCATAAGTTGCATATTTTATCCATTCTGCCAATATCAATATCATTTAGCTCAGTATAGTCAAGGGTACAATCATAAGCAAACGCAGCATTTAATAAATTAAGTTGCCTGCGAGTTCTATTTCTTGCTGATCGTGCATTTTGCTGTGCTAATCGATGGGATCGTTCAGTGCTTGATTCCCGATCGCGGTTAGCCAAAGTTCGGGAATTCTGTGAGGCTAAACGTTGAGAACGTTCAGCGCTTGATTCCCGTAGTCGGTTCACCAAAGTTCGAGATCTCTGTGAGGCTAAACGTTGAGAACGTTCAGCGCTTGATTCCCGTTCTCGGTTCACCAAAGTTCGAGAACTCTGTGAGGCTAAACGTTGAGAACGTTCAGCGCTTGATTCCCGTTCTCGGTTTATCAAAGTTCGGGAATTTTGTAAGGATAAACGTTGAGAACGTTCAGCGCTTGATTCCCGTTCTCGGTTTATCAAAGTTCGGGAATTTTGTAAGGATAAACGTTCAGAACGTTCAGCGCTTGATTCCCGTTGTCGGTTCGCCGAAGTTCGGAAATTTTAGTGAGGCTAGACGCTGCGAACGTTCAACGATCGATTCATTAGCACGGTTTTGTTCACTGATTGCTCGTTGAGTAGCCAACCTATGCATATTTTCATCCTCTGTTTCATTGCTGCGCAAAACTCGCAGCCGCTTTGCAGTAGCAGTCTGCCGAGAAAGCTGAGATCTTTTTCTAGGCATTATAGTGACGAAGAAAGAACGTAGGAAATGAAAACTTAACCGTAATTCATAATCAATAAAAAAAACGTAAGGTTAATAATTAGGAACCTAATTATTTTTACCTGTATTTGGTAATTACGTCCATAAAATGAAAATAAGGTATTACGTCCATAAAATGAAAATAAGGTAAACCAACTGTATGCTTAAAGTAAAACCTAACCTAATAACAATAATTATGTAGATGACACCTATTTCCAGGTATTATCTACAACAAAACAAAAAAAGTGTTAATTATTGTTAAATTATTAGAAACAAAATACTATCCTTAAAACAAACAATACTATAAAGAAAACCATGACACCTACTTATAATTAATTATTTACATTAAAACTAAAAAAAGTGTTAATAAATGTAAAATTATTAGAACCAAAATATTATCCTTAAAACAAAATGAAATAGTATTTAAAAAGTATTATTATACGACAATATTATATCGCAAAAACAAATAACGCTGCATACAACCGTTCAGAAGGAAGCCGACCGCGCGTAATATCTTCTAAGATGTTCATTGAAATTAAGTGATGCCAAAGACAATTTTGTTCACAATTAAATACTGTTAATCAACAACACATAAAAGTGTTAATAATTGTGAAATTATTAGAACCAAAATATTATCCTCAAAACAAAATGAAATAGTATTTAAAATGTATTATTACACGACAATATTATATCGCAAAAGCAAATAACGCTGCATACAACCGTTCAGAAGGAAGCCGACCGCGCGTAATATCTTCTAACTTGGGAACCATCAGACCTGTTCAGAACGGATTTCGATCCCCCGAGTATATGTTGAAGGGTAATAATTCCATATATCTGTGTTACAATTAATTCTTCAAAATGAGCCCTAGGTATCGAGAAATTAACGCGCAAACATTTGTGAATTATTATGATTTTATTCCATTGTTTAACAGTTTCAGCGTGGCGTATCGGTAGCGCGTTTGCTTACCATTTTGCGAACCCGGGTTCAAATCCCCATATTTGCAAATATTTTTATTTCTTTTTTTTATATGCAGTAATCATTAAGCATTGATTTTATTTCATTTACGAATTTTATTATGCGAAATAACTTTTAAAACAAAATATTACAGAATATACATTCCCAACTTTTTTTTTGTAATCGTTATTTGATTGTTTATTGTTGAAATGTTTTTTTTTTGAAACAGATATATTTCATATTCTAAAAAGGAAATGGAACTTTAACAGAATATCTCTTTTATGGTCGTAGCATTGTAATAAAAATTGTATAATGTATCTATTGTAAGTAATTATATAATTGTAAATAATGTTTTAAAAGTTATTTCGCATAATAAAAATTCGTAAATGAAATAAAATCAATGTTCAATGATTACTGCATATAAAAAAAAGAAATAAAAATATTTGCCAGTATGGGGATTTGAACCCGGGTTCGCAAAATGGGAAGCAAACGCGCTACCGATACGCCACGCTGAAACTCGCACGCTGCAGAAGTCCTCAAAGATGAATAATTTTCCCCGTTTTTTTTTCACATTTTCCATTGTTTCTTCGCTCCTATTAGTCGCAGCGTGATGTTATATAGCTTAAAGCCTTTCTCGATAAATGGTCTATTCAACACAAAAAGAATTTTTCAATTCGAACCAGTAGTTCCTGAGATTAGCGCGTTCAAACAAACAAACAAACAAACAAACAAACTCTTCAGCTTTATAATATTAGTATAGATTAGATGATCTGTATAAGATTTCGAGTCACACTCACAAGAGGCACTATCAGTAGAAAATGGTAGATTGCATTAGTAATAATTTACTAAGTGTTGGTATGAACAGGAACTTCGATTACTTTTTTTAAAAAAAACTGCAATACAGTACGTTAAAAAAATGATTTCATGAAGGAGGAATTTTTTTTTTAATCTACATTATGAAAATACTAGCTAGTGCCCACGACTTCGTTCATGTTTAGAAAAAATTTTGATTGACAGCTACCGACATCACCATACCGCACGATGGGAGACTCGAGGCTAATACCACACACAAACATCAAGGATCTACGCTGGGTATTTATGGCTGCAAAGTGAAATATAGGGACGCACATGTCGTTGGTTAAACGTCCTCCGTCGACCAATTTCAACCATCTTATCACCCACACCTGATAGCACCATGGTGCATGGTGAAAGACTTGAGATTAAAACTACACATATTCACCAGTGGACTACGCTCGGTAGTTTTGACTGTGGAGTCAAATATAGTGACACACATGTCTATTTTTACCAGGTCCACCAATTTCAACCACGATATCTACCACATCCCCACTGCTATTGACATGCAATTAACATAGCGCACGATGGAAGACTCCAGGCTACTACCTCACACAAGCGCCCGTTCTCTGCGCTTGGTAGTTCTGCCTGCAATGTGAAATATTGGGACACGCAAGTCTTTGGTAGAAATAGGAAAATACCCCACGTCGACCACTTTCAACCATATCTCCCACACCCCCATAGCTACCGATATCTAACCACCATAGTGTACGATGGGAGACTGTAGACCACTACCACACACTATCACCAGTGGTCTGCGCTCTGTAGTTGAAGCATCAAAGTGAAATATGTGGACACACATATCTTTGGTCGAAATATGAAAATATCCTTAATCGGTCGCTTTCAACCACCATCTCTCACAACCCCCACAGCTATCAAAATTCGGCCAACGTCGTGCACGATCGGTGACTCTTGTACTACTACCACACACAAACACCAGTGATCTGCGCTATATAGTTTTGGCTGAAATGTGATACATAAGGACTCATACGTCTTTGGTAGAAATAGGAAAATGCCCCGCATCGACCACTTTTAACCACCATATCTCCCACACCCCCACAGCTATCGGCATTCGGCCAACGTTGTGCACGATACGAAACTCCATTCTACTACCACATACAAACACCAGTGATGGGCGCTACGTACTAGTGGCTGAAATGTGAAATATACGGAAACACTCGCCTATTTTTATATAATTATGTACATAAGTTTTAACTTATTTACAGAGAGTTGTTTAAAAAATAGCACACTGGGTGTCTGACTACACTACATAATTATAAACTAATACAACTGAACAGGTGAAAGTGTACTTGTAGAAATGTTCATCATGTTTGCTTATAGTTATAATTATTACTTAACTATGTAGGGTACTCTATGAAATTTCGTACATCATAACATTTTCACCGGACCTGATTAATTAGCCTATTTTAATATGCTTTCTATTTAGTTATATTACCGACGGACTCTTTGAAATAACAGGAGAGGTCACCTAACCGGCTATACGATACAAATACTGTTCCCTAACAGCAACGTGTTTTGATCGCTTGAGTAAAATTTTTTGAAGAAGTATCCTCTCAAATTTCTAATGGGATCTCGGAGGATAGACTCAAGTTGAATAGGTGAGAAAATGGGGTGTAGTCTGCCCACTCTAATATTCGAATTGTACGTAAAGGAAGCAATCAAAGAAGTGAAAGAAAAAAATAAATGTGGCATATAGTGTCATGCAGAAACGTTTAGTATGTCGCGGTCTCCTGACGATAAGATCCATCTGGTACTTTTGTGTTAATCTGCACCATTTTGTGATTCTGTTGTCTTTTGGTACACTATCTAGAATGACCTAGTTGTTTAACGGTTTTTGTGTTCACCTGCAATACTGGCAAGGTCGATCACGTGCTACAGCCCAGCGTCAGGACGTTGCCGAGGCCGTTACAGATTTCGCAGTAGTGGGCAATCTGCATACCCTTGACACGAGAAACTAAATACTAAGGAAAGAATCAAAAAAAAAATAAAAAATTAAGCCCTACATTTTTTATAAAACACCGGCAGCCACTTATTAACTTTCTCTCCTTTTTCCTTTATCATTTCGTACATCAAGAAATCAATTGATTTGCCAATACTTGAAATTCATTATCAATTGAGGATAATAACAATCTTTCTAATTCTCCACGCTTTTGTTTATCTAATTTTCTTAATTGCCCCTGTATCACACAGCTCCCGTGAAACAGTGAATCGTCAGCTTCCAGAAGTTGAACTGTTGTACCCTTAGCATTCCCATCACACAAAAGAGTCGCATGGTTCGTAGAATTTGTTGTCTTGCTCACCGTGATTGGACTCAGCAACCACTGGGATAGATTCCCTTTGACGGACAAGCCGCAGTTTAGTCTGGAGAGTGACTCTCGCCGTCTGTTCATCTGTCGTGCCCCTGGGATATGTTACAACACTGCAAATACTGTGGGAATGGGCTGTGTTCTTATCTGGGACGCCATTAAGTTAGGAACATGTACCCCATTTCAAGTGGTTTTTAGGGGTATTGTGACGGTAGCTATTTATAGGGACGAAATCCTGCAACAGTACGAGCAGCTTTTTCGTGGTATATTTGGACCTGGGTTCCATCTGATAGATGATAATGCCAGCCCAAACATTGAGAAGATGTTATTGAGGATTTGGCAGAGATTATAAATAAGACCATTATTATGATTACCATGATTATGAATGAGACCATTAGGTACAATGAAACAGAAATTGGAAGATCTACTTGTAAATCGGAGCTTAACAACGAAATAAGCAATGAGGGGACCAAAAAATTTGAAATTAATCTTTACGATATCATGAAGGTACTAAGAATGATGAAGAAACATAAAGCGACTGGTGTAGATAATATTTCTACAGATGTCTTAAAGATAGCAGGAATCTTAAAGTTGTATCTTATCTTGAAATCTTATATATATATGTAAAAATAGACGTGTGTTTTCATATATTTCACTTTTTAGCCACCACTACCAAGCACAGATCACTGGTCATTGTGTGTGGAAGTAGCATGGAGTGTCCTGTCGTGCAAAACGTTGGCCGAATGTCGATAGCTGTGGGGCTCTGGGAGATATGATGATTAAAAAAAGTTGGCCAATACAGGGCGTTTTCATATATCGACCTAAAATTTGTGTCTTCATATACTTCGCTTTCCTACCACAACTACATAGCATAGACCATTGGCGTTTGTGTGTGGCAGTAGACTCGTGTCTCCTGTCGTGCACTTTGGTTGTTAGATGTCGGTAGCTATGGGGGTGTGGGAGATATGGGGGTTGAAAGTGATCGACCTGCGGCAATTTCATATTTCTGCCAAAGACGCATGTGTCATGGTGTATCACTTTTCAGCAAAAACTATCTATCGCAGATCACTGGCGTTTGTGTGTGGTAGTAACACAGCGTCACTTTTCGATCACAACATCGGCCGAATTTCAGCAACTGTGGTAGTGTGGGAGATATGGTGGTTGAAAGTGGTAGATCAAGGATATTTTCGTATTTCATCCACAGACGTGTCCGTAAATTTTACTTTGCTGCCTGAACTACATAGCGCAGATGACTGGCATTTGTGGGTGGTAATAGCATCGCGTCTCAAATCGTGCACTATGGTTGTTAATGTCGGTAGCTGTCAATACAAAATCTTTACAAACACGAACGAAGTCGTGGGTACCAGCTAGTATTATTTAAATTGAGTCCGGATACTTGATGCGCCAACCGGAATGGAAAAGTGCGATAATAGTGCTGGTACATTAAGGAGGGGTGAGAAATAAGAGTCGAATATTATAGGCCAATCAGTTCGACATCATTGATTAAGTAAATGGAGAGACTGATATCCAACCACATCAGAAATAAATGTGAGGAGCGTAAGGCCTGGTATCCACTTGTGCACGCTCAGGCGAATGAGCTGCTCATTCGTTTGAGCGTGTTGATTTGAGTGTAATCAGGAAAAAGGAAATTTTGGTCGAACGAACCTGTTCTCGCATAACTACAGTGCTCAGTAAATGCTCGGCTTATGCTCATGTCGTCATGTATGTGTGTGGGAACTGTGCCTTTATAATTATTCGTACTATCTCAAAGAAGAGAAGAAAGGTACCAAGATGGTGGATTAGAGAAAGCGATCGTCAGCGAAGAAATTACTTTAATACCATAATTTGCGATTTGACTTGTGAAGAATATAATGAGCCATTTCAAAAGTTTATGGGAATGTTAAGAACTGATTTCGAAAATTTGCTGTAAATTGTTGGACTTGATTTTAAAGTACACAGTACACAGTATCCCATCAGAAGATAAATTAATGTTAACTTACATAATCATGGAAAATAATAGGTAGTTCCATAATAACTTGTACAGACCTGCCCATATTTCGACGGAGTTTACTGGATTAATATATATTTGATGACTATAATGTGCAAATACTCTTGAATAAAATCGCCCAAGGAACCTGTGTACAAATTTTGGCTACTGTACAAACCACGACTCGCCAAATAAATTGTTCTTTCTATTAAATACCTCTCATAACCTTGATATCGTAATGTTTATTGAGCTAATGACGACAGCAACATGCAACCAGTGAAATAAAAAATCAACTATGCATCCTAAAACCTTATACCATACCGCGTAGATTATAAAACTAAATCCATTATGCCTTATGCACTAGCAAAGCGTGTCAATTATCAGTCTGGTCCAGGCTGCATTTTCAGCCTAACCACAAAGTTGGCTAATGATACCGTTCAAAAATCGTAGCTTCTGTCACATGCCCATTAATACATTCACTGTTTCGCTATCGAAACTAGGCCTGCTGGAGGCACTTATAAGCGACTGAAATAATGACATCAATAACAGGGATTTACCGAAAGCGAAGAGAATTAAAAATAATTCATATCCTAATGCTACACCACGTAAATTATAAATCTTATGTTTTTACAAAGCATACCAGCTGTCATCATTAGGGTTCGGATCTTTAGGACAAGTCACATTCAACGTTTGTGATTGTATTTAAACGTATTTTATATAACATGTAAATGCATATTCAGACCATTTTTCTATTTTTTGTCATTTTTTTTATTTTTTTTATTTATGGCATTCGGCTACTGGGCCATACAGCCAGCTCAATGTGATTTGTTGCTATCAAGTATTGTCACAAGGACACTACAACACGGACATTCACAGACACAACACTATACACCCATGCCCTCGGCCGGACTCGAACCGGCGACCTTCGGTACGCGGAGCTAGCACTATAACCCCTACGCTACCGAGGCCGGCTTTTTGGTCATACTTCGATAATATTAATGGTCATATTATTAGGAGAAATCTGATTGTAGCGGGAATTCACAAGATATGGATAAGAAGAAATTAAGATAATTATTCACAGAACTGTACTTCTGCTATATAGGTGGCGGAAAAAAACAAAAGTAATATTCACTGTGATCAGAATTCACCAGTCAAGTAATACATTATTCTCACTCTCTAAACGTAATGTTCCGCCCGCCTTTTAATCTCGACAATGCAGCAGAAGCATGCCTGTGTCGATCCTCGTCAGTCAATATATCAATGAAATATCCTCAGTCATCTGCAGTGTATCAGTGAGTAGACCTACCGCCATGCGGAAAATAAGATTTTCTGAAAGTGCGAAGCAACGTGATGAAATTTAGAGAGGAGAGTTTTAGTATAGATGAAAGTCTTCTATTCTGTAAATTACCTGAAATTAAAATGACTTCAAAAAAACGATTTAAAATTTGATTTCTCAATGGTGCAGCGAGTGTACGGAACTAACGTATGCTGTCTACATGAAAGCGACACTACTAGATAAAATAAATGATATATTATTGAGCACGTTTTAATGTATAGTAAATTAAAATGTTTGGTCATATTTTGTCATTTTAGGTCACATTTACCCATTTTTAAGGTCATTTCATATTTAATAAAGATGCAAACCCTAGTCATCATGGTCCAGGTTGTATTTCAACCGAACCACAACCACCTATAATATTGCCGTTCGAAAATCACATCTTCAGCCACATGCGCATTAATATATGCACTGTATCGTGATCAAATCTTGACATTTTGGAATCTATACTAATATTATAAAGCTGAAGAGTTTGTTTGTTTGTTTGTTTGTTTGAACGCGCTAATCTCAGGAACTAGAGGTTCGAATTGAAAAATTCTTTTTGTGTTGAATAGACCATTTATCGAGGAAGGCTTTAAGCTATATAACATCACGCTGCGACTAATAGGAGCGAAGAAACAATGGAAAATGTGGAAAAAACGGGGAAAATTATTCATCTTTGAGGGCTTCTGTTGCGTGCGCTGCGAAAACGGTTCAAGATACCAAAAAAATATGTATGAAAGGATTATTCCTCTTGAAATGATCTAAACAAATGTCCGTGACAGTATATGTCTATCTTTTAAGATTAACTCACTAGAACCGTTTTTATGGTAATCAAATTTGGTCAAAATTAATGCATTATTACCAATTATTTGTTAGAGTTGTATCAACATAATAATATTAAACTTTATCCAAATAAATGTGTTGTTGATTAAGAGTATTTAATTGTGAACAAAATTGTCTTTGGCATCACTTAATTTCAATGAACATCTTAGAAGATATTACGCGCGGTCGGCTCCCTTCTGAACGGTTGTATGCAGCGTTATTTGTTTTTGCGATATAATATTGTCGTGTAATAATACTTTTTAAATACTATTTCATTTTGTTTTAAGGATAATATTTTGGTTCTAATAATTTCACAATTATTACCAGCAACATTCATATCTCGGAATGACCGCGAAAATAAGATAAGAGAAATCAGGGCCAGAACTGATTCATTTCTCTACTCATTTTTTCCACGAGCGATTAGGGAATGGAATAGAATGGATTTACCGGGCGAGTAAACACATAATCGGACAGGAGTAGCTTCCGATAAAGCACTCCGGCCATCCTGATCCGGGTTTTCCATGGTTTCCCTAGATCGCTCCAGGCGAATGCTGGGATGGTTCCTCACAATAGCCCATGGGCGCCACCTGCCATATCCCGTATATCCCTTCCAAACCATTACCTTTCCTGATAGGTGCAATGCACCCTCCGCCAAACACTTTTAGTGAATCGCGGAGTAATAGTAATAGTAGTAATAGTAAATAGTAATTATTAACACTTTTATGTGTTGTTGATTAAGAGTATTTAATTGTGAACAAAATTGTCTTTGGCATCACTTAATTTCAATGAACATCTTAGAAGATATTACGCGCGGTCGGCTTCCTTCTGAACGGTTGTATGCAGCGTTATTTGTTTTTGCGATATGATATTATCGTATAACAATACTTTTTAAATACTATTTCATTTTATTGCTAAGCTATCTTTTGCCGTTACAATTAATAAATCACAGGGGCAAACATTTAAACACGTAGGAATCGATTTACGTCAAGACTGCTTTTCACACGGCCAACTATATGTCGCGTTGTCAAGATCGGGTTGCGGAGAAAACCAATATGTTCTTCTGCCACAAGAAAATAAAACTAAAAATATAATTTACGCAGAAGTACTTTAAAATAATTATGTTCTTTTAAAAACTTAAAAACTAAATTTGCAAAAAAATTGTAAAATAATAACAGAAATTGACGCGGACAAAGTCGTGGGTAACTGCTATAATTTATAAAGCTGAGGAGGTTGTTTGCAAAAATAAATATGATGTCCAAAATAACTATTCCACGCGGACGAAGTCGCGGGCACAGCTAGTTACTTATACGTGGCTGAAAAAATTGTATCATTTAAACGGCGATTTGAAAGTGAAGGAAATTAAAAATACTTCTTAATGTGTGATGTGGCTTAAGATTAGTTTTAATCCACGTAAATTTCTATTTTAAAGCAGAAATAATTGATCATATAAACATAAAACAAATACCCTAACAGAAAAAATAAAAAAATTTGTTTCAGTGGTTAAATATTATTGATTTTTTTGTACATATACAACGTTAATAAATTTTTATAATTACATTGAAATTTTTATTACTGTAACTGATATTATTAATAAAGAAAACTCTTATACTATAAAACCCTTCCAAGAGCACGAAGTTGCAGGTAACTGCTATATCGATATAAATTTGCGGCACCACGGTTATCGTGCAGTCCTCCGTATCAGCATTTAAAAATGGCACACAGATGTATAACAGTGACCGACCTAAGTAAGGTAAAGATAATATCTTATTTCTCTTAAACATTGCTTCACTCGCAAAGATCACAAAAATGAAACTCTTTCTACACATTTCTTTTTTACTTGGCACAATAATTATCTCTACGAATTAGTACAGATAATTTTTCAGATAGCTTTTCTACTATTTCATAAAAATGTATCACATTAAAATATGAATGAAACAAAACTCTCGGACATAAGTATGAAAACCGAGTCTAAAGTAATAACTGTTTTAAGAAGACGTTTACAATTCATGCCTCTCCACGTTAATATTTTGAAACAGAATAAAATCGGAAACGAATTTTTTACACTTTTAAAAGTACACGCGCGCGAAGCAGTGGGCAAATGCTAATGCTATATAAAATGATCAGAACGGTAGAGGACTGTGAACAGCTGCAGAATAACCTGGGCAGAATATATAGCTGGCTTTGTAAACATGGATGAAGATAATTGCAAAGAAGAGTCAGCTTATTAGATACACAGATAAATAACTTGATTATGATTATAACGTGGAGAAAGAATTGCTTGTTGAAGACTTGAAATGTAAATATCTTGGCATGAAATTTGATAACAAGCTCAACTGGGAGGGACACATTGAAAAGATTTCAAAATCCTTAACTTGTTGGAGGGGATGTACGACAGAAGTAAAGAAATCGGGTTACAAAACTTAGGTCAGACCATTGTTTGGATATGGTTGTGTAATGTGAGACCCACATATTGGGTATCAAATACAGGAGTTGGAAGGGGTGAAAATAAAGGTTGCTAGATTTGTCTCTGGAAATAACCGTAGAAAACAATCAGTAACCGATATGATAAAATAGCTGCAATAGGATTCATTGGAAGCTAGGAGGAGGATGAAGAGGGTCATGGGAGTGTACAAGGCATATATTGGTGATGAGTCATGAAAAGATATTGGTGTAAAAATTAAAAGAAATACATGGAAAGGGAAAGATGGCCATAACCACTAGCTTGAACTCGATTTCAGGCACAAGGTTGTGGCAAGATCTTTCTTATGTAAGGCGGTCAAGGATTGGAATAAGTTACCAATAGAATTAATGAATAATTTACCAAAATGTTGAAATAGTAGGTGTTTGGAGAAATTTCCACCGGAGCGTGCGCTCTATCGCAATGTAAATAACTCTCTGATGCTAAGTAGGTGTTGTTTATAATAAATGATGTCCGCTACTTATTAAGTTGTCTTGTCTTATTAAATATTGTGTTAGTTAAATCCAATGTAGTGTGTTAACCTACTACAACAGACACACGCATAGAGAGAGAATCATAGCTGCAGTAACTGTTGAACCATCAGTTCTACGCGCGATGAAAGCAACGCAGCCATTGTGTCCGGGGTAGTTTTTTTAATGTAAATTTCCTCTTTTTTCGTCGAATTTTGTGTCTATTGAACAATATTTATGTTTTGTGAATTTATGGTATGTATATTTGATATTTTATCCACCATTGATGTGAGAGAATAATTTTTCGAAAAAAAAAAACAAATATCGAAAAAAATGGGATATTCATTCATCAGATATTTTTAATAACGATAATAATTTTTTTGCAGGCTGTTCGCCTCCTGTCACCAAATATAATCCTCAAATACCAGCGCGTGTGAAAGGTCTGATACCCTTATCACATCAGAAGAGTGAACGTTTCTCAGTGCCTTCAACAGCACGCCTCACCTCGGTGAGTTTTCCATCTTTTTTATAATACACAAATAATTATTGAAAGATGAACAACAACCAGGAAACAGCAGTGTCTCAGTAAGGCTATCATAAAAAATACAAAACCTTCAAGAATGTATGCATACCATTATAACAAGAAACAGATAGCTATTGTTTAATTCATGTCACAACTACAAAGAAATTCGTTAGTATCCACACACCAAACTCACTTTTATACTTGCTTGATAATATGAAGTTTATAAGTAAATATTCTATTGTAATTATTATTTGTTTCATGTTCGATAGACATTATTAGTAGCTAGCCACAAGCCCGTCAAAAATAACTGGTTTAACGGACTGCTGTGGCAATTGTTTTCTTTTTAGTTGCTTAGGGAGCGTGCACAAACTATGTGGCTCGGTCCAGGGGAGGGAGGGGTTAGCTGGAAGGCTACGCTGGACTACGTGGGGGGAGGGGGATTCCGAGCCAGGCCACGTAGCTTTCCTTTCATAACATTTTTCACAGTTAAAATGAGCAACAGAATACACAACAGCATGTGAATATTTATTTCCCTCAGTCAATTATCTCCATATAGAATTTACACAATATTCTGACAGGAGAAAACAGTACAAAATGTCTTCTGGAATCAAAAGGGAAAAAAACTACGTACTAGGTGGGGGGAGAGGGGGGTAGAGGCAAAAGCCACGTAGGGCTGCGTAGGGGGAAGGGGGGTTCACAGGAGGCCAAAATGGAGCTACGTGGTTTATGCACGCTCCCTTATTTAAATAAAATTGTTATAAAATAAAGCTCAATGTGCTGTAATTAATTGTCCCTTGTGATGTAGCAAAAAGTTTCAGCTGTCAATTTGGTTTAGGTTACGTTTCAGCCTAAATACAATCTTCGCCAATATAGCCGATAGAAAATCAAAGCTTCATTCACACACGAATTTATATTCCCTGTATCGCATGTCAATGTCATCATGCATCGGTACCGATCATGCATCATACGATACAAACTTGATCCAAAATCTTCACAGTTTCTTACATCTTTCTTACTATGCTGAATATCTATGTTTTAACGCCTGATATAACTTACATCCTGCTGAAACAACGACCCCAGTGAAAACGAAGGATGCTAAAAAAATCTTAACAACTTAAGTTATGTCACGTAATATTAGTTTTAATTGTGGTTTAGGTCACATAGATCGCGAACAATTTGGAACTTCTTTCATTGAAACCAAGTAATGACATCAGACAAAAAAAAAATAACAGCTGACAATTAATATGCCGTTATAGCATTACTTAAATAAATAGAATTGTTATAAAATAAAGCTCAATGCAATTCCTAATGCCTTGCCCAATAACAATAGGTTTTCGTTGCTATCCTGGTCCGGATTGCATTTAAACCTAATCACGTACTAAACTTGCTGCCAGAGAAACAATTATTCAATTACACACATATTAAAATATCTACTATATCGCATTTTAGAGGTAATAACGCATCGCGATATAAATTAAATAAAAAATCTTTACAGGTTATTCCATCTTCCTTTTTTATATTCGCGGTTCAGGTAGATTGCCTACGATGAAGATCGATGTTTTAATGCCTGATACAGCTTACATCCAGCCTAAATAATGACCCCAGTGAAAACAAAGGATGCTAAAAATAAATCTTAACAATTTATGTTAAGTCACGTAATATTAGTTTAATTGTGGTTTAGGTTGCATAGATCGCGAACAATTTGGATGCCAAGTAATGATATCAGTAAAAAAAGCAACTGATAATTAATATGCAATTCTAGCATTACTTAAATAAATAGAATTGTTATAAAATAAAGCTCAATGCAATTCCTAGTGCCTTGCCCTATAACAAAAGGTTTTCGTTGCTATCCTGGACCAGGTTGCATTTCAACCTAATCACATACTAAACTTGCTGCCAGAGAAACGATTATTCAATTACACGCATATTAAAATATCTACTATGTCTCATTTTATTGGTAATAATGCTTCGCGATATAAACTAAATCAAAAAATCTTTACGGGTTATCCCATCATCCTTTTTTATATTCGTGATTTGGATAGATACTAACACCTTTGAATGGCTGACACAGTTAAATGCGGCTGAAATATGGTATCAGTAAAGCAAATGAAATTAAAAATAAATCTTAACAACTTACATCATTCCACGTAATATTAGTTTGAATTGTAGTCTATGTTGTCTAGATCCGAAGTTTGTGGAACTACTTTCGTTAAACAAAGCAATTATGAAAGTAACAGAACACTTAAGAAAACTTAAATTATTTTAAAAAAAAAATTAAATTTCTTATGCCCTCTGCTGTCAAGTGCCAGTTCTAATAACAATCTATCAAAATTGCAGCTAACATTGAGAAAGTTAAAGTTTTTAACTTACATATCTGTAGCCAAAGATTTTAAACGAATACATAAAATTAATATTACGTAAATATAAGTATCTAATGATTGATATGTCGATTTAAACGCAATACATACTTTTATTTCAGTGTTATGTCAATTAATTTATTCGCGGATGCTTAGAAATGTTATTAAATGAAATTCGTAACCAAGAAAATGGCGTAAAGCGTGACGTAATAGTGCGACGTCATGGCGTGACAGGTGACGTCAGACATGACACTTTTCTTTAATATTAATAGAATAGTAAAACTGTCTGAAATCACTTTTGGGACATCAGAACAAGATCATTCAAGCTTTAAATTTACATAAAATTTCGCATTTCACTAAGTAGCCATGGAATTTTAAGCTTTATCACAGTATTGCTCGTACATATATACACTAGCAGTTGCTAGAACTGCGGTAATCTGTTAAGAAATTCTGGCACTTATCATTTCTTGGTTCGTACCCGCGAGTTTTCAGACCGTGAAAATCCTATTCAAATCTGTTACATAGTTTTATGTGTGGTGTGTAATAGTGATGTTCGATATACATCGATGTATTGAAAATATCGATCTTTACTATTCGATGCATCGAATCAATCGAATGCATCGTTTACTTACGATGTTTAACTATGCATCGATGTATTTCATTCGATACTTCGAAAGAACGCACGCGTTTCTTCAACGCGGTAGGATTAGTTTTAAAGCAAAACAAAAACAGGAAATTGTATCGCTATAAGTTATTTTTATCATCAACAAAATGACATTTTTCTTGAAACTTTCCGACACTATAGAGCGGATTCCAATGATACGACACTCGCATATACTTGTCCGTATTGTGTATGGCCTTTGCCTGCACTTGAGCTCATAAAAAGTAAACAAACTAATGGTCGATCGGTTAATTGGAGTTGAAGTTAATACTATTTGTGTTTATTGTGAAATTAAAAGTAATAGTGACGATTCTATTAGTAAGAATTACATTAACGAGTTGTTAAGCGACCGTGAACTGCAGGTGTGTTTATTCTATACTGGCTGATAAAATTGGCAGTATTGTTTCTCGTAGGTACAATAATAAATGTTTATTATTATTATTATTTATTTCGTCTAAACCTAACGTGAATTATGTTATTTCGATAACTTCTGGAACTAACAAAAGGAGGTTTTCAGTGTGAAAATCGCAAACACAGTCTGGTAAATAGTACGTCATCTCTGGTTTCTTGCCCTAAATCAGTTCTGCATGGTGGACCTTCGTTTAAGAGAAATTGGGGGTTATGTCAGTTTAGTCGTGCTTGTTAAGGCGGTGGGTTCAAACGCGACGGGTCAGAAGTTCGATCCCACCACCCGCCAATTTTTTTTTTTCTGTTTGAATTTTTTTTATTGCTTTTCCATCTTGTAGCTTCAAAAAAAAATTTAAACAAATTCAAAAAAAATTATTTTCCTTCCACAAATACGCAAATACTTGTATTAGGATGGTATAAATCATAACAACATTTGAAACGAAAGTTACGTGCACACCAGGAACATTTTACTAAGGATATCTTTCCACAGTCACATATAGTATTTATTATTGTTTTAGGAAAGCAGTTTTCGTCAACATTTGTAAATTCCGGCCTTTCATTCGTTAATTTTGAACCATACCAGGAATATTTTATCATGTCATAAAATACAGGCGCTCGCAAAACGTGGTGAATAAATGAATGTATCTTAACAGCATCTTCACGAGAAGATATTGCACGATTATCTTGCAAACAGTTCCGGCGCGTCTTGAAGCCTTTTTATAAGTATTTTGCCTGACGATAGAAATACACATCACATGCCTGACATGAATGTGATCATTTCGATGATATCATCCTAATATTTGCGATTTGCCAAACGAAAATAAAAATTTTGTAGAATTTGTTTTAAAACAAATTTTTAATGCTACAAGATCGAACAGCAATTTAAAAAAAAATACAAATAGGAAAAAAAAATTGCGGATGGTGGGATAGAACATCGGACGAATCGCATGGGAATACACCGCCTTAACGAGCACTGCTAAAGTGACACCATAAACAAATAGTCTTCCGTACAGGTATAGATTGTTTACAAACAATTTTGATACCTCCGATTGCTCTTAAACGGAGACCTACCAGGCACAACTGCTTTACGGCGAGAAACCAGAGGTGACGAACTATTTACCAGACTAGTTCGTGTTGCGATCGTGATTTCCACACTGAAAACCTCTCCTAGTAAGGTGTAATTAAGTAAGCACGAGATCTGTTTTAAGATTTTCGGTTCGCTTTGTTATTGTTTATTGCGATATCCATTGATAGCGATGAGGCACATATCATTGACTTTGTAGTGTTTTGATATCGACTATTGATGTCTCGTTTCAATTTCGGGTTTTTTTTTTTACAATCTTATTTTTTGTTTTGGAATTATTTTATTAGATAACCTAGTAAAAAAAGTAAAGTTTGGAAGTAATATGAGAAAATTTATGATAAAACCGCTAGTGTAAACTGTGCAAAAAATATATGTTCCAATTTATTGGGAAACATAAAGAACGTACACAAAGCTTTTAATTTAGAATTAAAAAATTCTAATAATGTACCCAAAATATCAGATTCTGATCTATCATACACAAGTACTTCAACAAGGGAACTGGAAGCAGTTATTGAATGCGCCAGCATTAGCAGCCTAAATCCAAAGCCATCTACAACAAATGCTGCACCAGCGCATTGATTGCGACGCAGGGTTATATTCAAAGTCTTTAAAGGTTCAGAAGTCAATTAAGAATAGTACTGAAGAAATTTATGTGTATACTTCTGCTACTGGTGATAAAAAGAGAAAAATTAACAGTGCTATATTGTATATGATTTGTAAAGACAATAAACCTTTTTCTATGGTAGAGAATGAAGACTTAAAAAATTGCTTAAAGTTACTGCTCCTCATTATAAAATACCCAGCTGAGCTACTGTGACAAGTATGACGTCTTGGCAACCTTAATAAAATCAAAACTCTCAAATGTTGAACACCTCACAGTAACTAGTGACATATGGTCAAAACATGCAGATACGCCTCTTTTAGGGCGTCATAGCGCATTTTGTTCTAAACACGATGTTCGAATCAATGGCTTTGGGAGTTTATCAACTCGATGAAACTCATACAACTTAACACGCAGCAGACATGCTCCTTAAAACTTGCAACGATTGGAGTTTTGATACGGAAAAAATCTCAGCTGTCTTCGCCGATAACGCCTCGAATATCGTAAATGCCGTGGACTTAGCACTTAGAAAGAAGAAGCACATCTCCTATTTCGCTCACACACTTAATTTAGTTTAATACTAGATGGTACCCACGACTTCGATCGTGTTTGTAAAGAATTTGTATTGACAGCTACCGACATCTACCAATCATAGTTCACGATGGGAGACGCGATGCTATTACCCCACACAAATGCCAGTCATCTGCGCTATGTAGTTCAGGCATCCACAGTTACCGAAATTCGGCTAACGTTGTGATCGATGGGTGACTGTGTTACT
Source organism: Vandiemenella viatica (assembly GCA_031002005.1). Classification (NCBI taxonomy): domain Eukaryota; kingdom Metazoa; phylum Arthropoda; class Insecta; order Orthoptera; family Morabidae; genus Vandiemenella; species Vandiemenella viatica. The sequence continues at coordinate 183,708,548 of CM061920.1, forward strand.
ACCACACACAGACGCCAGTGATCTGCAAAGATAGATTTCGCTGAAAAGCGATACACCATGACACATGCATCTTTGGCAGAAATATGAAATTGCCGCAGGTCGACCACTTTCAACCCCCATATCTCCCACATCCCGATAGCTACCTACATCTAACAACCATAGTGCACGCCAGGAGACACGAGTATACTACCACACAAAAACACCAATTCTCTATGCTATGTACAAGTTGTGGCAGAAAAGTGACATATGCGGAGGCACATGTCTTTCGTCGAAACACGAAAATATCCTTGATAGGCCCATTTCAACCACCATATCTCCCACACTACCACAGTTACTGAAATTCGGCCGATTTGTGTTACTACCGCACATAAACGCCAGTGATCTGCGATAGATAGTTTTCGCTGAAAAGTGATACACCATGACACATGCGTCTTTGGCAGAAATATGAAATTGCAAAAGGCAGACCACTTTCAACCCCCATATCTTCCACATCCCCATAGCTACCAACATCTAACAACCATAGTGCACGACAGAAGACACGATTATACTACCACACACAAACACCAATGGTCTATGCTATGTAGTTGTGGCAGAAAAGTGACATATGCGGAGGCACATGTCTTTCGTCGAAATACGAAAATATCCTTGATCGGCCACTTTCAACCACCATATCTCCCACACTATCACAGTTACTTAAATTCGGCTGATGTTGTGATCGAAAGGTGACTCTGTGTTACTACCACACACAAACGCCAGTGATCTGCGGTAGATAGTTTTCGCTGAAAAGTAATACACCATGACACATGCGTCTTTGGCAAAAATATGAAATTGCCGCAGGTCGACCACTTTCAACCCCCATATCTCCCACACCACCATAGCTACCGAAATCTAACAACCGTAATGCACGACAGGAGACACGATTCTACTACCACATACAAACACCAATGCTCTATGCTATGTAGTTGTGGCAGGTAAGAGAAGTATAAGAAGACACAAATTTTTGGTCGAAATATGAAAACGCCATGCATTGACCAACTTTAATCATCATATCTCCCACATCCCCACAGCTATCGACATTGGGCCAACGTTGTGCACGACAGGAAACTCCATACTACTTGCACACACAAAGACCAGTGATCTGTGCTTGATAGTGGTGGATTAAAAGTGAAATATATGAAAACACACGTCTATTTTTATACATACAAAGATTCCAAAAATACCTAAATTAGAAAATATATTCTCAAAAATAAATACCATTGTTACCTTCTTCAAACATAGATGTTCCGCAAGCGACGATTTGAGAAGATCAGTGAATGCTGAAACAAAGTTAATACAAGACTTGCCAACACGCTGGAATAGCACATATTATACGAATCAATGATTTTTGGAGCTCAAAAATGTTGTAAGTAATTTGCCATAAAACAGCATCTCAAATCTTGACTGGTTTGGAATTAAATATAGCGCCATCTCTTATCATACTACGCCCACTTGAATCTGCGACTAAAGAAATATCAGGGGATAAATATTGTTCCAGCTTTAAATTGATCCCTTTAGAGCACTGCATGCTTTGAAAACGTAAAGCAATTATGACTGATGCAGTGGCGTAGCTAGGTCAACAAGGGCCACGGTGCAAAAAAATTATTTTGGGCCCTCAGGCCAGATGGGCGACCTTTTTTTGTGTTGCTGGTAGGGGCCCCCGGAGCTGAGGCTGGGGGCCCCTGAGTGGTGCTTGGGGCCCACTGCGCAGTGGTTGGGGGCCTCCCTCAGCAGTGAGGGCCTCTTAGTGAGGGGACTCCATGGTGTCTCAGAGGGCCACCTTTTCGACGGTAGAGCTAAAAAAGAAGATCGCCAGTTTGCCGTGAGGGCCCGTGGGCCCTCTGAACTGCGCTTGGGGGCCCCCTGAGCGTAGGGGGCCCGGTGCACTGCACCACCTAGCCCCATAGTAGCTACCTTCTGGACTGATGAACCCTTAGTGATGGAAGTACATAAGCTCACCCTGACAGAAGTCAACAAACGGATGGGTGCTATCGAACAAGTTTCGTCTTTAGCTATCGCGAAATTGTTGGACCCACGGTTCAAAAAAACTACATTTTGAAGACCCGACAGCTTGTGCAAATTCTGTTCAAACATCAAAGATATGATGAGGGAGCTGGAAGAAAAGCGAACAGAATCTGATTCATATAGTTCAGACAAAACATTTGAAGATTTCAATCTTTGGACCTATCATCACAAAGTAGTTAATCAAAACTGGAAATCAAACAGGACCGAAGAAAATGTTTTTGATAAACAGTATGTCTACCTGAGGAATCCGGGTAGCCAGCTTAAAGAAAATCTGTTACAAGTATGGTCCGATTATAAACAATAGTTTCCAAAATTGTACAAAATAGCTTATAAGTATTTAACTTTGGTATCCAGCTCAGTGCCATCAGAAAGACTTTTTCGAAACATGCACGTAACATAATTCAAGGAAAGCAGGTTCATAAAATGTTTTTTATGAAGTTTACAGAAAATTATTGGAATTTATAAATTCGAATTAGATTAGAATCCCAATACTGCCACACTTTCAGCGTTTCCTCACTTTACTTGTATCCTATCTTTATATTCGAATTTCTAATGTATAAATCCCATTCATTCCAAAACTTCCTCCGTAAAAGACTAATTATAAATATGGTTCATATAAATGTCTCATTTTGTTAATTTCCTAACCTTTGTCTCATTTTTATGCTTTCCTAATCTTTATCTATATAATAAAAATGAATCGCCAAATGTGTTGCTAACCGCAAAACTCGAGAACGGTTCGACCAATTCGGCTAATTCTTTTTTTATATATTTCGTTAAGGCACAAGGAAGGTTCTTATGGAGAGAAAAAAAGGTAAAAATTGGAAGGAAAATAGTAAAAACAACACTTTTCGTTTCCCTCATTCAAAACAAAACAAAGGCACGTTAGGATTATCTTTGGTATGCCTTCAAGTTGATTAGGCTCTATGGATATTAATCTATGCCTGCCTGTGATCATGGAGGAAGGAAATATTTCCTTCCTCCATGCCTGTGATCAGCGAAAATAATATCACTGAAGTACGTGTTATCATTACTTTCTCGGTATGTGGCATTTCATTGGTTGCTTTTAAATTTTCGCTTCTCTCGAAAACCAATTGTGTGTTTATTTGTTCAGTGTGTTTACATTTAGACCCATGCCGCCTATCACGAAAGTTTGACTATGAAAATAGAATGCATCAGTTTAGAAGCATGCAATACTAAGAATACCTAACAGGCAAAATCGATTACTGGTATTTTAGTTGAGAAGCGATATGCAGTAGCGTCTGACTATCGAGCCACACTTATCCTATTATTTTAAGAATGCAAAGTTATGGTAAGCCTTGTGGTGATGGGTTCCATTCGTTTTAAATTATGTTCAGGTAGAATTCACGATAATTGAATTGGCTGCGAGTAATAATACTTTCTTACTTTTAAAATCTATTTAAATAAAAATGGATCGCCAAATGTGTTGCTAAGCACAAAACTCGAGAACGGCTCGACCAATTCGGCTAATTTTTTTCTTCACATTTTCGTTAATCCACAAGGAAGGTTATGGAGATAAAAAATGTAAAAATTGCGAGGAAAATAGTTTTTTCCATACAAACCAGCCAATTAAAAAAAAAAAAAAAAAAAAAACCCAAACAAAGGCGCGTTAGGATTATTTCTGGTATGCCTTCAAATTGATTAGACTGTATGGCTATTAGACTATGTCTACCCAAAATAAAGTTCGAAGGAAAAAAAAGGGTTTGCGTGTCATCAACGAAAATAATATTACTGCCAGTCAATCAAAACAAAATAAGGTGCCTTATGATTATCTTTGGAATTGCAAAGTGATCAATCTGAAGAAATGTTTTCAAAACAACTCATTGGCATTGGTAATGACAAAATCCCTGTAGACGTTTTGACTCATGGAGGAAGGAAATATATGGAGGAGAAGTGACATTAAATCTGTGAAGCAGGCTCTAAACTCTCGCGCATGCGCAGTGGCAGCAGGGCGATATTGCGATCCCAAACAAAGGCGATGTTCACGTTGTGTTAGATGCTATAATTATTTCATTTTGTAATGTGTATAAGTGTTTTATAATGCCATCTTGTGTTGCATACGGTTGCACAAATAGGCAAGAGAGGAAAGAATCTGGAATATCATTTCATAAGTAAGTTGAATTCTAATTATCGTTGTTGAAGTGGGCGGTAGGAATTACAAATTTCGATGCCTATCTATAAACATTTAGTCATAGCTCTCAATAGGATGACTTTGTTCTTAATTTTTTTGTTGGTGTAATGTAAAAAATCACCATACCTTGCTATTTTGCACATAATAGACTAGCATTACTTTTTAACGAGTGTTGAAAATGAGTGTCCAGGCCGCATACCAACCCAATCCCAGTATATTCCGAAAACTAAGCAAGATATCGAAGAAATTTATTCTTTATTTTCGATTTGTCTCGTCGTGTTACATAAGAATCGATCATTAAATTTGACTTTTGCGAAATTTTTCTTCTGCATTTCAACTCAAGACACCTCACTTTTGATATAGTATATCTCGAGAACTAGGCGAGATATCGAAAATTTTTATTCTTTATTTTTTATTTGTCTCATCTTTTTAAATAAGAATCCGTCATCAAATTTGACTTTGACTAATTTTTTCTTCTAAATTTCAACCAAAAACATTTCACGTTTGAGACAGAATATCTCGAAAACTAAGCATGATATCAAAAAATGTTATTCTTTATTTTTTATTTGTCTCATCGAGTTACATAATAATCCATCACCAGATTGCGGCGTTACGTGTATCCTAGTCCCCTTGAGGTTTTTGAACATATACCCCGTGTCTGTATGGGATCGGCCTAGCCCCCCACTCCTCCTCCGCCTGGCTTCACTTCAATGCGTGGTGAAGGTCTCTTGCGTCGTCTCCATATATTTCCTTCCTCCATGTCTTGACTGGCTGCATTACATTTCCTGTCAATTTTTTGGTTTAACGAACGAACTATATTACAGAGACAAAACACGGATGAAAATGAAATTGCCGGTGAATTAAGGACATACAAATCAGTTGATTGTGTAACTAACCAAGAAAATGTCGTCAACCATCCACAGTGGTGTACCTAGAGTGGGGCAGGTACGGCACGTGCCCTGGGCGCCATTGAAAGGGAGGCGCAAAATTTGCAAAAACCAACAATTCATATTCATGGCTGGTGAAATTTCGCGAACGAGCGAGAAGGAATGAGTTAACAGTGAATCGGAACACGATCGGAAGGTATATTGCGTGCTCTGTTCAGATGTCTTTGAATGGACCAATAGTAATGGCCCCTGCCCCGCGCCCGCACTGACAAATTTTGTTCTAAGGATATAAGACAAGCGATACTTTTTCCAATGCTTAATTGCTGATGACAGGATTGGTGTGGCGCAGCAGTTGTGTGTTTTATTTGCATTGCATGCGTCGCGATCGAGCCTGAAGCTACTTTATTTCCCAATGAAACCAACAATATGAAACGATTGTTTTCAAAGAAAAAAGGGAGACATAGGGACGGAAAAAAAAACGAAAATTGCATTATGAAGTGGCACAAAAATCCCACAAGTACTCCTTGAGAAGGCCACTACTGGAATTTCGACATGTCCTAAGTAATTGCCTAAATCATCATGTACTACCATGCTCATATTAATCCGAACGACCTGAATTGCACATCGCTAAAGTTCCTCCTGGGAATTATTCAACCCATTATACACAACTGCAAAGACAGTCCTATACCCAGTAGGTGGTACACTCACGCGACTATGAAAACTTGTCACTTACTCGACCCACAAAAAACGAAGTACTTTTCAGTTTATTCGTTTCATAAACTTGATTAGTGATTACAGTAAGGCAATAAATGTATTACACAGACATGAAATGAGTTGATTTGTACTTTTTCAATACATTTGAGAGTTATTTAGTGTCAATAACTAGTAAAAAAAGTCATCTCTTTCAAACAAAATGTTAGTTTTGAACATGACGTAAGACACAAAACATTTTATGTATTACATTCGTCTTCAAGAACATAAAATAACAAGTAATTTAATACAAAAATTATGTTTGCACTGGATTAAAATTTTTGGAAACGATACAGTCATTAAAAGCAGCTGTCTGCTACATGGCACATACTAAATTTACAAAATTAATTACTTTAGTATTAATTTAACGAATCTGTTTGCCATAGCGTTCTGTTATCCGGTTCTACTGATAAGTCTATTTTTGGACCGACAAAACGTAAAAAACATAAAGAATTATTAAATAAATGTTGCCGACAGCATTACATGGAATCAGAATGATATGAGTTGGGAAAAAAGTTTATGGATGTATTTTAGCGAAAGAAAACTGATTTCTCTCACTACAACTAAGAAAAACTCCTTCAAACACTGAACATTCCTACTTTATTTTAAAAAATAAGAAAAAATTAGCTTTATAAAAGTAATTTAGAGTCCAGCTTTTTCAGTATTTGATTCAAAATCAACTTCATACGTGAATATGGCAAAATATTACACATTTCACTTTCGTATTCGACTGCTGTTGTAAAGGTGGAAGGTATATCAAAAAATGATGGACTGGGAGCTTCCGTAATTAACAATATTGTGCGGCTATTGGTGGTCACGAGAGGAGTTAATGATATATATCATATATTATGTTCTATTTGTGGCATCGAGTTATTCTTGTAGGCCAACCTCATATTCCGATCTAATGCTAATATTACTCCTACTCCTGCCGCAGGTAGATGGTAAAAAATTCTCACTGAAGTAAAAAAAATAAAACTACAATTGGGAGCAAAAGATAAAAAAAACTAAGCATCAATAGTGCATGGATGAAAGTTTACAAGTTGATTCTAACTCCTAGTTTAATGATGTACAGCTATCTTTTTTTAACGTGTAGGTGTTGTTTATCGAATTTAATGCTTCAAGGAAGTAAAAGGACAGTTCTGCGACACGGAAAAATGTTGTCGAACGAGTAGTTATGAGCTGGTAAGTCTCTAACGCTGTGGGTCGCTCAGATTGGCCGGTGCCGAGTAGGAAGATTAGTGGCTAGGAAGCGCCCAGTTTCGCGGAAGAAAGGTACGCGGTTCGAGTCGGGCTTCGGGCACGAGTGGTTTAATGAAGTGTTACGTTCTCTTCGTGTTGCCCGTACATCGGAAGACTAACAGCACATGATTGACTGATTGGGAAGTTAAAATAAGAGATTTGTTGGCTGAATAGATTAAATAATCCAAATTCCTTTTCGTCATTATTTTTTCAGTAGAGTCTTTAATATATCATTTGTAATGACACGGAAAATATTTACTGTGTAAGAACAAATTTAGGTCTCACTATTTAAGTAGGATCGCTTCCACGTTCGCCAAAGTCATTCTGGGAACTCTACGAAAACCGAAGTCGCGATGGCTAGACCGTGAATTTAAAATGGTTACTACCTAACTTCGTTGCAAATAGTTATGAATCACCTACTACGCTGGGATTTTCATTCATGTATTCGGTTTGAAAGTATAGCTCTGAATTTTTTTATGATAATAGAACCATAAAAACACAGAATAATTCCATGGAAGGTATAACTCAGTCTTTTAACTGAGGAATGATTGGAAATGCTTTGATACAATTTCAAACTCGTCTGCTTGACAGTTGTTGACTGTAATGCAATGCAGACCTCTTTGTATCTTAGATTTTCATATACTGAATCCTGTGTGTGGTGATGTATCGTTAAAGCTGGAATTAAAAACCGAATTAATTTCATCACCATGGAATTTGTAAAACATTTAAACTTTTCCTAAAATCTGCTTGTAAATGTTTGTAATTTCAGTGATCATCTGTTTTATATTTATTTGAAAAAGATTCGTTATCCACTGTCTCAGAAGATCGAAATGTAGTCATATTAACACAATAAACATTTGGGAAAAAGAGGAGCGCTTGTATACGAATCTTACGTTCAATTCATCCAGAGCAAATTTTTGTCAGATACCAAATTACAAAAAGATTTCGTCCCAAGATAAAAATATAATGGTAAAAGAACTGGTTAAAACACTGATTCTTGGTTTATTTGAAGTTTTGGATAGAAAAAGAAATATTATGTAATCCAGTAAAGATTACGTGCCAGATGAGAAGACAACACTACGTGGAGCAATAAACTATAATACAGTTTTATAATGTATCACTCTTACTCTCCAGAAGTGGTGTGTGAAACGGAAATTGTGATCAAAAGCAGATATTTTGTTGTTTACATAGAGCATTAAACCGCTCAGTGTTTCCTCGTCCGAAATTCGTTTCCTGCGACGATATTCTAGCTGCCTTAATAGCTCACAGTGTCTAATCTCATGGAACTGTGTGTTTGTTATCATACTACTAGCCTCGTACCCGCGACTTCGTACGCGTGGATTAAGAATTTTTTTGCCAGAATTAAATATAGAAAGTTGTAGGTAACGAAGGATTGGTCCCAAAGAATATCGAGTCGGCATAATATGACAGGAAAGCTATCACTATATCATTCTACCGTCGAACCTGCCTCTTGAAGAGAATCAATTTCCAACATATTTCTGTCACTATTCGATAAGATCTCAAAATTTCGTGACTACAACTGTTAATCATACTGGAAAAAATATCCTGTGCCCTTCATACAGCTTTCCTTACAAAATTCCATCACAACGATATAGCCATTTAGTCGTCAAAACGTAACAAAAAGACAGTGACTTACTTCCGTATTTATATTAGTATTACTGTGGTTCTCACACACACACTGACTGCGAACAACACCTGAGGGATCATTATAACGTAAAAAAGTGTACACCTACAAAATTGCAAGACTACCTACGATTTGCCTCGCATTGCAACCCTAACTTTCTAATATCTACAGTTTAAGATTCAATCCGAATAACCTACGGCCCAGGCCTGACTCTTACGATGAAAAACAATTTTTAAAAATCTTAGCCTCCACGGAGATTTGAACCTGAGACCACGACTTTCGCAAGCAAGCTCTTTAGCCACTGAGCTGACAGTTCACTACACGGAAACATGGTCTGGAGACGTCCACATCCAACGTGTCTGTCTATCGCCGTATTTCGAAGTTATGAGACAACATGTGTTATTTATACAGATAATTTTTCAACCAAATGTAGACAGTATATTTCTCCTTGTTTCAAAGGATAAGTGTGCAAAGTTTCATCGAGATCGGATGAAAACCGTGGATTTGTATGAAGAACAAACAAACCAACAAACAAACATATATTCATCTTTATATATAAAGATTTCTGAGAGTAGCATCATTATGTCTCTGCGCTAGTTTTGAATAAAACTACTAGCTACAGAGTAGTGAAAAATTTTATAAGCGAGGACAAACGATTGAATTTTGTAATTACTGTTGCAACATGATGATAAAATGATAGCTATGTAATATGATTAATAATCGTTTTCCGATGTTTGCATAGATATATTATATACTCAATAATGCTGAGTGATTTCTCAGTAGCTGTACTGTAATCTCATTTCTGTTATGTGGATTTTTTGCGGTGCAACTAGGACGGTTAGATTCAGATGTTTAAGCAGTAAAAACGGTTTACATTCCTACTTACAGTTGCAGTGTTCCGTTAAAAATTTTGAAACGTAGCTTGTAGTCTATTTTAAAACCTTCTTAAGCCAGGCATATATTTTGCCACCAGAAATTATCCACCACAATTATTTGACGGTATATTGCAATGCCGGAGCGTGATATAACCGGTAACGTTCTGGTCTTACATTCGGGAGGATGCAAATTCCAATCCCTGTTCGGTCATCGAGGCGTTTTCCGGCGAACGCCCTGTATTTTGTACTTCCATCAGAAAATATGTACGAACAGCGATTAAAAAGCCTAGACAACTTTAGAAACTGCCCACATGTAGCTAATTTCTAAACACTTAGTACACTACACGAGAAAAAAAAAAAAAAAAACAAGAAACGTTTGTAATGATGCCTCCGTCTGAATAACCAGAAACACTTTCTGTCAGACGTTTAAATATTGGGAACTCCTGAAGCATTCAGTCAGAACATTGTGAGGGAACTGTAAGCCTATAGACGGAAGGTCAGAGGAGTACACGGAAAGCCGTATTAAACGTTTTGCTAACATTCATTCTTCCATCTACCAACTTGTTTCTGAGTTTCACTCTTCCTGCAGAGAATAACACTGCCGAATTACAAAATTTTGTAACCAATCGAACAAATTGGAGTGTTGTTCCCAGTGTGTTATCTTAATTCCAGCTATCTCTTAATCTATACTGAAAGATATAGTTCATAAAATTTCGGAACATTTTATAATATTATTTCCTATCCATATTATAATTTATTATTTTACCTCTTCTTGTTAAGATAGCATCTTTGTGTACTTTAGCAACTGATTCTAGCTCATTGATCAAGTAGAACAACATGTAAGAGGTTTTATTTTTAGTAATATATCTTTCAAGATTTGACTCTCGTTCACACATAAGCGAAAGATAGGGTCTACGCTTCCACCTTTAGTCGTATTTCTTTTCGTTTCTTAAAAAAAAAAGAAATATAAGACTTCTGGAAATTATTAACATCACTGATATTAAATCGTTAGTTAAATTATTTTTACGAAAAGATGGGAAATTTTCACGTTTGTTGATAAAGAAACTGATCAACACTGCTTTTTATTTTTGGTTTAACGTCGCTTCAGTACACAGTGAGATCAGTACAAGATCTGTAAGAAAAGAGGGAGTTTAAATACACTTCAGATTTGCGAGTTGATAACATGAAAAATGTTCAAATCGCCTTATCTAATTTGAAAAGTGTCATTGGAAATCTACTTCTTTTTATAAAATCATTCCAACTTTACAGTTACATGTTTCAATAACAATAGATTTTACAGTAATTTTATGGATTTCATCATAGACCAAATAGGAAAATAAATACTTTTTTTTTATGTGTCCTTAGGCACAGTCAATGTCAAGGTCACTAGAAGCGGGAAAGGACTGGGGGCAAGGAATGGATAGGAAATCGGTCATGGCGTTTTAAAGGAAGCATCCCGAAATTCGCCTGGAGTGATTTGGGTAAACCCAAATCTGGATACCCAGACGGGGACTCAAACCCGTGTCCTCCTGAATGCAAGGCCAGGGCGTTACGGTTCATCCACCACGCTCGTTGAAAAAAATAAATAAATAAACTGAAACTAGTGAGTAACTGGTAACGTTGGGCAATTTCATTAGGAAGAGAACAGTTTCAGTTAAATTCATCCTTCGGCAATCAAGATTTTTGTTTTCAAATAAAATCCCTTAATCACTTCAGGCGAATAGAGAATTGATTACTTCTTAAATACTGTTGTCGAATTCCTTTTCTTTCTTAGTCAACCAACCTTATCAACGTCTTTGCGATATATACCACACATAATAATAACTCAACTGAAACCTAACAAGGAGCAATTTTCTCAGTTAAGTGATAAGCAGTTACTCTATTGCTAAAGCGCCTTAGTCCATACAAGAAGAAAATAACACTTTATTAAGATCAATCATGTCCGATGCCGAACTCGAACCGTCTACTATCGGAGCGCAAGAGCTAGGCGCTAGCTACTCAACATCCGGGTCCGCATCTGAGACCTCTAACCGAACTCTGAAAGCACCAGCACGAGAGAACTGCCAAAGATGGCAGCTAACAGCCACACATTTGACTGTATAGCATTTCCTTTCCTCATTCATCAATTTCTTGTTTATTAATTTGAAGTTTAAGTGTTACAGTACCCAGTGACAGAAAGAAATAGACATGAATAACCATTATCAGTCAGTTCAGTCATTTTCTGATGTGGCCTCTTAAAGTCATGATTTCAGATATAAATTGAGCAGTCTTCTCCAAATCGCACGATCTTGGACAATCCTCTGCCAGTTAACTCCGACAACCTTGCGTATGTCCTTATCCCATCGGTCTGATATGAATAATAGCTTGCATTAAAAACAGCTTGTTAAGCGTTGTGTATTGGCAAAAAAACTAAAAGGATCATATACCGCAGATTATATACAAACCACAATAGCTTGAAAGATCAAATATCAAACAACCTATGACTGACAACAATACAGTTAGCATCCAGAACATCTTGCTATCGCAGCAAGGATTGATCACAGTGAGTCGCGGTAGAGAAACTGCTAAGTAAGACAATTTTAACTACCGAAATGTATCGTCATAGAAGAATGCGCACATACTCACATGCATGCGGACAGGTGAAGTATGAAATAACATTGTTTTGTGTAAGATGGCCGAGGAAAGCAATTTGTTGGAAGGTCTCACCGCAAAAAAAAGGACTCTCTTACTACCACAGTTCAGAAGGTCATTGGATCATCTGTTAGTGGCGGGAATAGTTGAGGAACGAAGATTAAAATATATAAAGCAGACCGCGTTGTTATAATAGGTTTGCGGAGACGAAGTGATTAGATAGTGACAGAACTATATAAAGGATTGCAACCAACCCATTGGAAGACAGAAAACTAAAGGAGAAAGTCATTTATTTTAATGTGAAATTACAAGAATTGAACCTCGATTCCAAAGGCTTCCACTCCTACTAAGGTAAAAAGTTTGTTCATTTATAATTTAGGACATCCTGAGTGATTTAAAGAGTTATTTCCAGATTTTAGAGTACTTAGTTTTATTTGTTTCAATAAATACCAAACTGCTAATTTCAACGATAAGAATGAAGGGGTCTCACAATTCATAATTAGGAAATTCGTCACTCCTGTATTTGTAATGTCCAAGATCTTTTCAACTAGTAACTTATCCCGAGGAATGATTAAATGCTAGGTCACTAGCTAATCTTTCCGCTTTGCGGAAATAAGAATTTCCTTCTTCCCCGTTTCTATAAATAACTTGTTTTCACTTTCCTGATACTCTGCTACCAGACATAAGTCACACGTTACTTCACTCAAATATTCAACTCTTTCTTTGAATGAGTAACAAGCGCTGGAATTTTTATCAGTCGTCGCCTATTTTAAAGCTTATTGTCGAGATTGTGTATAAAATAAGACCATATATTCCATACAAATATTCTTTCTGTCTGAGAATGTAAGAAAGGCACTGAAAATTATTTGAAGCAAGGCTCAAGTGTGAGTGCTACAGTGTAACCGAGCAAAAGACAGACTCATTCAAGCTACGACAGGTTGGCTGAAACGTTAAGATGTGATAAATCGAAGAGTAAAAGTTTGTCGCAGTTGTCAATATATACTGATAAGGCATGGTCGCGATCTCTTACAAACCACTTTCTACATATTGGAAGGAACCACGCAACGGAGTTATCTAAACAGAAAGATATTGAAGTCTAGGCTCATAGCTCTGTATCTCTCTCGGCGGGCTAGCAGGAATGGAAAAACAATCAAAAAATGAGTAATTTTCTGGATTATCAATAAGATCCTAATATTGAATAATTTTAGAGGAATAACAGAAAAGAGGATTTTCAGGTAGTGGTTAAGCTTCTTGGAATATGCTCTGTAGTCTGTTGCTCGAATCCTTTGTATTGAACTTTCATTTTTCAGTTAAATATACTTCTTAAAGAACACACATTTGCTGTGGTCTACATTACTGTAAACATATTTATGTGAGGAACCGTTGATAATGACTAATGACAAGTATATATTTTCAACAATAAACATTAACCAAAATGTTAAAGGGGGAAAAAATGAACTCGGTATCCACCCGATCGCTCCCACCTGATAATGGATCTCTTCCCTATCATCTGAAGTTTTTTGGAAAACAAACTTCTCCTGAAAATGATGTGTCTTGCTCTTTCTCAAATATTCGTGAACTTACGGGTACTATATATAGTTTTAAAATTAATGATTTTTTCATTCTTTTTCTAGTCCGAGAGCGATACGGCGGCATAACTATTGAGACTCTGTTTCGAGTGATTCTCTTTATATGATTCCATTTGATCAAATCAAGAATTATATTGAGACTGTAACAGCCCACCTGTTCTAACACTACATTGGAAGATGAAGAACAAGAATAAGAATTATCTCAAAATCAGGGAAGCTTCAAAATGTGAAACCTTTTAGTGTCATACATCAACTCATATGTAACGTCGACGTCGAGGTCATTAGAGGTGGGAAAGAACATAACGCAAGGATGAAATTCGCTCATGGCAATTTGATTACACCACCCCGACTATTAACCTGGAGTGATTTGGTGAAATCATAGATAGCCAAAATCTCGATGACCTGAACAGGGATTGGAATCTGCATCCTCCCGAATGTAAGACCAGAACGTTACCGGTTATATCACGCTCCGGCATTGCAATATACCGTCAAATAATTGTGGTGGATAATTTCTGGTGGCAAAATATATGCTTGGCTTAAGAAGGTTTTAAAATAGACTACAAGCCACGTTTAAAATTTTTAACGGAACACTGCAACTGTAAGTAGGAATGTAAACCGTTTTACTGCTTAAACATCTGAATCTAACCGTCCTAGTTGCACCGCAAAAAATCCACATAACAGAAATGAGATTACAGTACAGCTACTGAGAAATCACTCAGCATTATTGAGTATATAATATATCTATGCAACATCGGAAAACGATTATTAATCATATTACGTAGCTATCATTTTATCATCATGTTGCAACAGTAATTACAAAATTCAATCGTTTGTCCTCGCTTATCAAATTTTTCACTACTCTGTAGCTAGTAGTTTTATTCAAAACTAGCGCAGAGACATAATGATGCTACTCTCAGAAATCTTTATATATAAAGATGAATGTATGTTTGTTTGTTGGTTTGTTTGTTCTTCATACAAATCCACAGTTTTCATCCGATCTCGATGAAACTTTGCACACTTATCCTTTGAAACAAGGAGAAAAATACTGTCTACATTTGGTTGAAAAATTATCTGTATAAATAACACATGTTGTCTCATAACTTCGAAATACGGCGATAGACAGACACGTTGGATGTGGACGTCTCCAGACCATGTTTCCGTGTAGTGAACTGGCAGCTCAGTGGCTAAAGAGCTTGCTTACGAACGTCGTGGTCTCCGGTTCAAATCTCCGTGGAGGCTAAGATTTTTAAAAATTGTTTTTCATCGTAAGAGTCAGGCCTGGGCCGTAGGTTATTCGGATTGAATGTTAAACTGTAGATATTAGAAAGTTAGGGGTGCAATGCGAGGCAAATCGTAGGTAGTCTTGCAATTTTGTAGGTGTACACTTTTTTACGTTATAATGATCCCTCAGGTGTTGTTCGCAGTCAGTGTGTGAGTGAGAACCACAGTAATACTAATATAAATACGGAAGTAAGTCTCTGTCTTTTTGTTACGTTTTGACGACTAAATGGCTATATCGTTGTGATGGAATTTTGTAAGGAAAGCTGTATGAAGGGCACAGGATATTTTTTCCAGTATGATTAACAGTTGTAGTCACGAAATTTTGAGATCTTATCGAATAGTGACAGAAATATGTTGGAAATTGATTCTCTTCAAGAGGCAGGTTCGACGGTAGAATGATATAGTGATAGCTTTCCTGTCATATTATGCCGACTCGATATTCTTTGGGACCAATCCTTCGTTACCTACAACTTTCTATATTTAATTCTGGCAAAAAAATTCTTAATCCACGCGTACGAAGTCGCGGGTACGAGGCTAGTAGTATCATAACAAACACACAGTTCCATGAGATTAGACACTGTGAGCTATTAAGGCAGCTAGAATATCGTCGCAGGAAACGAATTTCGGACGAGGAAACACTGAGCGGTTTAATGCTCTATGTAAACAACAAAATATCTGCTTTTGATCACAATTTCCGTTTCACACACCACTTGTGGAGAGTAAGAGTGATACATTATAAAACTGTATTATAGTTTATTGCTCTTCTCATCTGGCACGTAATCTTTACTGGATTACATAATATTTCTTTTTCTATCCAAAACTTCAAATAAAGCAAGAATCAGTGTTTTAACCAGTTCTTTTACCATTATATTTTTATCTTGGGACGAAATCATTTTTGTAATTTGGTATCTGACAAAAATTTGCTCTGGATGAATTGAACGTAAGATTCGTATACAAGCGCTCCTCTTTTTCCCAAATGTTTATTGGTTAATATGACTAAATTTCGATCTTCTGAGACAGTGGAAAACAAATCTTTTTCAAATAAATATAAAACAGATGATCACTGAAATTACAAACATTTACAAGCTGATTTTTATGAAAAGTTTAAAAGTTTTACAAATTCCATGGTTATGAAATTAATTCGGTTTTTAATTCACCACACACAGGATTCAGTATATCAAAATCTACAGATACAAAGAGGTCTGCATTGCATTACAGTCACAACTGTCAAGCAGACGAGTTTGAAATTGTATCAAAGCACATTCCTCAGTTAAAAGACTGAGTTATACCTTCCATGGAATTATTCTGTGTTTTTATGGTTCTAATTATCATAAAAAATTCAGAGCTATACTTTCAAACCAAATACATGAATGAAAATCCCAGCGTAGTAGGTGATTCATAACTATTTGCAACGAAGTTAGGTAGTAACCATTTTAAATTCACGGTCTAGCCATCGCGACTTCGGTTTTCGTAGAGTTCCCAGAATGACTTTAGCGAACGTGGAAGCGATCCTACTTAAATAGTGAGACCTAAATTTGTTCTTACACAGCTAAATATTTTCCGTGTCATTACAAAAGATATATTAAAGACTCTACTGAAAAAAATAATGACGAAAAATTATTATTTAATCTATTCAGGCAACAAATCTCTTATTTTAACTTCCCAATCAGTCAATCATGTGCTGTTAGTCTTCCGATGTACGGGCAACACGAAGAGAACGTAACACTTCATTAAACCACTCGTGCCCGAAGCCCGACTCGAACCGCGTACCTTTCTTCCGCGAGACTGGGCGCTTCCTAGCCATCTTCCTACTCGGCACCGGCCAATCTGAGCGACCCACAGCGTTAGAGACTTACCAGCTCATAACTACTCGTTCGACAACATTTTTCCGTGTCGCAGAACTGTCCTTTTACTTCCTTGAAGCATTAAATTCGATAAACAACACCTACACGTTAAAAAAAGATAGCTGTACATCATTAAACTAGGAGTTAGAATCAACTTGTAAACTTTCATCCATGCACTATTGATGTTTAGTTTTTTTTATCTTTTGCTCCCAATTGTAGTTTTATTTTTTTTTTACTTCAGTGAGAATTTTTTACCATCTACCTGCGGCAGGAGTAGGAGTAATATTAGCATTAGATCGGAATATGAGGTTGGCCTACAAGAATAACTTGATGCCACAAATAGAACATAATATATGATATATATCATTAACTCCTCTCGTGACCACCAATAGCCGCACAATATTGTTAATTACGGAAGCTCCCAGTCCATCATTTTTTGATATACCTTCCACCTTTACAACAGCAGTCGAATACGAAAGTGAAATGTGTAATATTTTGCCATATTCACGTATGAAGTTGATTTTCGAATCAAATACTGAAAAAGCTGGACTCTAAATTACTTTTATATAGCTAATTTTTTCTTATTTTTTAAAATAAAGTAGGAATGTTCAGTGTTTGAAGGAGTTTTTCTTAGTTGTAGTGAGAGAAAATCAGTTTTCTTTCGCTAAAATACATCCATAAACTTTTTTTCCCAACTCATATCATTCTGATTCCATGTAATGCTGTCGGCAACATTTATTTAATAATTCTTTATGTTTTTTTTTACGTTTTGTCGGTCCAAAAATAGACTTATCAGTAGAACCGGATAACAGAACGCTATGGCAAACAGATTCGTTAAATTAATACTAAAGTAATTAATTTTGTAAATTTAGTATGTGCCATGTAGCAGACAGCTGCTTTTAATGACTGTATCGTTTCCAAAAATTTTAATCCAGTGCAAACATAATTTTTGTATTAAATTACTTGTTATTTTATGTTCTTGAAACATAAAATGTTTTGTGTCTTACGTCTTGTTCAAAACTAACATTTTGTTTGAAAGAGGTGACTTTTTTTTACTAGTTATTGACACTAACTCTCAAATGTATTGAAAAAGTACAAATCAACTCATTTCATGTCTGTGTAATACATTTATTGCCTTACTGTAATCACTAATCAAGTATAAACTGAAAAGTATTTCGTTTTTTGTGGGTCGAGTAAGTGACAAGTTTTCATAGTCGCGTGAGTGTACCACCTACTGGGTATAGGACTGTCTTTGCAGTTGTGTATAATGGGTTGAATAATTCCCAGGAGGAACTTTAGCGATGTGCAATTCAGGTCGTTCGGATTAATATGAGCATGGTAGTACAATGAAATACAAAGTATACAACACTAATTCATCACAAGACGTGGAGGATATAACTTTAGATAATTCTGAACGTGACGGAATTAAAAGCAATGAGGTTACTGAAGAATTTGTAGAAATCATAGTATTTTAGTAGGAGAAAAAAGTTGGTGGGGTGATATGGTAGGTGATGTAGAAAACCCAATTACTGTCATACCAGATGTAATTAAGCAGCATGATATTACACTTCTACTCTTTGATAAGATAACTGGGAAATCAATTCTGTCAGATACTTTGAAAACAGAAATAATTAAAATGGGCTCAAAATATTTCCAAAATACTGACAGTCGTTTCCTACCAACAAATAACCGTTTTATGAACTAAAGCTGGTTCAAGAATAAACTAGGAAATCGCGGTGGAGAAGTGACTTGCTCATGGCTAGGCTAATCCCTGTATAAAAAAATCTGCTTTTTGCATCTGTTTTCTTATCTTTTCGCAATTAGATAGTCATCTTCAGTAGAACACAAAAATATATTTACCCACTGGAAAGCACCTCAAAGGCTCACTGCCCATGAAAATGGGAAGAATCATCGTGAGTGCTTCACCCAGGGGAAAGAAATGGAATGAAATTTTGCGACAACTGAAGGGATTATTGACGCTGAACTTCAAACCAACATCAAAACAGAAAAACGAAAGTGGCACAATGTATTAAAGAGAATCTTTCACTGCATCAAATTTCTTGCCACTGCAAATCTTCCATTACGAGGTCACAGAGAGTCACTTAGTACGTGCGATTGATCCGAATCCGATAATGGTGATAACTTCTTTGGTTTAAAAAGGTTCTGGACATATTTGACCCTACTATGAATAACCATTTTGCTCAGGTTAAAAATCATCCTGGCACTACATCTTACTTTTCACCTCGTGTTCAAATTGAATTCATTCATCTGATGGCGACCACTATTTGCCAAAATTTATTGCGAAACATTCGCAAATAAAGATACTATCGTCTCATGTCTGACTCCATTCTTGACCATGAACATCATGAACAGATGTCTGAAGTAGTGAGATACGAAGAAGTTGATTTTGAGAGGATATCAGTCCGCATCAGAAAGTCCTTTCTCGGTTTCATTCAGATGAGTAAAAAGGGAGCTTAGTTAATGAAATCCTTAAACAGCTAAAGAAAGGCGGTATGGATGTAGAGGATTGTCGT
The DNA here is from genome assembly GCA_031002005.1 of Vandiemenella viatica. Lineage (NCBI taxonomy): Eukaryota > Metazoa > Arthropoda > Insecta > Orthoptera > Morabidae > Vandiemenella > Vandiemenella viatica. The sequence goes on from CM061920.1 coordinate 183,728,033, forward strand.
TCACAATGTTATTACAACGCTGATGTGATGGCTGGGCACCGAACTTGTGTTCACGAAAGAATAAGCGAAAATGATAATCTGCCGATATTTATGAATTGCGATAATCATTTACACAATTTGGTTGGTGTACACGCAGCCGAACATGATACTATAATGTACACATTTTTCGGAACTATTTATGTATTCTATTCTCGTACCACTAAGCATTGAGAAAAAACTCAAGAACTCAGTGCCTGTGGTTGTAAAATCAGTCTGAAACAAGATGGAGTGTAAGGGTTGAAGCAGTTAAGCCAGTTAACAAATATCTTTAAGATATGCTGAAAGTTCTCCAAGACATGACAGACAATGGCAATCAAACTAGTGAAGGCGAGACTTCTATAAAATCGCATGTTGTCCTACGATTTAATTTAATTTAATTGCAATGGAGCACACGCTCCGGTGGCAATTTCCGTACACACCCATCCTACCCCTATCCTACACCCACCTACATTTGCCATCTACAAATTTAAACTTTAAATTCTTTTAACGTTTTAGGTAAATTATTCATCATTTCACTTGGTAACTCATTCCAATCCCTGACACCCTTACCTAAAAAAAAAATCTTCCCACAGCCTTGTGCCTGAAATAGAGTGCCAGTTTGTGGTCATGGTCATCTTTTCCCTTCCTTGCACTACTTTTCATACCTACTCCAATATCTTTCCATGCCTCATCGTCAGTATACACCCTGTACACTCCCATGACCCTCCTCATCCTTCTCCTGTCTTGCAATGAATCCCATTCCAGCTCCTTTTCCTTTATCATATCTGTCACTGATTGCATTCTGCAATAATTTCCAGAAACAAATCTAGCAGCCCTTTTTTTTCACCCTCTCCAATTCCTGTATTTGATACGCAAAATGTGGGTCCCATACTAAACTACCATATTCGAGTGATGGTCTGACCAAAGTTTTGTAACCCAATTCCTTTACGCCTCTCGTACATCCCCTCATCACTCTCTCCAACAAGTGCAGAATTTTGAATCCTTTTCCTACCGGTTTTGTTCTATTGACCGTTTTCAAAAGCCGCTCGATGATCCTAGCATGAATTTTCATGATAGTTCCTTCAATATAAAAACCCTCCCAGACTATTTAATAATGAAAAAGAGAGATTGGTTAATGATGCACTCAAGAAAGCTTTCAATCTTTGCTAGGATTGGGATGAAGTGATTGAAAGATGCCAACGGCGAACAAAACGTATGGCTAGAGAGAGAGGGTGGAGTGCCGATAAAGAAATAGAATTTTGACACATCTATGGTTATGACGATAACGGAGAACAGATACGAAGAAATATTGGATGTTTGAATGTTAATATCGACAAGAAAATACGTAGACATAAAATATCTAAACATCTTGAATTCTTTGTTGAGTACAGAGTTGAGAGCCTCTTTCCGAATCTGTCATTTCAGTTCAGATTATGCTTACGATTACAATATCCATCGCAAGTTGCGAGCTATGTTTTAGTAAGCTAAAACTAATACTTTCGTATTTTAGGGCTACAATAGGTCAAGAAACCTTTGCTCAGTATAAAACGAGAAGAAACCGAATAAACAGATTTCGAAAATGTTATTAGGTAATCTATTTGCTTCGCGGAAGGCTAGTAATGTGCAATTTTAAGTTTTAGGTTATGAAATTATTTTGTTCTAAAGCGGCAAAATAAAAGTGTTTACTAAGATTTACGATTGTTTTATTTAGTGTATCTGTTTATTTATTTTATATATAGATAGTTTACGAAAGGGCGCAACTTTGATGCTTGCCCTAGGCGCAATTTCCGATTGGTACGCCCCTGACCATCCACCAGAATTTTTGGTAAGTTTTTCCAGGATTGTTGCCTCATAATCTTCAATTAAAAGAAAGATCGGTGGTCATAATGTTACAAAATATCAAGCAACCAGGTCTTTGTAATGGCACATGGCTAGCAGTAAAAAAATTACTGAACAATGTGATCGAAGCAACCATTCCAAAGGGAAAATATAAGGAAGAAGATGTGTTGATCATGGTTACCATCTCAAAAAAAAATTTACCCCTAAAACTTATGTCAAAACCCCTAAAATCACCAAAATTAAGTGGAAAAACCCCTAAAAAAATAAATACTATATTTTGATTAGTAATAATTTTTTATTTATAAATTATTCAGTATTTTAACACCATTTCGTTTTGTTCTGATTGTACAGAGTTTTTGAGATCATTATGTTTAGTACAAAGCTTCGTAAGTTCCTATCATTTGATACCCCTGTCCTACCAAATTTATCTAAATAAACGCAATTTATGTATATAAAAACGATCTGTAACCCTGATCCCAGATTTTTTTTTTCCCTTCCATCCCGACTTTTAACAAACCTGACCTAGAAACACTATTTGTAGGCTAGGTATTGAAAATAAAGTACTTCTTATGAATTTCATCGAAGAACAGTTACAGTTGTAATTCAATGGCGCCGATCATCATGTGGAAAAGGACGGAAAATAGTAAACATAATATTGTATAATATCACCTGATTCATAATGAAAACAAATTATAGAAACGTAACGAAACTACTTTACCTTTTAAATCTGAATCTGTTTCCCACGTCTTTGTATACTTTTGACTGTATTTCTTTAATTTATTAGACATGATTAACAAACTGTTTTGTCGATACACCACAGGATACATACAACAGCACAGTTAATTCGACCAGAAATAGCTCAACAATAACGGCAACATTGTTGCACGTTGGTTGTTGCCGCAACAACCAAAGTCTTTCCATAGGGAACTGAAACAATTATATGTCTCTGGTAAACATTAAACGCTGACTCTATGCTTTTTTTTTTCAAAGCAAATATGTATCGGAAGTACAAGAAATCATAAAGTATCTAATATATAATCCCCTTAAAAAATCCCCTAAAATTATAAAGCCCCAAAAAAAAATCCCATCTCGCTTGTATACCCCCTAAATTTAGGGGAAAAGCCCCTAAGTTGGCACCCTTGGTATTGATACGTCGCATCCCAATGGTACCAACTGAAGTACCATTTGAATTAAAACTACTGCAATTTCCAGTGCGGTTTGCTTTCGCTATGACCATAAATAAATCCCAGGGTCAGTCGTTGAGTGTTTGCGGCGTTTATCTTGAAAACCCATGCTTCTCTCATGGACAGTTGTATGTTGCCTGCTCCCGCAGTTAAACTGTTGGAAAATCGTCAGCCTTATTTGTTTACGTGCCAGGTAACCAAAAAAAAAAATATCGTGTACCATAAAGCATTACAATAAAAATATCATCACATTATAACTAATGTATTGCAGTGTACGAAATAGAAAGCTTATTTTTGTAAGTAATCATTTTTTATTATTGATACATTAAATCAATGAATAAAGTGATCACTGTGAAATTCGTTTTATTTATTTATTTTTTCTATTGGACTACGACAGGACAATAACTTTCGAGAGAAAGAAGTCTGTCGGGGCAGCTAGTTAACTAATATATATGTTTTTATTCGATAAAACGTTTCGATGCATCACATCGATGTATTTTCTGGATGAACATCCCTAGTGTGTAATATGGGCCTAAATTAAACATGTAATGTTAATATAAGGAAAAACTCAAACTTTAAAATATTAATAAACGAAATTACAGAAGCAGATTTTCTATCAAATCAAAATCTTTCCCAAAAAATTGGAGAGTGAAACATTTTCTCATTACAATTAACACGCAGAAAAGGAAATAACCAATTATCAGTAGCAATATACTGATGAAAATTATAATGGGAATTCATGTGTTGTGTGTATACACTGTAAAAATCTTTGTGCTCCCCTAATTTACTGATTTTCATAATGTTTTTGCAATCATTATGCTGTATCAATAATATCGAGGTTAAAATTCAGCCATGGTAGATTCAGAAGCCAATGCATAAAATACATTTAGCAAACTCACCGATATGTCAGTGCGATGGGGAGTCAGAGGTTGATACGAAGCAGGAAGTTCATAGATGATTCAGACACGCTGTGGAAAGATTTAAAACAATAGGATATAAATTGACTAGTCAATATAAGTCATCTCCTTGCGCTAGAAAATGTCTCAATATATCAGAAGATGGTGCTCTTCATTACAAGGAACAACACAGAAATATAACTGGGTTGAACCCAGATACCGGTACTCGATATTGTAAACAGTTGCCATTTACAGAGCACTAAGTTTTTACTATTTTATTGTAAACATTTTAATTTAAATGATTTATTCAAAGTAATGGATAATATTTTTACTGTTAAATCTCTGACTTAATTCTTTTGTAAAAAAATTTTGTACTTTTAATGTTCGAATAACTATAAACTGAACTTGTAATGTGAACAGTGACTTATGTATATGCATATTAGGTAAGCTTTTATGCAAATGTGTGTATGTATTTATATATATAAGGAAGTAACACTAAGTGTAACGTCTCCTGACTGTATGGCCAGTAAAATAAAAAATAAATATACACTTATTTCATATTTATGTTTCCAGTGCAACTTAACATAGGCCCTACTACATTTCAGAAAAATTAAGAAACAAATAATCAAAGTCAAGTGGTGAAAAAAAATTAATACAGTCCAAATAGTGTAGTGTTATCTGTTAAGTGGAGTGAGACAGAATATTTCTATCATATTCTAATTTTGTATTTAATAAACAGTGACATGTGCAAAATATTCCTATCTTTGCTCATAATTAAGAAGGAAAGCAGTTATCATGTAATAAGTAAACGAACTTAATCCACAACCCAAAAACGGGTTGGATCCTCCCGAAGGAGTATGGATATTAAGCCACTGTGTCAGAAATAGGACGGCCACTACCTTTTCTCTGGGACCTACAGTTTAATGAGGAATCCAACTCACGGAATGTCCTATCATAGCTCATGTGATCAAACACAACTCTTAATATTAATCTAAACTCCTAATTATAACTCATTTTTATACTGATAGTGTTAGTGAAGGGTTTTACTAGTTCAAAAAATTGTTAACTGTAATTTAGTGCTGGATACTATGCCATGTTTACACTTTACATTGTTTACATTTTTGGACATTAGGCTTATTATTGTTATTATCAATTTAACTGTGATGGAGCATACACTCCGGTGGCAATTTCCTGTTAACTAGTTACCACTTTTTATTTTATTTTTTAATTATCTTGTATAATTTAAGTGTTAACTTCCTTCCCCATCTTTTTTTCCTACTTATGGATTTACACCTCATTGATGTCAAGGTCATTAGAGGCAGGATGGGACTGGAATCAAGGAATAGGAAGGAATTTGGCCTTGGTCTTTTCATTTGCTTGGAGTGATGTGGGGAAACCGTGGAAAACCCAAATCTGGATGCCTGGACAGGGATCTGAACCAGCGTCCTCCTGAATGTGAGGCCAGAATGTAAACCACTCACCAATCATGCTCGGTGTCCCCCATCAACTTTTGTAATTTACAAATTTTAATTTAAATTCCTTCAGAGTTTTTGGTAAATTATTCATCACTTGGTATTTTTTTTCCAATCCCTGACACCCTTACCCACCAATGAAAAATTTCCCACTCCTTTATGCAAGAAATTGAATGCCAGTTTGTGGTCATCACCATCTTTTCCCTTCCATGCACTATTCTTAATTCTGTGACCAAACTCCCTTCTTATGTATGGTATGGGATCTGGCATGTGCTATTGATAGGTGGGGTTATACTAGGCATGTCCTGCACCTCAATAGTAGAGGGAAGGGATTCTTTCAGATTTGATAGTGGGATGTTTAATTGGAGCCACAGTTTCTCATGAGAAGATTCCTGTAATTAATGGTTTTACTGCAGCTCCTTTCATAGATTAGAGTCAAGTTTTCGGCATAGAGCATTAATGGAAGTTAGTTTAAGCAGTAATGAGTTCTCAGAAAACAAAATTAAAAATTGTAATAATATATTACATCAAAATATCAGAGCATTATTGAACAATGTGGATGAAATTCTAGTTCACATTTGAATGATTTAAATATATAAACGGTAGTTTAAGCTATTCTAAACACCATATAACTATGGAAATATGTATGTCAATTATAACAGACTTTAATTTAGCTTCTTATTACCACTACTGTAGAGCTAACTTGGAAAAAGGAGAAGTTGTCACTTATATTGGAAATGCTTGCAGCTTTAATTATATAAATGTTATCAAGTATTGTCTTGATCAACATTTTCAAGCTTGGGCTACAGGCCCAAAATTTCAATAGTTTTGTAATAGTAACTATATACAGAGCACCCTCTGGTAACTTTATTCTTTTTCTGAGCTAACTTGAACTCTTACTAACATTTCTAAGTAGAAAATTAGTTATGTGTGGTAATGTTAATGCAGATTTTTTTAATAACTTTAAGGTCATGCTGGAATCGTTAACCAGCACATATTACTAAAATCAGGTAGTTAATTTCCCAATAGAATTAGTACCGGAATAGCCACGTAGCAGGAGTTAGCAAATGCCACAGGCCTCATGCCTTCTGGGGGCGCTTGCGACTCCTAGGGGGGCTCCCGCGCTTAGGAACTCTGGAGCATCTCTGTCAGGCTAGATGGGAAAACTTAGTTACTCAGCAATAGATGAAGATTTCCTAGCATTTTCAGATCATGATACCCAGTTATTAACTACCTATACTTTGATAGGGACTAGCTCTAAAAGTAATGCTGTTAAAGTTCAGCAAGTAGTAAGACACGAATCAATTAGTTATTTTAGAAAATGCCTTAATACCATAAACTGGAAATGTGTTTACAATGCATATGAATTAAAACTACAATTTTAGCAGTATTATCCTAAATTACTTTGAATGTTGTTTTCCTATGAATTCATACTTCTTGAAAAAAAGAAAAACATGCATAAGTGTGGGCATTAGAACATCATGCATTTCTAAAATAAATTATATATTGCCTCTAGAAATATTAACAATGCGAATATTATTATTATTATTAATTTAATTGTGATGGAGCTAACACTCCTATGACAATTCCCCTAGTTATCTATTTTCCCCTTTTTAAAATTAACTTTTATAACTGAAGTGTTAAGTTCCTCCCCCATTTACTTTTCTGATTTAGAAATTTTAATTTTAAATTTCTTAAGCGTTTTTGGTAAATTCACTTGAAACACATTACAAGCAGTTCTGCAAAATACTGAAATAAAGTTAATAAAGAATCTAAAAGTATGTACTACAAACACAAAATCCATGACTCTGATAATAAAATTAGGACATTGTAAAAAAAAAAAAAAAAGAACAGCATAAATAATCAGGTCAGTAAAGACATTTGTATCAAACAAGATTCAGTAGAATCCAGTTTTCCATTTGGTGATACATTTAATAAACCTTTTTTTATCTGTTGCTGATAAGTTGACTATTAGTAGCTCAGTGACTCACAGTATGAATTTAGTCAATACAGACTTCCAAGAAAAATTTGACACTATGTCTGTAAATTTAGCTACTCTATAAGAATTAAGAAAAGTTATCTATCATCTCTCTTAGGAGCGAATACTGGAGTAATTCTGATGCGATTTCTATTGGATTAATTAATCTGTGATTCACAGAATTAAGTAATATAATAAGATAGCTGATTAATATAGCTATAATTGAGGATACCATTTCAGAAAGGTTTAAGTTTGCTCTATAAAAAGGGAGATAAGTCAGTTGTATCAAATTACGCTCTTATTTCATTACTAACAACCTTCCTCAAAATTTTTGAGAAAGCATGGAAAACAGAGTTTACAAAAATCTAAAAATAAAAATACTCTATCTAAATAAAAATTTGGTTTTCAACTTGTCTAAGGCACTTGACTGGGTTGATCATGAAATTTTGTTACAAAAACTACGGTATTATGGTATAGATGGTATTGCTAATAAAGGACTTACTTCTTACCTTTGAATTTGAAAAAGTGTCACTGGAACATTTTAATGCTGCAATGTTGTTTTCGGATTGGGAATTTATCAGATGTGGAGTACCTCAAATTTCTATATTGGAGCCATTATTGTTTTTAATATATATAAATGACCTATTCTGTATTACATCTAAAAACTAAATATTAGTGAATTAAAAATACTCCAGATTTTTCTAATGAACATATTTCAAATAATGTCTTTGAGCTTATTAATAATTGTTTTACAGCTATTGGCTTGTTCTTAAATTTTGATAAAACTTGATATATGAAATTCACATTAGTACCAGACATAGACATAAAATTTTCAGGCCCATCCATTCAAGAGATAAAGGTCTAGTTTTGGTTTTTTTTTATCATAATTTAAATTGGAGGATGTCTATCTCTGACTTATTGAAACGAATGGGTGCAGCTACATTTGCATTTTGTACAATGTCAGCAATAGGTGATCTCCAAATGAGGAAACTAGTTAATTTTGCTAATTTTCACTCCTTTATGTCATATGCAATAATATTCTGAGGCAATTCTACACATAAGGACAAATTATTCAGAGCCCAAAAGTGAGTAATAAGAATTATGTGTGGGGTTAGCAGTAGAACTTTATACAGAGTGCCAGTGGTAGATCCAGGATTTTGGTTTGGGAGTGGAGGGGGGGCGGAGAGCTTGTCTTGGACAAGGATAGGCTTTAGGCTTTATAGTCTTCTCGGATAATATGAGCAGAAATAGCTTACATCTCATGCCAATATTTTATTTCAGATTGCTGCCCGTAAAATAACAGCAGAGCTAAAAAAAAAGTTTCAAAAATTACATTGTTGTGGATGGACCTAGATGCTTTAAGGGGGGGGGGGTGGCTTGACCCCCTTAGCCCACCCTCCCTGGTTCCATCACTGCAGAGTGCTTTTCAGGAAGTTAGGGATTTTAACACATTAATGTCCTTCGTATTCACATATTACATTCCTTTTTAAACCAGTAGTACAATACATAACTATGGCTCTAGAAATAAAAATGATCTTCACAAGGAATACAAGTCATTTGTTCAAAAAGGAGTCTGATATTCAGGGATATATGTTTTCAATAAGTTCCCAACACATCTTATATGTCTAACAGGTGATAAGATTAAATTCAGGAAATGATAGAAAGAATGTTTGTTTGTCAACTTCTTCTACTCCATCTAAGGTATCTACAAAAAAATTGTTAGTAGAGTTGATATAATCAATGTACATATTATGCTGTGACAGTATAGCCTTTGATGTATTTACCTATTTTGTTATGCAGTAGGTTATCTGTAAATTGACAACTTTTCACACTTCACAGAGCATTTTATTTTGGGATCCATGGAAAATGAATGCATTGTATTGTATTTGAACTGGTAACCAGACCATGAACTTTAGAAACCAAGCACCTTAACCATGGAGCTACCATACCGTTCTTTTATGTGATAACAAATCATATTTCTGGGTGGTGATCATAATTATTTCATTGCATTGAAATAATTTTTGTATTTTATAAAGTGTTAGTTATGTGATGTGAAAGATGTTTGGAGATAGATTCGAAGTGAGGGTCAGTTTGGTGGGTAGCCTCAAACAAGACAGACATGCGTGTAGTTCCTCTGGCCTGCTCCAAGGTATGGGCTTTCACTTAAAACGTTAATGTTACAATATGTGAATGACGTCATATGATCGTTTATGAGGTGAAGATTCAAGTTTGTGGGAAATGGTTTCAAGTACAGGGGTCAATGACCAATGCAAAAATTACTTGGAAGATGTTGCCAGAGAGCCAATTGCTGAACATTTTGATTGTTGAAGGCATAGGAAAATTCAATATACCTATTCAGGAAGGAAGGAAACTGATGTAAACCTTATGCTGTATATATATATAATACTGATGGGAGACATTGGTGCCATGGAGATGATTGGCATTAAAATTTGATCCAGTTAATGATATCAAGCCAGTTAGTACACTAGATGGGTGAAACGGCACTTGGTTTCTGTCTCTGGTGTAAAGAGAGGAGAGAAAATCAGCCATAATGGTCTAACACTTGATCATTAGGGCCAAAGTGCTAACTTTGCTTCTGAAATCAGTTTAGTAAGAGAAAAGAATACCGCTGAACTCTACTAGTGTCACTTGAGTTAGGGTTGTTCAATCATCAATGGTGTGCTGATTGTGATCACATTACTGTGCAGACAGCAATAAACATTGATGGTAAAGTAACTGTAGCCATTCAGTGTCATTGCATTGTATCTCCTGTGATTAAATCCAGAAGAGCCTTGCCTGAAGAAATCCATGGTGCTCTATAATAATTTTTTATGAGGCTTATTGGAAATGTTTTTCCTGCCAGTTTTCAGTATACCGAATGATATCAATGACCTGTGTAGTAAATCTTTTAAGCGGGACACTGAGGTGTCAAAACATTATGACCAGTACCCCCTGTGAGTTTGAATGCAATCTGGTTGTGTTGTGGGTATGTTGATTATTAAGGAAAGTATATAAATGGAATTGAGATGCACAGGAGTCATTCTAGTGATGATATGTGTAGCAAATGGTGAAATACACTGAGATAAATTACTTTGACAAAGGGCGAATTGTTGTGGCATAGCACCTGGAAAAAGCATTTCAAAGCTGTTCGGCTTCTGTACTGAGAATGTATGGAAAGTGTTTGAAGAACAGAGGAACCATGAGTAGGTGACAAGGTAGTGGATTTCCATGCCTCATCACAGAATGTAGAGGTTCGAGGCTTTCCTGCTCTGTAAAGCAGGATAGGGTGCAATTTGACAGCAGAATACAACATTGGTTCATGAACAACAATTTTGGAACACACCTTTCAGCACACATTAATGAATTTGGAAATCCGCCGCAGCAAACAGCCTCCACATATCACCATGTTGACCCAGCAACAACATCAGTTACAATAGCAGATTTCACAAGATCATCGAGATTGGACCATGTATCAGTGGGAACAAGTTGACTGGTCAGATGAATCACACTTCTTGATATCAGGTCCATGGTCTTGTCCAGATAAGCCATCTTCCAGTTAAGCAGCTGCTTGGAACATGCTCGACACCATGGATTCAGAATGGTTGGGGCAATATTATGCTATAGGGTATATTCTCCTGGGCTTCCATAGGACGTGTGACAGTGATCAAAGACCCCATGACAGTTGTGGATTGTGAAAATTATTGCAAACCACCTGCATCCTTTCAAGTCTCCCACGACTGCGTTAAGATCTTCCATCAGGATAACTATCCATGTCCAAGGTGAGAATCATGCTACAGTGGCCTGAGAAGCATTATAGTATGTTCACATTGATATCTTGGCCAACAAATTCCTCCGATCTCAACACAATAAAACAGATATTAGACGCTATCGAGTACCAGGTCAACGCCCACAAAACACCAACCCATAATTTAAGGGAACAGGATTATCTGTGCATAAACATCTGATGCTAGATACCTCCAGAAACCTATGTAAAATCTATGCCGACTCACTGCTGTATTGATTTCCAAAGGTGGACCAACAAGTTGCTAAGAAAGTGGTTAATGTTTTAGCTCATTAGTGTGTAGTAACAGTGAAACAATGGGCACTATGTAGCAGAAAAAGAATGATGGCACACAGCCATCATCTAAACATTTAAAGTAAGTGGTGGTTCTTTTCCCTATCCCAATTTCTAATTCAGATATATACATACCTTGACTTGTCCTAATTTATTATACAAATTGTATGTAAATGATGTATAGGACCAAATAAAATTAATGAATGTATACACACTGACTGAGAACAGAAGTGAAGCACCCAGAAGGGGAGGAGGAAACAAAATGAAACTTCATGGGTAGAAAGGGTAAGTGATATTATTTCAAAGGTTATAAAATTAAGACAAATTGATCTCCGAGACAGTCCTGGGGATCTTTCTGGCCATGGAAGTACCCCAACATCACACAGACAGCAGATACAAACAAGTGCCATTTGTAAACTAGCATTGTCCAGTTGAAAAATGACAGGACAATATTGACACATGCGATGTAACTTATGAGGATGTAGGTATGTAGACTCTCCACGATGTACCTCTGTACCGTGAAAGTTCCCTCAATCAGTGACCTTAAGTCATTCTTGATGGCTCACCATGCTATGATGCCAGGAATAAAACCAAATCACTGAACACAATGAATGGTGCTTCATAGGGTTCAGCGATGAATCATGGTTCTGTGCTTTCTCAGATTACCACCCTCTACAAATGTTTCAAAATCTCATATCTAGTAGTGTGACTTTATCCAATCTCCTGAAATACCGATACAGTGACACTAACCTGGATCCAGCTGAAAGCTGGACCATGAGGAAGCTTTCCATGAATCCACAGCTGATAATCCTCCCTGCAGACAAGGTCTCAAAGACAGTGGCCATGAGTTGCTGTGCTGTGACTATGTATATGAGGCCCTCCATCAGTTGTCCCGATATGAACACTCAGCTGTGAACCAACACCCGTGGTCTACAAGATAATTGAAGAGTGGAGATTTTTTCGCCGTTGAATGTAAATTAACTCCTCTCGGGTAACTAGCTGAGAATGTCCATCGACGCTTTGCAGTCATAATCTCTGCTGGACAAGTGACTGCTGCCGCTGGTTTTTTTCCCCCTCATGTTCTAAAGCACCACTTCCTTGAGAAGCTTAGCTTGTAGGAGTTAGATTGTGAGTTCTGGAGCACTCTTTCTTGTGTCACTTTTGGTGAAAACCCTATGACCTCTTGTGGTCTTACAGAAAACCTATATATTGGCCTTTTATTCATTGTGGTTTAAGATACTTTGAGGTACCTTGTACATGTGTCATGTTTTGGGCTCACACATACCAACTCGTTGTAGTCGAGATTCTACATTTTTCTCTTTATTTATTTTACTATATACTTTTTCCCCCTTGTGTTCTAATCTAAGGTTTAATGTAGTTTATTCCTGTTTGGTCATGGAGTGGTCTAATAGGTGTGTACATTCTCGCACCAAGGATTATTCTCAAACAGCGATTTTGTAGTCTTTGTACTTTGTTCAATATTTGGTTTCACCTAGATTATCCAAACTGGGCAGCTGTACAGCAGAAATGGTGTTATTATGGTCTTGTAATTCTTCTATTAGTCCAAACTGTCAGTTCTATATTGTTTAGTGTAGGGCATAGGTTGGTGACAAAAACCATCCCTTTTCCAGTTCTGTCTCTGATGTTTTCTCTGAACAACATCTTTAGGTTAAATTGGACTCCTAGGTATCTATGTGACTTTGTCCATAGTATCAATTTTTCCTTTCACTCCATTTGCATTCCACAGGAAATTTGTTTCGTCTTATAGTTTCTGACCATTAATCAAACAGTGATAAAATGCCTTCTGCTAGGGCCATGATATTCCCCCATATTCCTCTTATATATTTTATTCTTGTCTGTATTTCTTTCAGTTTTACCAGCATTGTTGTTGCTACAATTTCTGACTCCATGTTTTTTTTTTTTTTTAATTCATTTTGTACCCATTGTTCTCTTCATTGTAGTTCTCATTTTCTCTGCTCTTATGGTGGTCTCTGCCCACAGTGATGTCAGCGTTGGTTTCCGTTTTCCTTGTTGTTCTTGATCGTTTTCGCTGGCTCCATTTGCATATTTCCTTGATTAAATGTTTCTGTCTCCTGATTTTGTAGCTGATTTTTTGTTGTGTTTCTGCATTGGTTTGTTGCTACAGCCATCATTGCTGTATGGAAGGCAGGACAACCTCTCCATAAAGCTGCATGGTCGCCCCGAAAGGTAAAGCATTTTGCTCTAGTTTCGTCGGATAATTTTCATTCCTTTGTTGAATGGAAGTTGGCCACTTAACCCAGCAAAAATGTAATTGGAAATAATTTGCAGTATGACCTATCCTCTAGCACCTAATACATTGAGGAGGTCCAAAGAGTGTTCTGTATTTTTCTATCTGAACCCTATTGTACAGAATTGGATGTTCTCTGAGGTTTGACCTGCCACTAGATTTACTTGGTGTACCGCCAACGGTATTGGTATTTTGATATCCTTGTCTTTTTTCTTAAATTGGTGTACATTCTGCATGGGGTAATCCTTTTGTTTCCATTCCTCATTAATTTTTTCAAGATCTAATGAAGGCTGTTAGCCTTTAATGACCACTTTCCTGGTAACTGACCTGTGTAGTATGGAATTTTGTTTTTTCCGCACAGTCTGCATATAAATATCACATTGCCAACATAATATTTAAGACTATCGCCTCTATATACCATTTCCTGTAGATGAATTTTAGTTACTTGATTCTTCTTTACATAATCTGAAACCATTTCTGTGTATCACGATTGGAAGAAATGTTTCTCTTGGAGCAGCATTCATTCCTGTTTCTCTTCAGAATGTTTCAGTTTTTTCTGTTGTTGCAGCTGTGTACATTTGTTTTGTGTAGGATTCTCCTCGCTAGCAGGAATCTGCTTTTGCTTCCCTGTCCACCTTCCTTCCTTCTTCATTTTTCTCACCACTTCCTGGAACTCTCTTCTGTCTTCTTAGCTGTCTTGTTCACTTTGCTCCATTTCTTCCTCCATTTGGCTTTGCTGCTCTATATAGCTGCTGGTGCATGAGGCCGACGCAGACATATCAACAAGCAAGTTGTCTACTTCCACATTACTTATTGTCTTCTTCGTTTCCAAGTTTTCATATGTGGTCCTCCCTGTTTCCTCCAGTTCGTTCGCCGGGTTGTTGATGTTTAATTGTACTGGTCCAATCCGCAAACCAAAATAAAAAACCTAAGAACTCACACTTTTTAACTCTCCAGCACTTTATACCTCATGATCCGCACACGAACAAGCTCTGAATTGAGCGGGCTGACATTGTTTTCTTTATTTTTCTTCTTGTTTTTAATATGTTGATATCCCCCATGGGTGAAACACAGCTGGCGGGCTGTAGGAGAGCCACTAGGGTCTTTTCAGCGGAAAGACTACTTACTATTTAAAATAAGTAAATATTCTTTATTGAATAATTTTGGATTACTATATATTTAAACTAGCTGATACCCGTGACTTCGTATGCGTGGATTAAGAATTTCTTTGACAGAATTGAATATAGAAAGTTGTTGCTGGCGAAGGATTGGTCCCAAACAACACCCAGTTGGCATAATATGACCGGAAAGCCATCACTATATCATTCTACCATCGAACCTGTCTCTTGAAGAGAATCAATTTCCAACATATTTAAAAACAGAAAAACAAACGAAGGTGTTAACTAAGGGAAGCTTTATTTCAGCTTGGTCTTTTCTTCTTTCTCCAGCATAAGCATCCGATTCTTGGGTCCTAGTAACTTTAGCTGCTCGTGCTCTGCTAGAGCTACAACTTGGGCCAGTTTTCGTCCGCAAGGCATGTCAAGAAAGAAGGCAAAATAAATTGGTGCCAGAAACATTTAAGCAGGCTCAAATTAATAGGATAGAGAAAATTGACGTCTATGTTTTTTCTCCAAACGAAATTTACTAACAAATTTTACACTAATATAATGCATGAGAAGCATAGCTTGAGCAAGCGACATAACATTACAGACTAACACACACATCTGTCTCTCTGTCACCATTCAATAAGTTCTCAAAATTACGTGACTACAACTGTTAATAATACTGATAAAAAAAATGTCCTGCATTGCAAGACTACCTACGATTTGCCTCGCATTGCACCACTAACTTTGTGATATCTACAGTTTAACATTCAATCTGAATAACCGACGGCCCAGGCATGACTCTTACAATTGAAAACAATTTTTTTAAATCTTAGCCTCCTCAGAGATTTGAACTGGAGAACAGGACCCAAACACTAGTAAGCAAGCAAGCGCTTTAACCACTGAACTACCTGACTGCTACATGGGCAAAACAGTACAGAGACTATATATCTGTCTATCACCGTTCAGTATTTTTTCGAAATTATAAGACAACATGTATTATTTGCACAGATAATTTTTCAACCAAATGTAGACAGTATTTTTCTCCTTGTTTCAAAGGATAAGTGTGTTAAGTTTCATCAAGATCGGTTGAAAACTGTAGATTTGTATGAAGAACAAACAAACCAACAAACAAACAAACATACATACATTTATATATATATATATATATATATATATATATATATGAGAAATGGGTGGTAGGATTAATGGGAATAGTAGTGGGTATAATTGGTGGATTGTAAAATAGTCATTTCTTGTTGATTGGATGGCCTGGCTATGGCGTGAAGTTTTGTTGCTGTAGATGGTTCGGAATCGTGAAGTCGGTGTCTCACACTGTGTTTAAGAAGCAGACGTTGTCTGACTACATATTTGGGTGGAAATAACCAATGATGAACGACTGAATGGGAGCCCAGCCCTGCATGAGAAGCGTTTGGTCATCTGATAGCACCCATTAAAGATATCGACCCTGCCAGTTGATTAGGACGATCTGGACTTGGTGATAGAACTTCTATGTTGCGATGCTTGCAGAAAGAAATTGTCTCCTCTGTGAGATGCGTAGTGGAGTTCCACAACAACTGCACCGAGCTGATGGTGGAATGTTGTTGCGGGAACATTACATGAAAGTATACATGATGGAGAGAACAGGCAGCGTGGGCAGCCATATCGCAAACATGACTGTCAGGTCAACTTCCCAACTCGTAACAGCGACTGGGGACAAGCTGGCATTGATTATAATAACGAAGGCTGCGGTATGCTGAAATGTTAGCTTATGATTGGCTGGAAGGTTTAGACGCAATTATGGTGTGCTGGCAGCTGTAGAAGATGGATGGGCCATTCGAAATGTGAAGTGGTAGTTCCCATGTTGTCCTGGAGATACAGACGTTGTCTGACAAACAAATTCGCTTTTATAGTCTGACGACAAACGATTGGTTGGGGGCCCAACCCTGAAGCAGAAGCCATTGGTCTTTTGCACCCTCCACAAGATACGGTGCCGCCGGTTGAGTTTGATGAGTTGGGATTATTGTGGGAATCCTGCGGAGCTGATCGTTGCAGAAAGTACCACCCCCAAAATCTTATTCTCTGCTCGACGTGTAACTCTGTCCCACAACGACGGTACAATGAGACGTGCCGACTGTGGAATGTTGTGGTGAAGTATTGCATAGACGTAATGAACGGTGGATGGAAGACAGGCAGCAGAGGTTGGCAGTCGCGTGAACACATCTGCCACCTGCTCCCCCTACCGGTCGCGAATACAAAGATGTGTCACGGTACAGAGATGCCTGCCGCAGTCTCGTCTCAAAGTGTCCACACTGACAATGTTTTTTTCCCCCTTCTGAGGCCCCCGGAGGGGGGTTGGATGCTGTAGGACCACATATCGGCCCTTTTCAGCCAGAGACTTACCAGATGCTCCCTTGATCATTATTATTTTAACATTGAATCATGATACATAATTTTTTTGATGGTTTAACATACAGAACAACAATAACATTGTATAGATAATATGGCATGGAAGATATAAGCAGATAATGATGGAGTTATTGTGTGGGCAGTAGATGTGCTAGTGTTGATTGTGTAGTGACATTTATTTCTATAGATAGCCTATACATCAATAACATTATATAGAATACTAGCAGTTACCCGCGACTTCGTCCGCTTGAAAGTGTGTTATGGTATAAAATTTTATGTTACTATTCAGAGTACGACCAGCAGAAAAAATTCTCCTTTAGGGTTGAAAATTTGGTCATCCGCTTCCTTGGCTTTTAATCTTCAATGAAAAGCGTTCGTCAAAGCCGGGATGTAGGTAACAAAGATGTAACGCATGCCAAAAGACACGGTTACAAACATTACTCACTTAGGGGGTGTCCATTAATTACGTAAGATGTTTTTACATAATCCCTAACCCCCCACCTCTCCCCCTAAAATGAAGTGAGATTTTGACGGGACTTCCCCATCCCTACTACTGACCTTGTAGTTTTTCTTAGATCCTTTTTTTTAGCTCTCCTACTTCCGAGAACCCCCCCCCCCCTCCCCCTAAAGTCGGTATCCTCATTGTTTGTGGATCTTTTTTTCTTTTTTAGTTATACTGCCCTTCAGGAGTTTCAAATGCTACGTGAGATTTCACCAGATTTCGCCCCCCCCCCCACCCCTTTTCACCCCACGTAATTAATGGACGCCATCTTAGTGGCGTAGACTTCTTGAGCACATTCTGACATCTTTATAGTCAGAATTCGCAATGGTAACCACATTCTGAACTCCAAATCCACTGTGCACCATGGAATATTAGTAATCATTCTGGTCCAGGCAGTGTAGCAAACTTACCATAACCTTTGTTAATACAGCTCCTTTGAAATCAGTACTATGACTCAAATTTTGATATTTCACACATATTGTGACACATATTACGAATCGAATTACGGTTAATACCTGAAATGTCACACTACTTTACGTCCGCAACTGAAGTACAGATTTATATTACCTGTTCCAGAGCTATTATTAATATTTTGATACAATTTAAGTACAACGCGATACATGTCACTAAATTGGCCCTCATGAAATCATCTTAAATTACTATAAAGTTTCAGTTGTCATTTTGCTTCAAGCTGTATTTCAACCTAACCACAAAATCCACCAATATTGTTGCTAAAATATCAAGGGTTCTATCAACCGCACATTAATACATTCACTATTTGATTGTTAGTGACATCATGAATTGCGATATAAACTTGACCCATTAATTTCAGACCGTGATACAAAGCAACTGCTAAAATCTGTCTGAAAAATGACCTTTGTAATATGGTGGTTGGAAAAGCGAAGTAAATAATAAATTCATGTGGAACTACATCCAGTCACATGAACTATGGCATCAGGACCATGACAGTTATTAAAATAACGTAATTTAAAAACGTATTCTAAAATGCTCGTAACTTACGCTGTACAACGGAAAGTCCAAAATTCATTACAACTCTTACATTAATGTTGCAAGTCAAGTTTACGTCGCAATACAGTGATTATGTTAGTGCGCGTGTTTTAGTCCAGCTGAAATTCATACTGAAGGTGTATAATAAAATTAATTATGATAATTTATGCTAAGCTAATAAGGAAACCTCATATTGAAACTGTTGCTACAACTCGAAATTGAAATGCTACCTGGACCTGAATATTCTTGTTATAGCATCAGGCAGCTGGAATTTAGTAATGATTAGAGTAATAAATAAGCTGCTTTCATAAGCGCCGTGTTAGTGACGACGTATATCGCTGTGTAAACTACTCCTAACATGGCTTCTCGAAACGAAAAGTTTCTACATTAGACTATTGAATACATTCGTTTTAAGTGAAGGATTTAATAGTTACTAGCAGAATATTCAACAGTAAGCAAAAAAACACTTTTTTTCATAGGCAACTATTTCACTGATTTCTACAGAAAGTTAAGATAAAAACAAAAAATGGTTTGTTATCTTCTATTAAGTTTTAAATTTTGTTAAAAATAATTTGTAATGTTACAGAGAATCTATAGCCGAAAAAAAGAAACAAAGGCAATAAACTGAACTGAGGTGGAAACGAAACTGTTTCATATTCGTCACGAACATACAAAAACGCCTCTTAGCAGACGACCATTTTGTCACTTTTGTGCTGGTATACTCTTAATATTTAATATTTTTTTAAACTTTGATTTTTATCATATATTATGAAGCATATATTAGGCTTATGAACGGAATTACGGTGTGATACCTGAGGTGTTATGCCATTTCATGTATGCAACTGAAGAATTCTCTTCCTGAACTTAAGGTTAAGTACAGATTTATATTTCGTGCTTCCAAACTATTATTTGTCAAGTGTGTCGGTTTTACGGCTTTTAAACTAAACACAAATTTGCCTATGTAAGAAGGTTTTTGCTTTTATTTCTGAAAAGTAGTGTTTGCGATATACGTAAAAAGCAAAGAGAAAACGTGGCACGGCTATCTACGAAGTAGGAAACTCTTTGTTGCTTCCGAATTGATATTAATGGCAATTTCTAAAAGAACTATGCGTTTTTGCGGGATAAAATCTATCCTATACCACTTCGCACGCAATTAACTGACTTCATGCCAAATTTCATTTAAATATGTTGAGTTATTAAGGCGTGATTGATTGCAGACGTACATCCAAACACACATCCGAACTTTCTTATTTTCTCATTTATAGATATATAGATAATTTGACAGTGATGGTGTTATTGTTTAAGTAGTAGATGCGCTGGTGTTGATTGCTTATTGCGGGGTGACAGTAATTGGTTGTGTGGAGTTATAGAAATGTGGCTATCTTATTTTGTTCTGTTCGGAATAGCCAGTGGACCGCAATGCTTCGTTATAGTCATTTTGTTTATTGTAGATAGTTTTTATATTATTTGTGAGCTTATTGTTTCATCTGCCAAGACAAGAATAAGCGGGGATACACATATTTTTCTTTGGATGAAGGTGGTGAAGAAGTTTACATTCTAGCAAGGGGAGAAGATAAGGGTGGTGAAGAACTAAACAGTTGGTATACTTTTTCCAGAGATTCAACAATCTATTTTGAAGGGGAGGGATGTTGGCTAAGAGGTAAACAGTGTCTGAAGGGGTGCATGAATGGATGCCTAAGATGTTACAGAGCAGTGGCGGCTCTAGACGTAGTGACACTGTGACATGGCACCACCTTCAAATCAAGAATAAACAAACTAAAATATAAATGTAGTGAAAGAAAAATAAATATTTAAAAGTGCGACATTATCTATTCTACATTAAATAAAGTATTGAACGCCATCTGTTGACCACATCAATGAACTGTTTTGCTGTCGTGAAGACAGTCGCCGGGTGTCACAAATTGTGCATGCGCTCTAGCATTTTCACAGAAATTTTCGAGAGAGGAGGTCCGCTTTGTTAATGGTGAATGGAGACAACTTTGTTCTGTCACACGCTGCCCCGGGCAGTGGACAGACACGTGGGTTGTGGAGCACTGTGGAGCTCGAAAAAGTCGGTAGAGTGCAGCACAGCTGCCATTTTTGTAACATTCCAGTAATATCCTCTGGAACAATGCTTCTCAACCTGTGGTTTGCGGACCACTGGTGGTCTGTGAAGATAGTTCAGATAGTGCACAAGCAGAATATCATACATTTTGATACCATATTCATACTGTATGAGGCCATAAGCCCAACTTTTTAAAAGCCTTTAATATTTCAATTACCGTGCCAAAATTTGGCATTTCCAGGATGAGGATAGAACAGCATTGTTTCTACAATGGTCTTTTCAGGTGGCATCAGCAAGATCGCCATTCTTCTAAAGATTAAGTAAATGACGGTTTCCTTAGGGTTTTAAAAAGGTATGAGCAACTGCGTCTCGGTACGTGGTAGGATTGGTAACATAAGAGTGATGAAGTAAACAAAAATAAAAGGTGTACCGACTAGTGTCTTTTATTTTGTGCATGTAGGGCGATGGTGTGGTGTAGCGTTCAGCATGTAGTAATATTATTATTTATTTTATTTGGTAAATATTAAGACCCTGGTTAATACGTAATTAAGTTTTAATAGTTCACATGCAGCTTCATAACATGTTTTCATACGTATTCAAAACATGGTTTTAGATTTATATTGTTAGAGTGGTACATGTGTCAGATGTTAACAATAATATGGATAGTAAAATTAGGCCTATCCACGTTAATGGTCTGCAACATTTTTAACAATTTACTGGTCCTCAGATTGAAAAAGGTTTAGAAACGCTGCCTTATAAGCTTTGTCAATGCAAGGAGGCAATATTGTTTATGTTTCTTAGTTCCTTTGAAGGAGAATTACATAAGATTATGACTGTACATAACAACGTAACAGGAAACGATTTTCAAGCGTTCACTGGCGTCGTGGCCATTGAAGGCAGTGCCAGATTAAGAAACTATTTGTATTTTATAAGTACAAAGAAAAGGATTGTAGATGACTAATTGAATTTATCATATTTTTATTCACTTAAACAAACAAATTTTACAATTTATGATATTTTGAAAATTACTTTTATTTATTGTACAATACAATGAAACCAAACAATTTAATTTGCATGTTTTTCATATTACTTTGATTGTTTTATATTGAATTACTTTATTTTTTACTATTTTTATTTAATGGAAAAAGTTAACTCTGGAGCAACCTTCAAAAATTGGGGCTCCAGGCTACTGCAAAGTCGTGCCTATTACTCAGGACTGCCTGTAGGTCAACTCGTCCAGCGTTTACCAACTGGTCAATTATAAAACATTTATCATTGATTAATTTCAAAATCATTTCTTTAATGAGGCAGTACACGCAGGTAATGAGACTTTCACACGTTACAAATCTTTATGTTACAAGAATCTTACTCAACTCTGAGCTGTTTTCCCAGGCACCTTTCACTTCAGTAATGAAGATCAGTAAACCGTCGAAAAAGTTCAGTGTTGTCACTACCTGAGCAAATCACTTCGGCCACCACTGTTACAGAGGATTCTTCTTTCAGTTGAAACCAGTTTATTTTATTAAAGTTGGGTGCTGAGATAATGGGTGTGATTAGAGCGGCGTATTCTAACAGAGTGTACATGAAGGTTTTGTAGGTGTGGATTGGCATTTAACAGGAGAGGCTAGACAGCTTTTGTCAGAAAAGCTTAGTTAGATTTAATCTTGATAAGAGTTTTTGTCTTAGATGGTGAATGTGTTGGCCGAAATTCTGGGTTTTATCAAGGTGAGCTCCAATGGATTCAGCACTGGGACAGAAGCGAAGGGGAGTGTTCGAAATTTTGATTTGTATGGTATTTTCATCTTGGGCAAATGTGGAGGTTTTGTGTATGTGTTGGAAGAGATCTGCCTGTGTTTTTGTCAGATTCAGCTTGTTGAGTCATTTTTGGAAGTAGGATTGGAGCGTGTTGAGGAATCTGGTTACTTTGTTATTGATGTACTTGGTGTTATTATGTGAGATCCAGTAGGCTATGTCATCGGCATTGAGCGCTATTGCTTTGGAGATGATTGGAGGAGTAGGGACGTCGGAGATGTATAGGGAGAACAGGAGAGGAGAGAGCAAAGCACCTTGAGGGACACCCGCCTGCATCGAGAAGGGTAGTGAAAGGGCTTACTTTGACGGAATATGTGCGGTTAGTAAGGAAGCTATGGATCAGTTGAAAGAATGAGGGAGGGAAGTCAAGGTTGTGGAGTTTGTACCAGGATGTTAGCCTTATCAAATGCACATTCAATATCAAAAAAAGGGTAGTGCTAATGTGCAATGGCCGGCATTGAGGGATGGTACTATTGCGAATGTGAGGCAGAGGAGTGGGTCATTGGTGGAGTGATGGGGACGGAAACCAGATTGAATGGAAGGGATTAAAGTTAAGGATTCAGTTAAATGAATAATGTGAGTTTGTAGGATTTTTAAAAGACTTTGGCAGGAATAGGCAGGAGTGAGATGAGGCAATATTACGAAGGAGAGGAAGGAGATTTGTTTGGTTGGGTATCATATCTGCTTGTTTCCAGAGGGACGAGAAGTAGGATAATTGAGGGCAACCGTTGACGAATTGGTGGAAGAGAGGTATAATTACATGTTCAGGAGTTTTTCGGATAAGGAATCAGGTAATATTGTTGTGGCCAGAATTGAGATTAAGCGAAAGAGGAGGGCAGTTTTTATTTCCAGATCAGTGATTGCTTCTGTAAGTGACTGTCGTAATGGTGTGGGTGCCGACAGAGAAGAGAGAATTGATGGCATGGAGGATTCTACTGTCTGTCTGAAGTTGTCGTCGAACAGTGAGTCGATCGGTGGCGAGTAGACCTCATGAACCTCATCCGTGAACATAGTGGCTTTTTCATCATCGCAGGTGGAGGTTTTATTATTGATGGTTAATGAGTGTGATGAGTGGGAGTTCTGCCCTGTCAGAACCTTAAATTTCATCCAGCACAGACCCACACTCTTGTAGTCAAGCGTCTCACAGTGAATCTCATTTGAGTTGTTGGTAGAGTCTTAATTTGGTCTCAATGAGTGAAGTAGTCTCTGGCGGTATTGAAGGCTTGTGTTGGAAGATCTTTTTATTGGGTATAATTTATATGGCAGCCGAAAAGGAAGATTGTATATCTTTGTTGATGTGGTCTATGTCTGCAGGAATAGTAATTTGGAAGCGTCGAAAGAGAGATGATTCTATGATTGTATTGAATTTTTCTGGGTCTGCTTTTTGATAGTCTTTGATTAGTCAGAACTGTTATGTTGGTTTGGTTTGGTTTTGATGAATATGGAGGAGAAGACTATGGATAGGTGATCGCTGGTGATAGATTCGGCGATGCGTGCTGAGATGAGGGCATTGTGTAGGGAAGGGCTATAGAGGATTTGGTCAGGAATGGAGGTACCTTGGAGCGAAATGAAGGTGGGGGTGTTGATAGGGAGGTGACAGATGTTGAGGGAGGTGATGATGTCAACTAGGATGTGGCCAGTGGTATTATATGCGTGACCACCATATAGGGTGTGGCGGACGTTGAAGTCCCATAGGATGATATAGTGGGAAGGAGAAGAGATATTCTATTAGGTTAATGAGGAGGGGTTTGGAGGGTTGGTGATATAGTGATATAACAAGGAGTGGAGGAGAGATTTTCCTGGGGATATTGATAGTTATATATTCCATTTGTGAAAAATGGGTGAGGGAGATCAAATTGTACAGTGGAGAAGGAGTTATGGACTAGGATGGCTACACCTCCATGGGCCTTGCCATGTCAGTCTTTACAGAAAGTGTTGAAGCCAGATATTTTGATGTCAAGTGTTGGTGAGTCAAAGGTTTCCGCCAGGGCCGTGATATGTACGTCGTTGGCATCTAATGAATTATGGAGTAGAGTCTGTTTATATCAGAAGCCACCAATGTTAACGAAATAGAAGTTCGTGGGGCTTTTTGTCATTGTTGTCTGATCCATTATCACGTATTGGGAAAATTGGGGGTGGTCTTGAAATGATTATGTGAAGCTGATTATTGTCCTGGGTTACCTTCACTGTTCTGTTTAGGAATTGCCTTGTTTGTTGTGAGTGGTGGTGGATGAGCTTTTGTTTTCTGTCCTAGAATACATTTCTCAAGGTTTATTTATTTTTTTATTTATTTATTTATTGACATTCGGTTATGTAACCATACAGCCATCACTTGTAACATGATTCATTATCGTTAACTAATAACATGTTTGATTATACTCATTATTATATTGCATCTGTTAATTATCGTTATACTTATGCTACTTACAATTTTGATTACATTGGTAACAATTTTAAATAGAATTTATCTAAACGTAATTTAAGTCTTTCAGGTATAAAGCCGAATCACAGTAGCAGTTTTCAAGTCATATTGCAGGTATACGTGAGGCAATACCGACATTGGTATTCATGCGTCTAAATTATTATTTTCTTTTGTTCACGTTCGGTTATATGACCATACATCCGTGAATTGTAAGATAATTCATTATGCTTAATTATTGACAGGTTTGATTATACTATTTACAATCTTGCTTATGCTAATTATAGTTGTGCTTAGGCTACTTACAATTTTTATTATACTGATGACAATTTTAAGTTATACTTTTCTACTCGTTTAAACAGTACGTAGTCTTCGTCAATTGTCTCGGGTATGGGTTGGGGTTCATCAGTGCATTTGATTTGGATTTTACTGGGCATTTGTGGGAGGTTGCATTGTGTGGGCCTTTGCAGTTAGTGCATGATGGATTTTGTAGTTTGTTGAGGGAGTTTGAGAGGGATTGGTTACATACACAATGCGTGCATGTTGGGGTGCGCTTATTGCAACTGTCAGATGGATGGTCAGAGGACAATCAATGTCCACATTGAACTGGGATTGATTGTAGAGGATTAGATGGTACAGTCCTGTGCCAGAACATCTGGAAATAAAAACCTTCTTCCAGAAGATATCTACTAAATATTTAGAGAAAGTGATGAATCTCATCATCATTGTAAGCTTTTTGGTTGCTCTTGATCTGGTATGAAATACTTTTGTGGCAATCTAGCTGTTGGGTCTGAAAAGATTCACCGATTTCCTCCTCCATGATGTCATAGTCAACTCCCTTGACAACAGAGAAGGAAAGGAGGCGGGATTGTTGGATGGTGGGATAGTTAGGTGGGGATTATGTGATTGATATGTTGGTATGGAAAGCTGCAGAAAGTTCAGATTGTAAGGATAGATAAGGTTCTGGACTTTTTACTATTAAAGAGATACAGCTATTTTTGAAGTAAAGTATGGGTTTTTTATTCTTTGTTGGAAGGTTGCTGCTATTGTTCTTTGGTTGATATTTTGTGGTATGGCAAGGAGGACAAGGAGGATAGGGAGAGAATGAAGGAGAGTGTGGAGGAGAGAGACGAGAGGAGTAAGGTGATGCTGGGTTTGTATTGGAGGGAGAGGTAGGCATGGTAGGAGTAATGGCTGCATCCATGGGTACTAAATATAGGGATGGTGAGGGGCGTAATGCAGAAGATTTTTGTTGGTGGGAGGGTCAATGTTGTTGGCATTTTAGTTTTCCCTCCTGGTTTGGGAGCTGTCTGGCGGGTAGGGGAAGTTGGTGCAGTAGTGGACTGGGTGACTTGAGCAAATGTTGGTTTGGAGATTTAGGAAGTGGTGGGCTGGAGGGCCATTGTGTTGTATGGTGTTTGTGCCATGTATACTCTGGGGTTGAGGTTGTCACCGTTAGGTATTGACAACCCAATGGTACACTAACAGTGCAGCCTGTGGCATATCCGCCTTTGATGAGTCTCTGGAGCGTGGTATTGCCATAACTATCCTCTGGGAGTAGAGAGTACTTGTTGTCTGAGGACAGTTATTTTGCAGTAAGTTGCAGGTAAGGTTTTTGGTTTTGTAGCTGGTGGAAGGTCTCGATGTTCTCAGTGACCGGAAGCTCTCTGCAGCAGTTTACTGATGTTCAGATACTTTGGGCTGGCAGGCTGGATGGAAGGAAACAGGAAAACACAGTTGTTCAGGCTGACGCGGAAGTCAGCAGCCGCATCAGATAGGACACTCAGTCGGCTCAAACAGCAGGCAGGAGCGATGTGATCACTGATAGATTATGTCAGTGATCGATGCAGATGATGATTTTACTTTCTTAAATTGTGATGAGTCGCAAAGTTCAATGTGGTGATGATAGAAGATGAAGATGCACCGGGGTGGGATGAATGTCTGTAGTGATCGGCGTTAGTACAGCAATGAGTCACAGTACAGAGATGCCCGGCTGGAGTCTTGTCTCAATGTGATTTGTGCTGACAGTGGGTGACAGAGCCGCTGATATACTGTGTGAAGTCCACGCTAAGTCACCCTTTTTGCGATCGGCTAATGACTATTTGTAGGAAATGTTGGCTACTAGTGGGAACCTTTGCCATTGACAAAAGCTGTTAGCTGCTGGCAGGTACGATTGATTGCTGGTGCGAGAGAGAGGTGCATTCTTTCCAGAAGTTCTGATGCACTCTCATTGTCTAAAACAATGGGCTCCATGCTTTACTTAATTGAAATGCAGTAACTCAGTTGACAAGATCATACAAGATGTGGATTTTGATAGCATCAGACAAAATGCTGCCCCAATAACCTCTCGTGTGTGTGAGAATTCTTGTAGCTTTGAAATTGAAGCCAAGTGCTGTGTTGATACTGTACTCAGCAACCGCTGACTTGCCAGTGTGGCTGAGGCAGACATTGCGTGCATGTTGAGTGCACCTTTGTTTGATACACAATGTGGTTTGCCTGATGTATGCCTTTCTGAATTCGCAAGTAGTGCAAGTTATGCCAGGTGTTCACAATGCAAATTCGATGGTCAGAAAATTGTTTTAAAGCCACAATTTCGAAAAATTCTGCCAATCTTAGCAGTAGTCGTAACTATATACCGAAGGAAGATAAGATCCTGTTGCCATATTTTCTTCCTCCCTGCTTGTCTGCAAACCAAGTTTATTAATGCCTCACTGTTACTATTCTTGTGGAAAGTTTCCCATATATGACACATTTTTGCTGGCAAACTATCCTTATCACATACAGCTCACACTCTGTACAATAAGGTTTGCAATTCGATTCTGAGTTTGGCCAGGTTGTTGTGTCTGCATGTGTTGAGGTAGAGGTCTGCATGTGTTGGTTTTCTATATATACAATGACCTATGGTGCAATCCACATTCTTTTCTACCAAAATATCTAAAAATGGAAGGTTACTATCCTTCTCCACTTCCATTTTAAATTTGATGTTCTCATTAATCCAATGGAGATCTCAAGTAACTGAAGAAATAAGTGATCTCAATGCAGTACTGTTGTATATTATGTTATTCACTTAGCCAGTGGCCAAAAAGGAATAAATTTCAGAATTGAAGGGATATTTCAGGGGAAGGATCAGCAAACGAAAGAAAGGTGCAAGTACAGATGGAAGTGGTCAAGGAGATAATAAAAAAGGTGAAGAAATATTTATTTCAAACTGAAAATTAAGAGACGCCCATAACCAATATACTACAATAGGGAGGTGAGGACGTTAAAGAGGTTGGTTAAAGGAGAAGCCAAAAAAGTTAAGAGACAGTGAGGCAGTAGGTAATAATTGATACAACTAAACAAGGAATAAATAGCAGCAAAGAGCGGAACCCAAGATGATTTCATGAAGTGCAAGGTGGACCTCTGAACAGTACTTCTACTCATAGAAATATGTATGGTCATGTTAGAAAGCTGAGGGGGAGGAAAGGTATTCAGACATTTGCAGACAATGATGGAGAAAAAGTTACTGTGGATTTTAAAATAACAGAGATATTGAGTGACTGGTTTAATGAAACCACTATGGACTATTATCCTGGAATGGGAGGGAGTAAATTAGAGGAGCATCCCCATAAAGTCAAGATGAGGAAACTACAGAATTTGAAATCGATCATGAGAAAGCTCAGAAGGAGCTAAGAAAGCCAGAAAGTGTAGATAATATTACTACAGATGTGTTAAAGACGATACTGTACTGTACATTACCTTGAAACATTATTTAAATTGAGTCTGGGATCTAGCTGCTTACCATAGGACTGAAAAAGAGTGACAGTAGTATCAGCTCTTAAAGGAGGGGTGACAAATAGGTTGAAAATTACGGGCTGGTTAGTTTGACATCAGTCATAGCAAAAGGATAGAGAGACTAATATGCAACTACATCTGGAAGGACTGTGAATAAAGAAACTGGTTTTCAAAGGTGATAAAAAAAAGGGTGAAGAAATATTTATTTCAAACAGAAAATGCTTTAAGCAAGGATATTCATGTGAACCTCAGATAGTGGGGTATATGTAAGGTATTTTTGATGAACTGGACAAGGTAGAGCAAGCTGATAGTGTAGTACTAGACCTTTCTAAGACATTTGACAGAAAGAAATATTAAAATGGTTTTAAATAAGTTGAAAACTATTAGAAAGGATGAATAAGTGACTTCCTCTGTAGAGGAAATCTTAAGAGGCAGAAAGCAAAGCATTAGGGTAAAAAACACAGTCTTAAAAGAGATGGATGTGAATATGAAGTGCCACATGGTAGTGTATTGGGACCATTATTATTCATCATTCTAATTAATGACAAAATGGTATATAAGGTAGAATCAAAATGGGAGAAGACTGTGAACAGATGCAGGATGACCTGGATAGAATATCTATCTGGGTAGGTCATCATGAATGAAGATAAATTGCAAGGAGTGTTCAGCTATCAGATATGCACATAAAGAAAACTTAACGTTGTTTACGATTATAGGGTGAGTCTAGAATAGCTTGTTGAAGGTTTGAAGTGTAAATAGCTTTTCATAACATTTGATGATAAACTCAGGTGGGCAGGACACATTGGGAGGGTGGTAGGAAAAGGTTACAAGATTCTTAATTTACTTGAGAGGTTGATGAGAGAATGTACCAGAGAAGCTTAGAAATTTGGTTACAAACTTAGGTCAGAACATTGCTTGAATGTGATGGTGTAGTTTGGGACCCATATCTTGGGTATCAAATACAGGTGTTTGCAGGCATGCTGAGAAGAGCAGCTAGATTTGTTTGTGGACATTACCTTCGGACCCCGTCAGTAACCGATATGATGATGGAGCTGTATTGGAAGGCACTAGGAGGTGAAGAGAGTGGTGGGAGTATACAATACATATGTTGGTGTTGGTTTTTGGAGGGATATTGGTTAAAGAATTAGGAGTTGTTCACGGAAATGAAAAAATGACCATGGGCACAAGCTGTTACTCGATTTCATGCATAAGAAAGTGGGAAAATTTTCTTTTGTGGTTAAGATTGAAATAAATTACTAGGGGAATTGATGAATAATTTTCCATAACACTAAAAGAATTTAAAATTAAAATTTTTAAATTGCCAAATTAGATGGGTGGAGAAATTTAACACTCAAAGCATATAAGATAATAAAAAAGAAAAATAACAAGGAGGGGGTAGTCAGATGACTAAGAATATTGTAACTGGAGTGTGCACTCCATTGCAGTTCAGTTCAATTCTTTCCTCTGTGAATTTTTCATTACAATTCTTTTTACAGTGAAAAGGTGCATATTTTATAAACCTCCTTGCCATTCACTGAATGATAAGGAAGTCAACTGTGTCTTAAATTGCACCATTCCTTTTTTTTTCATCAAGTGTGTATTTTTCTTTATTTATTTGCATGTTCTTAGGTTTACTTAGCCCAGGAAGTTACAAAAGAGAAACTTCACATAGTTCCACTAAGCTTGATTCAGAGTTATCTATAAAGAAAAGTAATGCATGATTGTCTTGCTTTGCAATAAGTTTTTCATATACAGAATCACAAATTTCATAATAAATCATGGATAAACATTGAAAACAGTATAATACACAACAATAAATCAAAATACATTTATTTCCTCTGTGAATTTTTCATTACAATCCTTTTTACTGTGACAAGGTGCACATTTTCTAAACCTTCTTACCATTTACGGAATAGTAAGGTAGTCAACTGTTTCTTAAATTATGAACTTTCTTTTTCTTTCCAAGTGTCTGTATTTTTCTTTTTTAATTGTATGTTAATCTTAGGCTTGCTAAGCCCAGGAAGGGATGAAGAAGAAGCTTATAGTTCCACCTGCCTTGAATTAGAGTTATCTATGTAGAAAGAGAATGCATGATTATCTTTTATGTCAATAATAAAAATCAGTAATTTCATAATAAATTATGGATAAACAGTGAAAACAGTAAAATAACAAACATCAAATAAATCAAAATATATTCAGAAAATGTTACATTATAATTTGTTATTTTAACTTACTTTACCTTTTAGATTCAAAGCAGTTGATTCATTTTGCAAAGGAAAATAGTTTAAGGATCACTCAGGAAAGGCCTACACATTCATATGAATCTATTATTTTGAAGTTTTACCAGGCAACACACATGCACAAGTAAACACTCAGAAACGGCATGGTATGATTTTGGACTTGACTGAAATTTTAAGAGAGTTCTTCAGGGCTAAAGACAACTGCTGACATCTGTTAGAAAATAGCAACAGCAAGGACTTGTTTTAGTATATCACTGAAAATATTCACCATTAATTGATCTGCTTTAGCTTTGAATCCTCTATATACAACTAAGGAAGGATGGGGAAATATGACTCAACACTTACCACAGATGAAGGCGGCTGGGAACGATGAACACAAAAAAGAAAAAACACAAGAAACCCACAATATTTTGGCGTATAGCCTTATTCTTGTCAGAAACTATTAATAATTTTCAGTGTTGTATGGAGAAATAGCAAAAACATCATTGAAAAATGATTAATAATATTCAGAAAAAATCATAAAGTGCGAAACAGTATAAACAAAGAAATGCTGACTGCAAGAGCAAAAACGTACACCAAAATCAATCAACAATTATAAATATTTGAAAGAAAATAAATAGTACAGTAGAACTCCAGTAATCCGAATCAGTTGGGACCGGATGCCTTTTGGATAATCAATTCAGATAATTGGATTTTTTCAGAAAAAGGGACTATTTTAATTAATTACTGTATACATATTGAAAATGGAAGAAAAACTATTTTTAAAGAAAAAGAGCTTTTAATTAATTAAATCAAAATGCAACTCTTTTACATGTTAAGCATACTTACAAGTGCTGTTCTTTAGTGCAGTATGTACATACCATACTGTAAATAAAAGTCATTGCTTGCTGAACATCTCGGTCAAAGTAAACTGTTTGAATGTATTCATTCGTTTTCGGGAAGCCAAGTCACGCATCCACTTGACAGTGAGAAGTTGCATGTAGTCACGCTCGGTCTGATGCTCTACCCACTTCAACGCAGTTTCAAGGCCGGCGAATGATTGACTAGCTGATGGTCTTGTGTCTGCTTCAACTTCGATGTTAAGCTTATCTTCTTCCTTGAAACTTTCTTCTCTCACACTTTCATTAAGTTCATCATCATTTAGAATTTCATACCCAGTGTCTGATGAATCACACACCACCCACTCTCCTACATCTTCAGCACTAACTTCTGAACATCCAGTAATTTTCAAAAGAATGTTTCTGAATTCCTAAAGTAACACGTCATCCCCATCATCTCCTGTCTCTTCCCTTTCCATTTCTTGTGCTTCTTTTTCCTGTTTTTCCTTTTCCTTCTCTTGTTCAGTTGGTATACCTTTCAACTTGTTGCACGCACATCTTAAAAAAGCTATTCAGATATTCAGCAATTCAGATAGTCGGAGTTTGGATAATTAGAGTTCTACTGTAATTATACTGCGGAGGAAGCTTGGAAAGACAATCGGTATCATTGTACAGAAATTACATAATGGTAAAGAAGAGTGAAGCACCACCTGGATAAGGCTTTAAGCCAAAATATTCTGCATTTATTGTGTTTGTTCTTTTTTGTGTTCGTTATTCCCAGCCGCCTTCACCTGTGGTAAGTGTTGGGTATATATATATAACAATGAGTGGGAAAATGCTTTAAGGCAATAAGACTAAGGAAGGATAGGGAAATATTACCCAACACTTACCACAGATAAAGGCAGTTGGGAATGATGAACACAAAAAAAAAAAAAAAAAAAAAAAAAAAAAAAAAACAAGAAAAGCGCAATATTTCAGCATACAACCTTATTTGTGCAGAAGTGAGACACCAGGCAGAGTCAGATGTGTACACGGAGACAGACGTCTGGTGAATCACTTCTGCATGAATAAGGCTGTATGCCAAAATATTGCACTTTTGTTTTGTTTTGTTTTTCTTTCATCTTCTTTTTTTTTTTTTTTCGTCATTCCCAGCTGCCTACATCTGTGGGAAGTGTTGGGTCATATTTCCCTATCCTTCCTTAGTTTTATATATATGCACTAACAAGTAATGGGATTACAAGAGTGAGGAAGGTGAGCATTGTAAGAGATTGAGGCTCAAGGGGTGTCCGTTATTCATAATGTGTTGTAAGCCCAATTTGCACTGGTTTTTTAATAGGGATCTGTTATTCTTATGCCATTGACTGTAAAATACAAAGATTGAGGTCACAAGAGTTATGAGAGTTGGTGTGGACAGCAACATGGTGGTCTAGATTTTGGGAGTAATATGTGTGTCTGTGAACATTCATTCTGGTGGGTAACTTATTCATAGTAAGAGTTATGTGAGCCGTGGTGGTAGATAATTAGGTAGCATGGGCTATACAGTAAGGGGGTAGATTTTACCAGTTGTGGGATTACAATAGGTTATGCAGGTGGATTCGTATAACATGTTTTGCAATGAGGTTTATTACAAGGAAAGGAGCCACAGATGGTTTAGCAACATTAGTCAGCTGGTAGCTAGTTCACTCCCTCTGAGTGCCATATCTAGGCAGGAGACGAGGGGGGGAAATGGGGCACCAAATTTATGGCTGACCCCCTTTTTTTTAGCTCCACTACTGCTTGGGACCCCTGGCATTTTGCCCGTCCAACCACCCTATTGTTTCGTTACTAATCTTGAGTTAGGTGGTCTGCTAAAGGTGATGTGAGATATTGTGGGAAAATAGTAGAGCAAAGTCAATGCATTTGAGGAAAAGATGTGAGAAAGTCATAGGCGTGAAGAAGAATCTGGTTCAGGGATTCCAAGCCAGGGGAAAACTTGGTGAGAAATACGGGATTCTGATTTGTTTTGGGTGCCTTTTAGTGTGTTGAATGGTTCTTGGCTTACGATACCTGTTGACAGACCAATTCTAGCAATAATTACAGCATATAATGACTTGTGTCAGGCTACTGAAGAAAAGGGAATCTTGAACAGAGTAGATGCATCTGCCTAAGATGGCTAGGCTGCAGAAGAGAGAGCATTTTGTGTGATGAGAGTGGAAGCTGTTAGAATGCATATATTGTTGTAGGTTTGTGGGTTTGATGTAGACAGAGGACTGTAAGTGGTCATAAGGAACCCAGATGCCTTTGTCAATGAAAATGATGTGGTTAAGAGAGTAGGATCCTGTGATGTTTAAGGGATGGATGTTGTTAAGGGAGTTTAGGAAATCAGGCAGGGGGTTTTCAACATGGGATCTGATCATAAAAAATTATCTGCACATCTCAATCACATAGTGCAGCGATTCTCAAACTTTTATGCTCCGTGAACCCCTTTTAAATTTTCCAGACAGTGGCGAACCCCCTAAAATTTTTTTTAAAAAAAAAGCTTTAAAAAAAAATAAGAATTTTTATTTTCATAAAAGTAATACACTTATACAGAAGATTGTTGTCAGTTAATGTGATAGATGAGCTTGTTTTTTGTCGCATGTTGAGTCAATATCAGGAACAGTTTTACTCAATCTCAGTCTCAATTCATATTCGACATTCAATCGATTCCTGTATTTCGTTTTTATCATAACCAGGTGTGAAAACCCACTCTCACATAAGTAAGTTGTCACGAAGGGTAAAAGGAAATTAACTGCTTTACGTGAGAGCTCCGGATATTCTTCCTGTCTTGCTGCCCAAAAATCAATTAAAGACATCTTTTTAAAATCAGCATGAAGAGTACGATCTGTGGACATTTCCAGCAATGATTCATGTTGCTTAATGCTCAAACCAGAATTTATGCTTTTGGTTGTGACCATAAATGGATTTCGAACCCAGTCTTCAGCATTACCGATATCTGGAAAATACCTTTTCAGTTCATCAGAGAGCTGAGACATCCAGTGATAAGGTGTTGGTCGAAACAAATTCATGCAGAAGAGGAAAACATTCAATAACACCTGATATCATGCAAGTTTTCCAAAATTCAATTTTTCTTATGAGGGCTTGTATTTTATCCTGCACAATGAATATGTTACATATGGAGCCTTGCATAGAAGCTTTCGTTTCGTTGAGAGAAGAGAAAATATCAGCTAGATATGACACCCTTATAAGCCAGGTTTCATCTTCAAATCTTAACTTGAGGTTGAAGTCACTGTCCTTCACAAATAAATAGACTTCATGACGCAGTTCAAAAAACCTAGCTAACATCCTGCCTCTTGACAACCAATGCACTTCACAATGTAAGAGTAATGAAACATGTTCACTGCCCATGTCCCGACATAATAATGCAAAAAGTCTCGAGTTGAGCGGACGTACTTTATGTAATTTATTATCTTTACGACCTCTGACAATACTGTTTTTAAATAATCAGGCATTTTGTTGCACGCCAGTGTCACTCTGTGCAATGCACAGTGCATACTTTTGGCTTCAGGAGCAAGATGTTTAATTCTAGTGATTAGTCCAGATATCCTACCTGTCATGGCCTTGGCACCATCAGTCGAAACACCAACACACCTTCTCCAGTCTATGCCATGTTCTTCAAAAAAATCATTGATGACGTTGAAAATATCTTCTCCTTTTGTCGTAGTCTCCAAGTTTTTGCATAACAGAAAATCTTCTTCAGAAATGTTTCTGTGTACATATCTAACAAAACTAAGTACATTCGGCAGTCCAGTAATATCTGTTGATTCGTCAACTTGAATTGCAAAATAAGTATTTTGCAGTCGTTCTGCTAGTTGATTTTCAACATTGAGTGCCATGTCGTGAATGTGCCTTGCGATTGTGTCATTTGAAAGTGGTATTTTATCCAGCAATTTTGCTAATTTGTCTCCTAGCACGCAACTGACCATATCTTTAGCAGCTGGCAAAATTAATTCCTCAGCAATATTGTATGACTTGCCGGTCTTTGCAATTTTGTATGCCACTAGGAAAGACGCACGTAAATAATCAGCGTTGGTAGTTGCAGTATTTGTCACACTTTTTTTTTTTTTTTTTGAAGATTCCAACTACCTCTTTTTTTTAACAAAAAAATCTAAAGATTTGTTTACGTACTGCTGATGTTTTGTCTCCAAATGTCTTCGCAGCAATGATGGCTTCATCGAGCTATTTGCAAGAACTTCTGAACATATTACACACTGTGGCTCTGGGTACTGGGTGTCTTCTTTGCACACAAATCCAATTTTCAGATAATCTTCATCATATTTTCTTTTCTTTGTCGATGGAATGAAGTGTTCTTCTGGTTTACTTGTTTTCCACGTATTTTCTTTCGAAATTGAACTTTCAGTAGACGTAGACACAATTTGACTCAACGAAGTTTTCAATGTTTCTGAACTGGATAACTTTTGAGTATCTGGGCATTTTCCGCGTTTTGATCCGGTTTTTAACCACTGGTTCATGTTTTCACTTACTTTTTAATCAAAATTACTTATCAACTTTATTTCAGCCGGCCGAAATAAGTGCGCGCGCGGAGTACCACTGACTTGAGAAACAACTATACTAAACAATGCCGCGCGCTTTTTGTCAGTCACAAATTATTACGTAATTTCAAGCCATTGTAGCCCTTTCTTAAGGCATTATTTTCCGCCCCTATTGTTACCAAACCTAACACGATTGTGAGTGGTGCCGAATAATGGAAATATATAGCATAATGTAGAATTTGAACCTTGAAAGATATTTGGCGTTCAAAAATTTACATATTATCTATTAATACTTATTCGGCACATCGAGTGAAAGGAGCGATATTTCTTTGAAGGCATTGTATTAAATGATGCATGTCACACGCGTGATACAATCAGTCTGCCACCATTATGTAAATCTCACCGCGAACCCCCTATGATCAACTCACGAACCCCTAGGGGTTCGCGTACCACACTTTGAGAATCGCTGACATAGTGGATTGTACGGTAAAATTTTGAAGAAAAGTATCTCTCAGTCTGCCCATTAGAAGTTGTCATAGGAGGGTGCAATTGCCAATAATGCTGCCTGTTACCTCATGGCAGATGTAAAACTGGAAAATGAAGAAGGTTTTTAGGGTAAATAATTTAAAAGTATATGGACGAGGAATTAAACATTCAAATATATATTTCATTTAAAAAATAAAATAGAAAGGGGTAATTAGAGGACTAAGTGAATTTCCAAGAGAACATGTGCTCCATTACAATTAAAATAACAATAATGAAGCGACCAGTTAAGTGAGAAAGGTAGTGTTAAAAAGTGTATTTTGAAGACACACATCAAGGTGATGTTTAAGGGCAGTACAGCCCTGGCAAAAGGGGGTGTTGGTATAAAGAGAGGTAACATCTGAAATGATTAAGAAGGG
This sequence comes from Vandiemenella viatica, assembly GCA_031002005.1. Taxonomy (NCBI): domain Eukaryota; kingdom Metazoa; phylum Arthropoda; class Insecta; order Orthoptera; family Morabidae; genus Vandiemenella; species Vandiemenella viatica. Next base: position 183,765,348 of record CM061920.1, read on the forward strand.
ATTTGCAGGTTAGGGATGGGGGAACTGTACACTGACACTCAAGGAAGTGGGGAGTAAAATCTTATTTAATGCTGTCTGGTTGGCCATTTACAGCTAGAATGGTTTTGGTTGACTGTACTTAGTATTTCACAGGCCCTTTCATATCCATTGAAGCTGTGCTGCAAAGCAAATATTAAAGATAAATTGATCATTTTATGCATAAAATTCTAGAAAATGCTGCTCCATTTGGGAAAAAAGAATGATTGCTGTTTATCAGACAAAGATAAATTAAATTTACTTGCAGTTTTCCTCCCCTATCCAATCCCTTCTGTCTATTTACTGTCTATTACTCAATGTTATGATTCAAGATATTTTTATTTTTTAGTCCTACTCATGGTTTATTTTCAGCACTGAGGTATCAGATGTCATTTTATGGATCATTATGCTATAATATATTTAAATGTCTAATGAATATACTAAAATAAAGTAAATTGATGTGGTTTGCCTTGAAAACAAGGAGACAAATTTTGAATATTATGTGCACTGTAAATGCAAGAAAACATTTCCCCATTGCCTACATTTCTGCACTTTTTTTTTCAGCCCTCTGAAACTCAACAAAGTGTGGGTGATAAATCATCATGGCGGGCCTTGAGTACTTGTTCACGTAGCACTTCACCGACAAGTGATGTTACAAGAAGCAGCACCACTCACAAATGTGGCTCAACATTTAATAAAAAATCTTCAGCTTCCCAATATGCTCTTCAGAAACATAAATACATGAAACTCAACAAAGAACTAGAAGAAAAGCAGGTTTGCAAATTGTTAAATTTTCTTTTACTAAGGAAATTCACCAGAAAAGCTTATTTTATTTTTCCTGTTGCAACTTATTTTTATATCTACATTTATACTAAAAAATTGTGTTATTTTCTCTTTTTATTAATTTTCAGTATAGTAACTGCTCTTAGAACAATTGCAATTACAATATTTTCTTCTTCTTCTCTTTCACTACCTTTTCCCAACATTTTGAGGTCGGCTGCCTTCTGTGAATTTTACTGATCATTGGCATGGTCAAATTTGAAGCTATGATTTTATGGCTGCATTCCCTTGATGACGCCAAGAATTTTATTCCTACTGGTGGATTTTTTTTTTTTTTGGTAGGGGGAGGGGGGGGGGAGTGAAGCTAATGTCACCATCTGTCTGTGAAACATGTAACTGTTCATTGCATGATAAGTGTATTTTGTTTATTTTTCCTTGATGACTTTGGAAAACTGACTAAAAACTGCACTCAGGACAGCTAGTACTTGGGTCATGGGCTTATGCTCTGTCCATTGTATGCCTCTAGTCCAGTGTGCAGCACCTCAGTGCACTGAGCTACTGGCAGCTCAGTATATGGTGTCATAAATCAAAATCAGTTTTCTTTCCAACATACAAATTATACAATATACTTGCACCCTGTAATATTATTCCTGTAGGAATGATGGTCACAACTCAGCATTCCTACTGTTCTTGATATTTTGTTTATATTTTATTGATTTAGCATAATAAATGTGCTGTGTATAATCCATATTGCTAAATGAGTTATTTTGGTAATACATTTGTACAATTCTTGATCCAAAGCACTATATTATGTGTTCCCTTGTTACCTGTGTTTCTTCACAATGTCCTCCATTTTGTCCCAAAGTTGGATACTGTGTCTCTGTAAATGACAGCTTTCTGGATGAGGCAAGCATACTAAAATTTGCATCCAGATATATTAACATGCTCCCATACCTTCACTTATAGTAATCTTTAAATCATGGAATATTCATTCATTCATTCATTCATTTTATTTGGTCCTATACATCATTTACATACAACTTGTATAATGAATTAGGACAAGTCAAGGTACAGTATATTCAATATTATTCTTATCTTAATTAACAATTTTATGCCTTAAGTTAACTATAAATCGTTTAATACATATTTTTTTTTACATGTTATTGACAAATATGTGCTGTAATATCCTATATAAGTACAAACTACTACTACAAACAATTTTTTATTCTGCCTTTCCTTCCCTCATTCATCAGTTAAATACTCTTTGATTGAGTAGAAGGCTTTATCACATAAATACTCTTTAAGCTTATGTTTGAACTGTTCTCCCTTGTTACTAATTAATCTTATATCTGTCGGAAGCTTATTGAACAGTTGGGCTCCCGAATAGGAAGGACATTTTTCAAATTTTTTTGTGTTGTGTGCGTGTAAATTGAAATTAATTTTATTACGTGTTTCATATTCGTGCACTTGCTCATTCTTTTTAACAACCTTCTTTGTGAGTGAGAGCAGTATAGTCTTATATATGTATATACAGGGAAATGTTAGAATCTTCAAATCTACAAAATATTTTCTACATGAAACCATTCTTTTTTCTTTTAGTATTGTTCTAATCATATGTTTTTGTATTTTTAATATTCTCATTACGTTATTTTCTGTGGGCCTTCCCCACGCTGATATACCATATCTCAGTTGGCTTTCAAAAAGGGAGTAATAGATAGTCATCAGAATATCCCTGCTACAGAATTCTCGGAGGTAGCTGACCATAAATACAATAGGGGTTAGTTTCTTACAGCATTGATCCACCTGTTTTTCCCAATTCATGAATTTGTCTATTTGAATCCCTAGCAAGTTAGCTGATTCTGTCTCCTTTATTTGCTCACTGCTTATGTTTAAATTTACAGAGTACCTTGTTCTTTTCGACTGAAATGATATCATTTGGGTTTTGTTTAAGTTGATTACAAGATAATTATCTTCTAACCATTTTGTTAGTCTCTGGAAGTAAAGATTAAGGATTGTTTCTAGATTACATAGTTTGATGTTTGACATCTTCACAGTTGCATCATCTACATAAAGAACCATTGAATCATTCTCCCCTATTGGTCTTGGGATATCATTTATGTATAGGATGAACAACAGAGGCCCCAGCACCGAGCCCTGTGGTACTCCTGCTTTTATAGTGAGGGTGTTTGATGTTACATTTTTAAAGTCTGTGTTGCTTTTTATGATCGTAAATTGTTTTCTATTTGACAGATATGATTCTATCCATTTATAGGCCTTACCCCTTATTCCCCATTTTTCTAGTTTGTTAAGTAACCTCTGATGATTGACTGTGTCAAAGGCTTTTGATAAATCTATAAGTACTGCTGTTGTATACTCTCCATCATCCAGGGATTTCTTTACCGAATCTACAAACATTGTGACTGCTGTTTCTGTAGACCTGTATTTCCTATAACCATGTTGAGAATCAGTAATTATGTTGTGCTTGTTTAGGAAGTCAATAAGCCTCTGTTCCATTGCTTTCTCAAAAAATTTTGATATACTAGATATTAGTGACAACGGTCTATAATTGTTTACATCTGACCTTTCCCCTTTCTTGAAAACAGGTATAACTTTAGAAATCTTTAAGGAATCTGGAAATGTTCCACTTGTAAATGAATGATTTATTATGTGTACTAATGGTTTTAAGAGATAGCTATTGCATTCTTTTATAAGCATATTAGATAATCTCATCAGTTCCCATGGACGTTTTAGTCTTTAAGGACTTTATAATTTTACTTATTTCTTTTTCTGTTGTTGGTCTAAGGAATACTGAATCTGTGTTCACCTTAATGCCTGCTAAATCATTGTCTTTTGACTTGCTACTGTGACTGTTAGTTAGTTTTTCTGCTATATTTATATAATGTTCATTTAATGTACATGCAATTTGCCTAGAATCATGTACTACAGCCTCATTGTACACAATCTGTTCAATGCTTTTATCCTGGTTCATAATCTGATTTTTCCCCCTCTCCCTATTAATAATTTTCCATAATGCTCTTTGCTTATTGCTACTTCTGTGTAGTATGTTTTGAATGTTATCTGATTTTCTCTTGTTAATCATATTTTTTAATTCATTTTTACACTTTTTCAGATATTTTTTCAGTGATGGATACCCTTCCCTACACAATCTACTAACCCATTTTATATGGTCCTTGTGTTGTATAATGTCTTCTGTATCCCATTTATTGTGTGTTGTTTTATTCTTTGATTGCTTTTTGTTTTTTACCGGGAAAGCTATGTCTTTGTAATAATTAACTAAGTTTATGAATGAGTCATATTTTTCATCTGTTGTGTAAGAATTGACTGTTTCAGTCCATGTTTCTCTCATTAAAAGGTTTTTAAACAATTCAATATTTTGTTTAGTATAGGGTCGATATTCTTCACGGAGCCACGTTTCCTCATGTTCTGCTTCTTGTTTTATACTAATTTCTTGCCCATAGTGATCTGATATTGATGTGTGTATTACTTTTGTTGCATATTCATCCTCTGGGTAGTTAGTTATTACATTATCTATTGCTGTTTTTGAAGTTGCAGTTTCCCTTGTGGGCTTTTTATACAGATCTTAAGTCCTAAACAGCTACAAATGTCTTCAAGTTCTTTTGACATCTTATTGCACTTTAATAAATCAATATTAAAATCTCCCATTAGAATTACATGGTCATAACTACTACACAATGACTCTAGCACCTTGTATAGGTTTTTATAAAATATTTCAATGTTTCCTGCCGGTGCTCTGTATAAACCCACTACAGCCAAAATTTTGCTTTTTATACAGACTTGAAATACCACACATTTCAAAATCTTTTTCACACAATAATTGTGAATTTATATTTACTACTTTAAAATCTAGTTCATGTTTTACTAAAATTAAGATTCCTCCTCCTTTATACATTTCCCTACTGTAGCTTTTCCCACAGTATACCCTTCAATGTGCAGTCCTGGAATTAATTCATTTTTTAATGCATGTTCAGTGAGTATTATTATGTTTGGACTTGTTTCTTCTATCAATAATTCTAGCTCATTTGTTTTGCTTCTGATATACTGCACATTTTGATGTATGATTTTATAGTTTCTATTTTCATTCTTGCTAATCTCATGTTTTCCTATAGAATACTTTTGTTCCTCCACTATAATATTGTCTGATGTTGAGTTACTTTCCCTAAAAAATTACTTGTTTTTGACTCTGTTTTGTTCTTGGCTGTATTATGTTTCATTAACCATTTGTCTAGGAATGTGATTCTACTCTTAATTTTATTGTTAGTTTCTTTGTATGTGTTTGTTTCTTTCTTGTCATCCCCAACATTTTTACTGCTTAGCAACCACTTGTCCATGAAAGTTAACTTCTTTTGAACCTTTATGTGGTTTTTACTTTGAGTTTCAGAATTTTTTACTATATCTACCATTCTAACACATATTTTCATTTTTCCATTATAATTTAAATGTAGACCATGTCTGGTGTAATGGTATCGGCATAACCTTTCTATTTCAAAGTTTAAGCTTAACCTTTTCTTATCCCTACTTGAACTATTAATGTCTTTTAGCATCTTATCATTAAAACTCCTAATTAGACTGTTCATATTTGTTTTGTCATATCTATATGGCACTGGATTTAAGATGACATTTGTCTTTTTATTTACATCTATCAGTTTACCTGCTATATTCTTGAAAATGTCATTATTATATCCTATATCTATATCGTTTGTTCCCCCCATCACTATAACAGTGTCATTTAGTCCATAACTACATTGTCCACTCATCAATATTGCTGATAACTTCTGTAATTGTAGCATTTGGCTTCATTACACTTTCTATTTGATAACCATCCCCAAGAAGAGAGATTAAAAAGTTGGCACAGTACCTCCCTTGACTGTCAGACAGTAGAAGCACTTTTTTCTTCTCATTTCTTTGTGTCTGTAGACACTTGAGTTCCTGAACACCTGCGATTTTACTTCTGTTTGCTGTTGTCTGCTTTTCTTCTGTTGTTCTGTCGTTCCTGTTTTTCAGTTCACTCTCGCTGATGTTCGTTTTTGTCTCTTCACTTAAAGCACACTTTTTGTTTACAATACATGACGACGGAGCACACTTAATTTCATCTTTGCACTTTTCTTTAATTGTTTGAGTGGTTTTCTTAACCTTTTCCTTTATTTCTGTTGCACCTGTAACATTTTCCAACTTACTGTTTGCCAGATTTATCGTCTTTTTATTTGTAAACAATGTCGAGTTTCGATATAAACTTTTTCCGGTTTAGCAGCTTTTGATTTCTGCTTCATGTTTCTTTCTGCTTGTATCTGGGCTTTCTTTACAGGTTCTTCTTCATAATCATCACTGAACTTCATTAAGAACACTAAATACGTTCTTTACTGGAACTGTTGATACCGCGATTTAGGCCTAGGCCTAAACGATGTTTTGCCACTATTTTTCACATGTGTCAACCTTTCCGGGTTTTCAACATCACTATTCTTCAGTCTGTTATTTTCTTCTGAAATCTGATCAATCTTCTCCTTCAACGATTTGATAATGTCTTCTTTCATTACTAATTCAAGTCTTAGTTTATCACATATACAAATATTATCGCGGTCATTAGCTGTTGGACCTGCTATTGCACTATTTTGTCTAGACTTTGCTCGTGTAACAATAACATTTGAAGTTTTCACTTTTACCTTGCACGATGTACACAAATCTGCATCTAAGTTTATACACATTTTACACTTAACTTCGCGCATAATTTTATGTTTTTCACCGACCGATCCATCAACGTTACTACTCGTGGCTGCCATGTTAGAAAAACATATTCCAGAGTTGTTATATTATGTGTGTTAACATTGAGGAAATCACAATACAGTGGAACAAAATTTTAAAGTTAAGCCTCACAAAGATTAAATAACTGTATTCTATCATGAACTGTTCAAACTATATATTCTACAAATTTTGGTACAACCTACAGTAATCAATTTTAAAGTATCAAATATCTTCTCAAAAATAAGCACTTGTGACTTAAACCCTGAGACAAGCTGCAAGCAACTCCTGATAACCCACTAACTAAATAAATTTCAACTAAATTGGAGTAAAATCACATTTTTACAATCTATTGAAGTTAGTCCATCAGGCCTAACTGGCCTCACTCCCGCATACAGTTTCTTCCTTCTTCTACACGCATCGTGCTAAACCAGCAGTGCACAGACAACCTCTCTCTACAACTGCTTTCAAACAACTGCTCCCTCCATGCGTTCCAACTCCTATTAGATAGCCTCTTGGGTCTTTTTCACAAATTTTCTAGGAAATTATGTAATCTCAAACCTTATTTTTGCTCTAATTTTTGTGAAACTTTTAGGGAAGGTAACCATTTACTTAAATGTTAAAACAACTTCTAATAAAATTTTCTCTAACTTCAGCCATTTGTCTGTAAAAAATTATTAAAGTGACAAAACCTAAAATTTCCTCTCACTTTCACAGTATTAAAGCTATGGTGTTAATTCTTGTTTTAAAATAATCCACTCATCCTCCCTGATCTTTTGGTAACTAATCTGGCTTGTTTATAATTTTCTATCATAGTGCAATCCATAATTGCATCTTAACTTAAAAATTCTTTATTCTCTATCTCCTAAAGTATTTGTGCTACAGAACTGAAATTTGTTTTAAACACTACAGGATGCATTTTTATATATGATAGTGAAGTTGTTTAACTGTTAACTAGTCTCTTTCATATAGTTTTCATTTTCCCCTTTAAAATCTGTTTTCAAACTACATTCTTGACTACCACCAACCATCTTTTTGTAATTATTTTTAAATTTAATTTTCCTTTTCTGGCCAAAATATACCATAATTCTTTACAAAACTCGTTCAGTATGCATAGGAAAAATTCTATTTTCTTTTAAACACACTTTTCCATCTGTATCTGGCTAAATTCTGTTGTGTGTAATTTTCGTTTTCTATTTGAAATCTTCATTTTCTACGAAAAGTTTATGAACTCTTTACCTAATGACTCTAAATTTTTACATAATGCAGTCTAAAATTTGATACATCTGTTTCTTGTGATAGTAGTAGCAGTAGTAGTAGTATTTTATTTGTCCTCTAAATCATAGCCATGCACTTTATACATATTGATATGAGACACGTCAATTATAGAATATGATTTACACTTACATTACATTAAATTAATTAATACAATTCAAATATTTTTCTACAGAGTAAAACGAGTGGTATTGAAGGTATGACATCAACAATTTCTAAAAAATTCCCCTTTCTGATGTTGCTTTTACATTATGTGGTAATTTATTGAAAAAATTAATTCCTATATTAAAAGTTCCATTTTGATACATTTTGGTTTTGGTATGCATAATATACAAATCTGATTGTTTCCTTGTGAAATTATCATGTACCTCGTTATTTGATTTAAGAGCTGCATCTTTACCTATGACATTATTTCTAAAAAAACATAATGGTTTCATACATGTAAATGCTTGGTAGTGGAATAATATTCATATATTTAAATAAGGGTCTACAAGATTCCTGTGATTTGTCATTATTCTTATTGCTCTCTTCTGAATTTTGAAAGTACTTAGTGCGTCTGATGATAAACCCCAGAATATAATTCCATACTTTATTTGAGAGTGAAAATGGGCAAAGTATGCATTTTTCAAAGTTTGTTTACTAGTGGTTAATTTTAAGATACATAATGCATAACAGATTTGATTTAATTTAGAGTTCAAATATTGAATATGTCTATTCCATTTAAGATTGGATTGAATCCACAAACCTAGAAATTTTGAATCTAATTTGTTTGCTAAAGTCTAATTGTTCAAAATAATATTTGGGTTGGCAGGGTTCCTGTTTTGAGAAGCATGGAAATTTACTGCAATGGGTTTTTCACAATTAATTATTAAATGATTGTTTTTGGACCATTCAGATAGCTGATTAGTGGTTTTATCAATACTTTGCTGAAGAACTTCTTCGGTTTCACCTTTCATTGTAAGTGTTGTGTCATCTGCAAAGAGAATATTATCATGTGACTCTACAGTTTCATTAATGTCATTGATATACAAAAGAAACAGGAGGGGGTCCAAGAACAGAACCCTGTGGAATACCCTGTTTAATACATCTAATATCTGATACATGCTCTCTGATTATTTCACTTTCTGTGTCCTTACATTTTAAGGTGACAACCTGTTTCCTTCCATCAAGGTAAGACTTGAACCATTTGTATGCTATACCACTGATTCCATAATGATAAAGCTTAGACAGCAGGATTTTATGATCTACCACATCAAAAGCTTTAGACAAATCAAGAAATATGCCAGTTACTTTTTCTTTTTTATCAATTATTTTTAATATATTGTTAATGCAAGCATAAATAGCTGTCTGGGTTGATTTCCCTGATCTAAATTCATGTTGTGAATCAGATAATATGTTATTCTTGTGATGAAGCTTATTAACTTTTTATACATAATTTTCTCTAGTATTTTTGAGATAGCAGATGGGATGGTAATATGTTGATAGTTATCTAGTTTATCTGTTTCATCCTTCTTATGTATCGGAATATCTTTTGCTATCTTTAGTATATCTGGGAAAGTACCAGATTTTAATGAACTATTACATAAATATGTTATTGGTCGAATTATGTATCTAGCACATTTCTTTAGGATTGTATCAGGAATTGCATCAATTCCTGCACAGAATTTATTCTTTAGTTCTTTTAAGGCAATGGCAAATTCTTCCTCTTGAACATTATCAATAAAAATTGATCCACCACATGTTCTTATCTTATTATCCCCTATTTTTGAATTATTTTTATAATTTTTTAAATAGTTCTTCAGGAATACCAGTAAAATAATAATTGAAAAGATTTGTTACCACAGTTGGGTCACTAATTACATCGTTACTACATTTTAATGAAATATTTTGGTCTAATTTTTTAGTTTTACCTGTTTCCTTTCTTATTACCTCCCACATAGCTTTGTTTTTTATAGTGGAGTTATAAATAAATCTATCATTTTGCAAACTTTTGGCTTCTTTTATAATTTTGTTTAATGTAGCTGAGTATTTTGATAGTAGGCCTCAAATTCAGGTGTAGTGTGGTTTGTTTGTGTACTTTGTGAAGCAGTCTCTGTTTTTTACATTAATTTTTTATTACTGCTGTTATCCAGGTGTTATGAGATGTACTGTTTTTTATTATTTTTATTTTTAGAGGAAATGCTATATCAAAATAATATTTTAACAGCTTACTAAACATATTGAATATCTCATTTGTATCATCTAATTGATAAATATCTTCCCATGATTCCTTACTTAATAAATAATTGAAGTTTGCAATGTTTTCTTCACTAAATGATCTGGTTTTTATTCTCTTTGTGGCATTGTGTATATTTTTTTCTTTTACATACATAGTTAGTATTTGAGCCAAGTGATCACTGAAACCTGGGTTGTATACTTCCACTAAGAAACTTTGTTTATCTTTGTTTATGAAAATTTGATCAAGGGCTGTCTTACTGAATTCTGTGACTCTTGTTGGATTATTTACTGTGTGATGTAAACCATATGAATTAAGGAGTTGTGTTAACAAGTCTCTATTTTTGTTCCCTTTTAGATAGTCCACATTGAAATCTCCACATATTTTAAAATCAAGATTTTGCTTGCTAATATTGTTTAAGAGTGATTCTAATCTTTGCATGAATAAGTCAAAATTTCTATCTGGAGATCTGTACAAACAAACTATTATCTTTTTAAATTTTGGTAGTTTAACTGCTGTGAATTGAAAGTTATTTTCTGAAATCGTGTGATTATTAGGTAACAAAGTTTCATATTTTATATTGTTTCTGAGAAAAATGCATACTCCCCCTTTTTGGTTATAAGATCTACAATAATTATTAGCCAAGATATAATCTGAAATATTAACATATTGAATCTGATTATTCTTAAGCCAATTCTCTGTAATACACAAAATTGAAATTTCTCTGATTTGATTATTAACTATTATCTCTAACAAAACAGTTTTATTTGAAATGGACTGAACATTCTGATGATATATCTTTAGTTTATTTTCATTATGTGTTGGTGCATCATTTTCTCTAATGTTTGTGAAATTATAACACTTGTATTTTTGTACAGAATTCTTGTCATGCTTTTGCCAAACCTTTGACAAAGGTCTGGCTTCTTTTACAAGTTTCTCCTGGTTCTGACTTCTTGATTCCTGATCATCCTGATGCCAATGTAATGGCATTGATTCAATCTTTTTACTAAATTCAGATTTACAATTTTTGTGATTTTGGAACTTACATAATCTTTACCTATCACATTTAAGTGTAGGCCATGTCGTGTATGCAAATACCTATTTAAATTACTTTTGTCTACTATGTGGACATTTTGAAAATGTTTACATAATTTGGCAATTTCTACATTTACTGAATCTATTTCTAAATTTACACATGATTTCTCCATTAAATCGTGTCTGTGCGGAATTTTTACAAGCACTACATTAGTGTGAGTTAATCATGGCAATTTTCTGTTCAAACCTTTGATCACATTATTACCTTCATTACTGTAGACATCATTTGCACCAGCAGCATAGACCTGTGGAATTATTAATCTATTTTTTTTTTCCAATCTTCTTACCCACATGTGAAATCCAACTTCAAAACGAAATATGTCTTCAGTACTATTTTATAACCCTAAAGTGTCATATGTGGTTTTCATTCGAATCACTTATTGTATGTCTGAATTTAAAGTGTTTTCTAATCTGAAATAAGAAGTTCTCTTTACAACAGCGATGTTGACAAATTGTTATGATTGGATTTTACTATTTATTCCTACTTATCACTTGAAAACTGCAATAATGGTTTTAAATATCCTTTACTGTTGGTTTGTTACTAGCGTGTAACTCTTTAAACAAATTTTGATCATTTACTAGCAAATTTTAGGTTATATGACACTATGTTAAGAAGAAATTTTCCTTGGGATAGAGGCTACATTCATACATAAACAATGACTGTAGAGTTGATGTGAATTACTGAAAGAAAAGTCACTGGTGTAATTTTAAGTAATATTATCATTGAAAGTCTTTGAAGGTATACTGGCATCAGATCACACATTTTATAGACTCTTACTGAACATTAAAAATCACATTTGAAGACTGCAGATTAATATTCAAGAAACATAAACACTGAAAAGATACTTTCACAAACACCCCAAATAATTATGAAAGTCAAAGAAAACTAATTGATGATTGCTCTGAAGGCCATATTATGTTGTACCAGTTAATTTTAAAGTCATCTTCCCTCACTAGACTTAATATTCCACCACCCTCAACAATATTTTTAAGTCCAAATGTTAAATGTTTCATAAATTTTCCAAGCTCTCCTGTGGCTCCAACAATATGGTGAATATGAGTGTAACGGACTGTGCCTGCCCATATATTGCCATGCAGAGAATTACCATTAAATTACAGAATTACAAATAACAGCACATTTAGCATTCAAGTTTCCCTTGAATGGGTAAATCAGTGAAACACCAAGATGCAACCTTTTGAAGAACTGTGCAATGGCCTAAGTTCTGTAGCATTGAAAACTGATTGTTTGGGATGAATGTACGGTGGCACATAAAAGTCTTTCGATCTAAAAAACAATCAAAACTGGTGTGATGATGCAATGATTGAAATGTAAATCAAACACCTTGAATTACACTGAGATTTCAAATTTAATGGGAAAGGTGTAAGTCATTTGGTTAACATGAAATTTAATTGTGACCTAAATCTTACAACAAAACCACGTGGTTCCTAGTCCATTACATTTCCAGTATTTCAGTAGTTTACTGCTGATATAACTCATGTTGCATATAAAATTTCCTATTGGGCTACTTCTGAATATACTCTTACTTAAATTGAATAACCATAGACACAGCCATTAATAAATACAATAATGTTTCTTTTTCTAATTTTTACTTTGTTAACACATTTTCAACAGCCTTCCACAAATTTACAAAATGATTACAAACAAATTTATTGAAGTTACAATTAATAATAATAATAATAAGAAGAAGAAGAAAGGGGGGTAGCATGCACTCCACTCTAATTAAATTAAATTCAGTTTAAGACCATAAGGTGTACAAGTACATATTCCAGCAGTACACTTGATAATAAACTTGATCAGCATGTGGTTATTAGAGGTTTTAGAAACCTTCATTTACAGGTGAGGGTTCTCAAGAGATATTGTAATGATAATTGCTGGGTAGGTGTACTGTATAGATTTATTAGCTGAGTGTGCTTCCATCCCTTTGACTAATTGTTAACCCACACAATTACTTGTAATTACTTGAAGATATAACAGAGATGGTAGGAATAGTTTAGATCGTGGATGGAATTAGCTAGTAATACTGAAAGGTCCTGGGTAAGGTTTTCTGCAGATTTGAAATTCAATATGTCTGCTAAACAGGAATCAGGATTATTAATTTTAAATGTCTGTCTCTAAAGGTACTACAAAAGAACGTTCATCAGAGTTCAAAGGATCACACTTAAACAGTTTGTTTTAAAACACAAATACACAGACCGGTACCAGTTCTGCATTACAATGAAAGCAGGTTTGTAATTAGTAAACAATGCCCTACATTGCACATGCTTGTCAGACTGGGCTATCAAACGAAATAGGCAGTCTTTAAATCTCACAGTAAGACGATGTGGATTAGTGGAAAGCATCTGCGGTATGTCAAACACTACACTTGGCTCCTGTGTGGATCAACCACTTAGTAATAGGCACGTCAGATCACCATAGCCTCTTTTAAAAAACTAACAATATGGCTGTTCTATTTCTTGTTTGTTTTTTAGCAAATCATAATTCTTTTTAATCATCACATGGTCTAACTGGCCAATCATGTATTTCTTTATCACCTAGCCCACCGGAGATTGTTTCTTGGCATAGCGTGTCCACTCTTATTCTTTGCCTAACACTGAAATTCACTGTCCTGTCTTGCCAGCTTGCCGGTTTGACCCCCATACCAAAACAGCTTGCTAAGTTTGCACTCTTAACACTCACATTACAATATGCCATGGAAATGAGAGAATTGGTTTTCAAAATTATGATCATACCATTGCTTCAATGTGGTGTTGTAATGTAGTACCCACATTTTTGGTCTCAAATACAAAAGTTTGAAGGAGTGTAAAGAAGCAATCTTTAGTTGCTTGTGGAAATTACCATGGGACACAGTTGGTAACTGATATGATAAATGAATTAAGTTAGGATTCACCAGAAGACAAGAAACAGAAGAGAGTGCTAGGATTGTAAGGTGATGAACCATGAAGGGTGTTCGTAGCAGAATTAGGAATTGTACATGGAAGTGAAGAAATTACAATGACCACCACAACCTAGCATTTAACTGAAAGATTTTAAAGTTAAAAGTTGTAATGAGCAGAAATGCAAATGGGTTGTAATATTTCACTTTAAAATTACTAACAGGACAGGAATGTTTTTTATTGCAATGAAATAAAAATTTTCAAAAAATGATTTATATGATTGAAAGTAACTTTTTTTTATTTTCAGGCTTCAATAATTAGCTTATATAGTAGTCTGCTAAAGCTGAGAGAACTGATGATTAAAAGTGGAGGACCAGAAGTTGATATTCCAAAGCAGCCCAAAATAATCTGCACAGGATATCATGGAGGTGGAGAAACTTTTCAAAATGTTCTTGATGGTATGAAAACTTCATTTCTCTAGACTTATGGTGACACAGCCCTTTTAACATGATCTGTGTAGGATAGTACAAGCTTAATTTTTGCTTTTGTTGTTTTTCCCCCTATTTGTAAAACATTTGCTGAGGGACTCATGGTTAACTGCTCAAAACAGTAATTGGCGATGTTGAAGTTTTGGCACATTCTGTTTTTATCTGACCAAAATCAGTACTGGAACATCTTATGTATTCACCCACACAGGAGATTGTATGCAGCAGAAAAATTTAATATCAGGGGCCATATAGTTTTGTAACTTCAGTCAATTTAAATGTATGTGTCTGTTTGCTCGGTTTCTGTGCTCTTAAATTTTCTTTCTTTAGCAGAAATTTGATTTCATCAGCTTAGTTATGGTATCTCATATGCATTGAATTTTTAACAATGTTATTAAACTAGATGACCAGTGGGAAAATTTCACAAGTACGGTGAATAGTAAGATTGGTGGTTTGTAATTTGATGAAAGAAGAACTGCCTTATTAGTATCAATTGTATATTTGTTTAGTGTAATAGGTAGGTAAGAAAAGTCAATGCCAGTGAACCAGTTTATTAATTTCTTTGTGATATGTGCTGCTGCTATCTAGCAGCTTGTCTCTAAACTGACTGAAGTGAGATCCGGGGTTCCCAAGGGAAGTGTGATAGGGACTTTGTTGTTTCTCATATACATTAATGATTTGTGTAACATAATAAGGAGGATGGAAAGATTATTTGCTAATTATGCTATTATTTATTGTGAAAGCAAAACCCAGGAGTACTGGGCTTTGTTACAAGATGATATTATGAAAATAATTGTGTGGTGTAAAGACTGGAAATTGGAGTAACGCTAAAAAGTGTCAAGTCATGCATGTGAGTAAAAATGTAACACCATTTATCTATATAAAAGTAATGGTATTGACCTTAGAATGGTAGATTCCGCTAAATACCTAGGTGTAATAATTTGTCATGGAATGAGCATATTGAGAATGTAATGTACTCCTGAAGTTAAATCGATTGCATACAAGTCACTAGTGCGTCCTCACTTAGAATGTTGTTGTTCTGTTTGTAGTTAATTGAGGCATTAGAGAAAGTCCAAAGAAGAGCCACCTGATTCATGACAGGTATATATAGTCGGAGAGAAATCATAAATGTGATGTTGAAGGAGTTAGGTTGGGAAGACCTGGAACACCGAAGGCGTTGCTCTTGACAGAAGCTAATTGAAAAATTCTTAACTGATATATTTTGGAATGACAGCAAACAAATACCATATTGCTACCAGCAGCATTCATTTCTCACAATGACTGTGAAAATAAGATAAGAGAAATCAGGGCCAGAACTGATTCCTTTCCATATTCATTTTTTCCACGAGCGATTGGGGAATGGAATAGAAAGGATTTACTGGGCGAGTAAACTTGAAATCCGACAGGAGTAGCTTTTGATAAAGCACTCCGGCCATCCTGATCTGGGTTTTCCATGCTTTTCCGGGATCACTCCAGGCAAATGCTGAGATGGTCCCTCACAATAGCCCATGGGCAGCTCCTGCCATGTCCCGTATATCTCTTCCAAACCATACCCTTTCGAATAGGTGCAGTGCACCCTCTGCCACACACTTTTAGTGAATCGTGGAGTAATGATAATAATAATAATACATGTGACTTTCACAGTTGTTACTTTTGTCCTTCAAAGGCCAAATTAAAAAAAAAATACCCTCATTCTTAATTTATAATGTTGCCTGAGTGGAGACATAAAATTTTAAATGATACCTTATTTATTGCTTTCAGTTAGGTATCAAGGGATATAAATGACAACCAAAAAAAAAAAAAAAAGAAAAAAAATACACATTATAGAAATAATTTGACTTTTGCCCTTTAAGAGTTGAATTCTGAAAAATCACTTTCTTAAAATATGATGCAAAAAATGCAAAGATCTTGATCCCTAAAACAATACCTCATTTCTCGATTTCAGTTAAATATCAAGGGAGACAAATGGATTAAAAAAATATGGAACTGGTAAGACATTTGCCCTTTAAGGATCAAATCCCAAAAGATTCTTTTCTTAAAATATGTTTTAACCACAGTGGAGTCCTTAATCTTTAAAATGATACCTCATTTATCTATATCATTTAGATATGAAGGGAGATAAATGGCTTGCAACAAAAAAAAAAAAAAAAAAAAAAAAAAGATTCTTTGCCCTTTAAGAGTCGAATTACAGAAAATTCCGGTCTTAAAATATGACCATACTGCACACCTTAAAATAAAATAATACCTTGTTTCTCTATTTCAGTTAGATATTAAGGAAGATAAATGGCTCATGACATAAAAAAACACATCATGGAAATAATGATACTTTTGTCCTTTAAGGGTTGAATTCCAAAAAATCTTAAAATATGATGCAACCAGCACGGAGACCTTAATCCCTAAAATAATACCTCACAATCTCGATTTCAGTTAGAAATCAAGGAGATAAATTGCTTGTGACAAAAAAAAAAAAAATACGTTATGGAAAAAAAGGATCTTTTGCCCTTTAAGTGTCAAATTCCTTTCTTAAATAGTGTTGTAACCACAGTGTATCCCTTAATTTTTCTAGTCATTAGTAAGGTATTAGTAAGTTATTGTAAGTTACCTATTAGCTCCTCAAAAGCATTTCCACTAGCTGTCCTCTAGTAATATACTCTATAGTTCAATTTTGAAGTTGCTTATGTAGGAGATTGAGATTAACTTAAAGTAGTTTTCAACTTGAATGGATTTTCTTGCATTCATTTTCACGACTAAAGCTCACAATAAGAATCATTTTTAATCGCATTCATTATGCCTGGAAAAATTTAGTTTAAGAGATAATTTGGTTTGATCACGTTTTAAGCCACGCGGTTAGGAAGGCTAAAATTAGTATTTGAAATAACTTTGAATCGAATAAAGTTACAGTTGATCTTTTATCACCAGCTATAGTCAGCTCTGTCTAGAATATTTTGAAAGTAAATTTAACTAATTAGTCAAAGTATAATTACCACTTTTAATTAAGAGTATATATATATATATATATATATATATATGCCTAAGCATCAGTAAGATAATTAAGATTTTGAAAATAGGTTGTCATGAATTGTGCGGCAAGCTGATGATGTAAGAGACTTCAAGGGTAATATTATAGAAACCCTTTTGGAGATTGAATTAAATTAAGATAGATAGAATATGAAATCAGGTAGTCCACGTATTAGTAGCAAGTTAAACTATCCGGCACATTTGGAGATATTAATTTTTGAAAGGTTTTGCTGACATGATAGAAATCTGAAAGTTAATAAAAGGACCAGCAGCCATCTTGAAAATGCCCAGTCTTTCAGTGATTTTCAAAGAGATAACTTCGTGTTGCAATGTAGCTCAGTCTATCAGCCATTTTCAAACAGTTAATTTTGCATCAGTTCGTGGACCGAACTGCTCCATGCGGGTAGTTGTTGCGGTATTGTCAAGTAGTAAACCACAATCAGCGTACTTGGGTGTTGCGGGGTTGTTGATGAACACACACACTTTAATGCAACGAAGTTTTATTACAACAGTTCATACAGTACAGGAGCACGGATCGAACTGACTCCGGCTAGAAAGGAGTATTGCTTATATAGTAATGAAGAACAGTCTAGAACATTAACACTAGTTACAACAAGAACATTCCAGAACAGTTAATGCAAAGTTAAGAAATTAAAGTTTTACAAGACTTGTTGGATTCGAACCCATGACCTTTAGTCCCACAGTCTCTTAACTTAACCACTACACTACAACAGTCTTTCCTTCTTAATGGCCTGATCCTCTTGATGTGTGACAATATATTAATGTGCCGTAATCGTTCTCTCACTTAAGATAGGGGGACTTAGTCAGTGTTTGTCTTCTTGAGTAAATGTGCTTAGCCTAACAATCTTTTAAGAAACTGTTGTCTGATGCTTTATTTGTAATTCTGGTACGAACATTGTAAGAGAAACTTTTCAAGAATACAAGTATTTAGTGACCATAAAGCTGTTTCAAGTGAACTTATTTAATTGTACCCTTCATGTTTAGGGTTTATAATACGAATGTGTGGTAACCGCTTGATTAAATATCAAGGTACCAGAAGGCTACAATGGTCATGCACTTAATTGTTCACAGTTCATTCAAAGTGATGATAGTCCCCAGTATTCACTTCCAGCCTGACAATACCAAGGAAGATAGATGGCTCGTGACATAAAAATGCGTTGTTGAAATATTGATATTTTTGCCCTTTAAGTGTTGAATTCCAAAAAATTTCTTTCATAATATATGATATCACCAAAGTGGAGATCTTAATTTTTAAAATGATACTTCATTTATCGATTTCTATTAGGAGTACATAGGAATAAATGGTTCACGGTACAAAATACCGCATTTTGGAAATATTGACATTCTTGCTCTTTAAGGGCGAATATGAAAAAATTACTTTCTTAAAATATGTGTCCAAAACGGATACCTTAATCTTTAAAATATTTAAAATGATACCTCATTTATCTATTTCGGTTAAGTATGAAGTGAGATAGTGGCTTGTGAGACAAAAAAAAAACCTTATTGGAATAATATTAGTGATGTTTTTAAGAGTTTTTATACTCCTACTAGAAGACTCTCCAGCCTTCATCCTTAAAGGGTTACATTCCCCGTACTTCCATATTTTCAGTTAGATATCTGTAAAATCAACATTCTTTCATGTGTTAATCAATCTTTGGATTGAGAGTAAACAAAGGACATGAATTATTCAGGGAATGAAGACTTTCCTGGTGTATAGTCGGAATGGAATTTTGAAGGGCGTACTGCTGGAATGTGCTGTACGGGGCAATCTGACAGTCTACATATGAAGATTTCATTCAAACTGTAAGAAGCCATAATTGAAAGAAAACTTATTCTACAATAAAGACTGAGAAATTTAGAAAAAAGTGATGAGGAAGATAGAGAAGTCAAGTTTTCATTGTTCTTTAAAACCAATAAGAAATGTTATAAGTAAGAGTTTTTGTAACTATACAGTCAAAATAGGTTGATTGAATCTATACATTCTTAGCATACTGTGTTTCAATGAGGGATTGGTAAGGATTGTAAACTACTTCAAACTTCCTTTAGAACAGGTGTCCCCAAAGTGGTCGGTATCGACCCCTGGGGGTCGATAAGAGTTCTCCAGGGGTTGATTAATACACGGGGGTCGAAAGGGGGTTGATTGATAATAAAGAGGATTAATTAAATTGTCTAGGCAAAAATGGGAATATTCCAATAAAAATCCAAAATAACTGACTATCCCCGTTCTAACTTGAGTTTTACCAAAGCCTGCGTCACTTTAGGTATGTGTTAAGGAGAAAACATACTGGAGCAGAGAGCATAGCAATGACGAGAGCGAAGAACAAAGCAGTGAAAACAAATAAACCAATTGGATTGTTGCGGTGACTCATACTGGAGCGCAAAGCAGTGAGGTAATAATTAGGGTTTGCAATCCAGCAAAGCGGGATCCTGCAATCCCGCGGGATCCCGCATCATTAAACAGTCTGGCAGATCCCGCACAAAATTAAGCGGATCCACAATTCGCAAAATGCGGATAAAACGCGTGTCTGTGCGTGACTCGCTGCCCCACTCGGTCTCCATCGGATGTATCGCACTGTTTACCTATACCCTTCCAGTTGGCATTTGGCGCGTGTGAACAAACATTTGTTTTCGTCAACCTTCGTCATTCGTAAGTAAATAGATACACTTTTATATATTCATTTTCGAGTACAAGTTTCTGTAATTTGAGTTATGTTGCGTATTTGGTACGATTTTGTAACTATATAATTATTTTTTTATGTGTTGCAAACGTTATCTGAACTACAAAGTTACAGCTTTTTATTCACGGTTTCATTATTCCCATTTTCTGTATTTACAGATAAAGTTATTGTGACAATTTCCTTTTTTGCAGCTGAAAATTTGATTATTCATTGATAGGAAACTAATGTTATCGTAATTTTAATGGCATACCTATTTATTTAGCAGCTATCAAAAGGCAATTGTATAACCTTTGACTTATTGCTGTTTTGGCCGCTGCCTCAATGCGTTCCTTTGGCGAAAGCCACCTGTTTACATATGCCGCTCAAGCTATAGATTAATAACTCTTCTCCTCGTTACTATTTCGACTAAAGGCAAAACAAGTTATAATGAAGTTTTCACGGGTGTATCGACGAATTGTGTTGCAGGAACACCATACTTCGACGGCTGCCTCCGCCGTCTCCCTCACGCGTGAAATCTCGTGTTTTTACAATGAAATCTGCAGATACAACCTATGAAAACTTCACTGCAATCATTTGCCTAGAAAGTCTCCTTTCTTACTAAAAAGTAATAATTTCCACTCTAAAAACGTCGCTATGCCACATAAGTAAAATAACATTGAATCAACTGTAAGATCAATCAAGGAATCAGGAGATACAATAATCAAACCCACAAAAACAATTATTGTAAAAAAAAAAAAAAGCCAAGTCTCGTGCTTGTGCACTGACAAAAAGTTATGAGATTTGGTTCTGAGCCAAGTCTACACTTTACATAGTATATTCACTTCACTTCGTGAAATGGAATGCTTTCTCTGGGTGTTATGGAATGTTAATTTAGAATTTTTAAATAAATACTCTGGTAACTTGACCATTAAGCAAACCCTGTTTTAAAATTCATATGATGTATTGTAAGGCACATAATATGACCTTACACTGAATATTTTCCTTTTTTTTGTATTTATTTAAAAATTGGTTTAGATTAAAAAACAAAAATGTAAAACTTCGAAATGTACTCAAGACATACTAAAAACTGTTAATATCATTTTGCCAATTAAAATATTGTTACTATTAATTTTTATCATTTAACATTAAAATTGATTTATTAATTTAATTATTATTTAATTTATTAACGTTTTAAGAAACTATGTTTTAAATATAAGCGTTAAAAAACTGTTTGTGCCAATCCCGCACGGATCCCGCGGGATTGGCACAAATCCCGCGCAGATCCCGCGGGATTGAAAACACTGCGGGATTGCAATCCTTAGTAATAATGTAGCAAAGCTTAGCGTTCAAAACTGTTTGATTTCGCCGCTTTACTCTTCACTCGCATTGCTGGTTTGCTAGTGGTTATGCCTGTGAGAAATGAATGTAGACCAATCTATGAATTGTGTTTCTTCTAAGGTCCGTCTTTGGGATAAGAAAGAAGTTCAACATCACAATTATTTTATTTTAGCTAAGCTACGTGATGAACTCAACAAGTATTAAAAAAAACTTTATTTTTTATTTACTTCGGGTATTTAAGCATTTTATATTCGGGAGGATGCCAATTCGAATCCCCATCCAGGCATCCGAATTTGAGTTTTCCATGGTTTCCCCAAATCACTTAAGGCTAATGCTGAGATGCTTCCTCCAAAAAGCCATGGCCGAATTCCTTGCAGTTCCTTGTCCGCTGTTCCATCCCACCTCTAATGACCGCCCTGTGGAGGAGTCATAAAGCTACAGAGGTGGAGGGGGGGAGGGGAGGTAGAAAAGTGAATGCTGCAGGTTCATTATATACAAGTTGCACTTTTAAACTCTAGTATGGTTTCCACTCTATGTATTGTATATCTAAATGTAGATTTTGTCCTTCACATAGAAAATATCGTAATATACCGAAAACTATTAAATTTAGATACTTCTTTTTTATCTTTTTTCTATCTAATTCTATTGAATTGGTAACTTTTAGATGTAATTATTATTCCTTCCAAGTCTAGATATCTATTTTTAGCAAAAAGTAGCAACAATGCACTCTGAGAAAGAACAGGCAGTTCTTTAAAGCTCATGCGGGAATAAGTTGCATCTTACTGCCGCTGTTATGTTGTGCTGCAATCGTAGTGTGTTGCTCATATTATAAATCTGAGTTTAATACCTACAATGTCTTCTGCCAGTAATAAGAAGCAGACAATATTCACAAGAGTATTTGAAATATGGTTTTGTGCCATATTTTTTTAATGAAACTATTCCTATGTGCTTGTTATGTGAAAAAACTTTCAGAAATGATGCTATGAAGCCGGCAAAAATGTAAGGCCACTTGGAAAGGATCCATTCTGATAAGAAAAACAAAGATTTTGAGTATTTCAAAATGCTAAAAGAGAAGTTCGGCCAAAATTAAGTACATAATTGAAGTCATCTGCTAGCACTGATAGTGAAGGAAGACTGAGGACATCTTACAGCACCTCTCTTAACAAAGCAAAGAAAGGAAAAACCGTACACTATTGGTGAAGAGATTATAATTCCAGCTATAAAAGATGTAATTGAAAATGTTATGAAGAAAGACTCTCAACTAGTTTTAAAGTACATACCATTGAGTGCAAATACTGTGCAGCGACGTATTAAGGAAATTGCCAATGTTGTGGAAAGAACTTTGACCTCTGAGCTCCAGCATTGTAAGTTTGCTATTCAACTTGATGAATCATCTTTTAGAAGTTCCAATCTACTCATGGCTTATGTTAAGTTCCATAGTCCATCCCTGAATGACACTGTTGATGAATTTCTGTTTGCTAAATATATTCAAACTGATTCAAAAGATGAGACAATTTTTTTATGTTTGCAAGATTATTTGAACAAGCACAACATTCCTTTCGAGAATATTACTGCAGTAGCTGCTGATGGTGCACCTGCTATGGTAGGCCGTTATAGAGGATTTTTCGTCGCTCTGAAGGAAAAGGTTCCCAAAGTATGTACCGTTCACTGTGCCCTACATAGGCAGCATCTTGTAGCAAAAAAATTGAGTGGTGAGCTGCATGATACTCTAAAAGTGTGCATTAGGTCAATTAATAAAATTAAAGCTCATCCTCTCAATTCCCGACTGTTTGCAAAGTTATGTAAAGAAAACAATGTACTTTACAATCAATTACTTTTGCACACTGAGGTAAGGTGGTTGTCAAGAGGTGATAGTTTGCAGGGGCTTGTTGACTTGTATGACTCGTCTGCAAAGTTTCATAAGAATGTGGATCCATTACTATGTGACGAGTTAAAACAGTGCAAGAACCATCTGTTCTATTTGGCAGATCTTTATTTGAAATTTAACAAAGTACAGAAGCGTTTGCAAGGAAAAAAATGTTACAATTGTTCAAGCTCAAACAATTATAATGGCCTTTCAACTTAAAATGGACCTATTAAAATATTCACTGGCACGTAAAGATTTTAAATATTTTTCAAACTTTCGACTACTAAAAGAAAATGAAGAGATACCCGACCGTGATTTGGATATATATATTAAACATCTCTATAAATTAAGAGAAGACTTCAAAGCACGTTTTGAAGACTTGGAGAACATGCATGTTCCTGAATGGTTTGCTTCTCCATTTGATGTTAAAATTGATAATGAAGGTAATGAACCTGGCTTAGAAGATGAACTGATTGAAATATGTGTAGATCTGGAAGCTAAAGCGTTGTTTAAAAATAAAAACCTCAGCGAATTTTGGAGCAATAACAATATTGCTACAAAATACCTCAAGCTCAGAGCAGAAGCCAAACCTTTCTTACTTGCATTCCCAACTTCATACATGGTTGAAGCTGGCTTTAGCCACGCGAACGCTATTTTGACAAAACAGAGAAACAGACTGAACTTGGAAAACCGTAGTGATTTGCGACTAAAACTTACCAATTTTCAACCAAACATCAGTAATCTTGCTGCTTCCCTTCAGACCCATCCATCTCACTAATATCAATTACTTTAATAAAAAGGTATGCTAACATATATTTTTAATGTATTCAATAGTAGTCATAAAATGGCAGATGTTTTTTCATCGAATTTAATTTATTTAAATTTTCAATGAATATTTTGTGTTTTACATTTTATGACACGGCTATAGGCTAGTTTCCATCTATCTATAATTTTGTTATTATTTTTTACGATTATAATAACAGTGTTAAATATCTCCTTTTTCTGTTAGTTTTGTTGGGTGGATTTTTCAAGGTGTGGGAACTATAAATACTTTCTTTGGGTTGTTATGCAAGTCTCCTTATTGCTTAGCATCAGAAATGCTAAAAATTATTTAAAATTTTTATCAGTGGCGGATCCAGGAATTTTTTGAGCCGAGGCAAAAACTGTGGGAATGCCGCCTCTTGCAACATTATTTGGAGCCCCCATTTTTTCCGTCTGACCCCAAGTGTCACGCCTCCATTGTCGGCCAAACTCATTGTTGTCAAACTCATTGTTGTAGCTGCCCCGATTGTTTTCCAAACTCATTGTTGTCACTGCCCAGCGCCCAGTGTACTAGTAGAGCTAAAAAAAGGTTTCGGTGACTTAAATCACCACCCTTCAAACATGATTTTGCCATCCCCTTCAAGTTGGCACTCCAGTTTACACCCCCTACCCCCATCCCACCCCCCGCAGATCTCGCACTGGTTTTTATTAAATGTTTAATCTGGGGGTCGATAAGAAGACAAATGTTCCATGAGGGGGTCGACGTGATAAATAGTTTGGGGACCCCTGCTCTAGAATGTATCACCAGATTGGCACTTACCACCTAAGTTACAATCCTTATATAATAATGATAATAAACTGTTAACTAGGAATTGATGTAAGTGTTAATACTAGTTGCTTGGCAGTTGATAGGTTTGTGTATATATCTGCTCGTGATCATTCATCACAGTAGATGACTGTGCGAGTCACTGAACAGATAGTGAGGGGCATGGTATTTTTTTAACTCAAATTTAATTAAACTGCAATGTAATGTGTGCTCCAGTGGAAATTTCCATACATACCCATTTTTTCCCCCTCTTGCACTACTTTTATATTTACAAATTTATTTTTTAGCGTTTGTGATAAATTTTTCATCACTTCCCTAAGATAATTTATTCTAATTGCTGACTCACTTACACCTAATTCAGTTCTTCTACCATTACTCTTCCAAGCTTCATGTATATTATATAGTAAAAAAATAGAAAAGGTGAGTCTGTACATGAAAGGAACAAAGCCTATTGTGAATCTTTTCACAGAGCAACTGATATAATGATCCAGAGACTTACAAATGCCATTTGACTTTGTGTATGTGCATGCATCATGCAAAAACTAATTGACGGGTTTTAATGAAGCTGCACATAGTGATAGATTATGTCACTGGTTAGGATATAGGATACTTTTAATCCAGATTAATAATATAGTTCTCAGTGGTATAGAAGCCAAAACAGTCAAGAACCATAACTTTTGATATCTCTCTGTCACTGCAACCCACAAAAGTTAATGAGAGAATTTAAATAACACTTGACATAATGATAGCTTATGTCACTAGTTACTAACATATTCCTCATACACCCTAGTACTCTCTTCATCCAATGACTTGCAACCCAACTCCTTTATCATGTTAGTTACTGATTGTTTTCTGGAATTATTTCCACAAAATCTAGTTGCCCTACTTTGGACTTCTTCCAACACTTGTATATGTTGCCAAAAAATATAGATGCTGTACTACACCACTACATTCATGTAATGTTAGTGACAGTTAACGATGTATATATTATTCCTGTTAATAATAGGTTGATATCTAATATATTAAATCATTTATCTAATCCTGAAACTATAATTATGGCTCCAATAGCTCCTGTTAGAGGTCATGGTCTTGTAAGAAAGAAAATTGTTTTTTATTCTTCACGTTTTCCTACAGAGAGGACCTGTAAAGGATAGTCCAGAAGCGGAATTGTCCTTTTTTTCTTATTTGTTCTTTTTCTGCAATATTATGATTAATTAGATTGGTCCCCAACCCCAACGATTTTTTAGTAGGATCATCTAATGTAGGGTAATATTAAATATTTGTCCAAATCTACTCTGGCAACAGAAATTGTTTCCACAGAGACTGTTCTGAAAATTGCAGATTAATGCCACAGCAATTATTTACACTCCATTCAATCACACTAAAAATTAACTTCACTGCCCCAACGAATTAAATTCAGGGAAATAATTTTGTTTACTAAAGACCCATTTCAAAATTTAAACAATTGTAGTATGAATCTTCCAAGTTGAGCTATTCATGTTTAGCAACTGCTCCACAAATGTCGTTGACCATAACGCCTGCCCACTCTTACATGATCAGCCTCTAACTGTCTGAAACTAAAAAACAGCAAATGTCAGGTCCCCAGTTTATTATATAGCCTCGCCTGAAGGGAAGCTACCTTCAACAGAAATTTCCACTGTGTTTCGCTTGCAGTATTTCGCTGTTTCTACCCTCTCTCTCTCTCTCTCATCTTGGCTCGGCTTTTCAAGGATTTCCACCAAGTTTTACCAATTTCCTTGAAACTTTATAATAATGTTGAAATATTCATTCTAAGCACTATGTATCTTTATAAATTTTCTCATATATGAGGTAGCAGTTTAGCAGTTTTCAAGTGTCTTTTCCAATCTGTATATCAAGGAGTGGGATCAGAATTGCTTTTTTTCTTAAGACGAATTTACAAGACATGGGATGCATAGAAACAACAAAAGGGAAAGTAGCATTAGTTAAACAGATATTGCATCACATTACAACAATAAACAAAAATGTAAATCCCTCTAAAGCTGAAGTGAAAGATCTACCAGCAATATGTCAAATATGAACTGTGTATGCAGAACACAAGAATTCTGTTCTGAACAGTACAGAATCATTTATTATAACAACAGTGGTTGAAGCAACAGCAGCATCCAAACAGGTATTTACTATTCAATATACTACCCCTAAAGAACAGTCTACCAAAAATCCTTTAAGTGCTTCTGAAAGCAAATTGGATGTATTTAGAAGAAAACAACCTGCCCGAAAGATACATCCACCACCAAGAAGTGAGGATATTTGGTGGTCACAGACGGAAACGATTCACCCATAGTAACATCCTGAAATATGCAACATAGTAACAGGAGCACACGTAAAACAGGATCAAATGAACTAGTTACAGTTCTGTATCAAAATGTGCAAGGTTTAAGTAATAAACTAAGTGAATATAAAGTATTGTTAAATAACAGTTTGAATGATGTGTCAGTTTTGTATCTAAGTCAGCACTGGTTGCAAGAATTTCAAACAAGTTCAGCTCACATTTCACATTTTGAATTGGTAAGTAGTTTCTGCAGAGAAACCTACAAGTGTGGTGGGACATATATATATGTTAAACCTAATTTGAAGTCAAAGGAAATAAGATTAAAAAGTGCAAAATGTCTTGAAAAAGATTTTGAATACTCTGCATGTGTACTTATAGAATGTAAAATTACTATTGTGTGTGTATATCGATCACCATCTGGCAACTTTACAGTGTTCTTAGAAAACATGGAAGATCTTCGAAGTGAACTGAAAAATCAAACAAACCATATTGTATTAGTTGGAGACTTTAATGTTGATTTGAATGGTAATTGTATTAGAAAGCAACTACTAATAAATTTGCTTATGTCTTATAATATGTATACACCTGTGTATGATGCCACTAGGTCAACCAAATATTCATGAGCAAGGAAATATGTCACTATGACATCTCAATAATAGATATGGGTTGCTCTGATCATCTGGCTATTAAATTGTCCATAAAAAACTTATTCACCAAAACTTGCAGGATTGGTGAAAAGTATGTGCAGAGGAGGTTCTTTAATGAAGATAGTATTGTGACTTTCAACTACATGCTTCAAAATATGAATTTGGGGGAAGGGATTCATAACAGTATAGATGATAATCAGTTGTTTTATGTCTAAATATAAGTATTGTTATGAAGTTGCATTCCCATTAAAAAGAGTTAGAATTAAAAGCAAATCAATCACATGGATAACCCAGGGCATTAAAAATTCTGCAGAAAATCTTAGAATTCTAAATAAATTAGCTAAACCAGATAAAAATTTAAAATCACATGTAAAACGCTATAGAAAATTTTTCAAAAAAGTAATATTAGTGGCAAAAAAAAAAAAAAAAAAAAAAAAAAAAAAAAATAAACAGACAAATGATATATATATTTCCAAAAGTTCAAATAAAATACAATCCATCTGGACAATTATAAATAAAAACACAGGCAATTTTAAAGCAAAAACTAATTCATATGTTATAAAAAGTGAAGGAAAAATCATTCAGGACCCAAAAAAGATTGCATACATTTTCAGTAAACACTACACAAACATAGCAAAACATTTCACCAATGGGATGTGCAGTAGAAATGGTAATATAAATGTCCCTATGAATGAAAAGACTATGTTTTTATATCCATTTACTATAACAGAAGTAGGAAATGCTATTTCTAAATTAAAAAATAAAATGTCCTGCAGTATTGATGCGATTCCAGACAAAATCATTAAACATAGCTCAGAATACATTGTTTTCAACCTTACAGATATTATTAATGATTCCTTTGGTGCAGGAATATTCCCAACAGCACTACAGTATTCAACAGTAACACCACTTTGTAAAAAGGATGACAAATAAGTATAAAGAACTAGAGACCTGTGTCTCTACTACCTGGCTTCTCAAAAATAATTGAAAGAGTAATGTATGAAAGGCTAACTGATTTTTGAACCAGAAACATAATACTAAGCAATTCACGACACGGGTTTAGGAAAATTAGGTCCACAGAAACAGCCATTTACAATTTTCTGAATACAGTTGTCAATGCAGTGGATAAGGGATAAATAAACAGTGGGTTATTCTTAGACCTGTCCAAGGCCTTTTGTAACACATCTTAGAATTTCGCCTAACGAAATTAGTTGCTAAGATAGCGAGTTCAGTTGAAGTATATGATACCATCATTTTAAAGTAATTTTTATAGTCAATTTTGATAATATTTCCCAGTAATACGTCCAATATAAGCATTTATTCAAGTATGAACAGTAAATTCAATAGTTAAATTCATTTAAACAGCTGTTGAGAAACTTAACCTTAGATTTGAATAGGTAGTATTTGACTTTCATATAATTTCGCTAAATCAAGATATTTCTTTAGTTCAGAAGATGTTTAGGTAAATAGATAGCCAGAAGATGATTAATTTTGTTGTTAAAAGATCTTATTTAGAGTTTGAATATGTTTAATAGTGATTTGCCGGTTTAGAATTTTATCACGAAATTTTCCACTTTGAAGTATTCGGTTATTAGAAAACAGTTAAGAAATCAAGTGATAGATAGAAAGTATCGTAATTTTGTTTTAAATAACATATTAAAATTTTAGAAAGTTTCATGCATTCTAAAGATCGTTTTTGGATATAATTTGGTATGACAAGACATATGATTAATGGAAAAGTTAGATATTTCAGTCTTATTCGGGAATTCATGAAAAGAAATTATATTAAGACTAAAGTTTATTTAAATATAAAGATTTCTGGAAAAGTTTTGTTTCAAAATATTAAAGCATTTGATTGTAATAAAAAAAAAATGGGATTTGGCGCGAGAAAAACGCTTGGACGAGATGATGCGATCATTCGGCATTCGGGAGGAATAAT
The DNA here is from genome assembly GCA_031002005.1 of Vandiemenella viatica. Lineage (NCBI taxonomy): Eukaryota > Metazoa > Arthropoda > Insecta > Orthoptera > Morabidae > Vandiemenella > Vandiemenella viatica. The sequence goes on from CM061920.1 coordinate 183,795,269, forward strand.
ATTTGTAAAATTCATAATAAATCAGGGAATGGACTTAGAGATTCCAAATTTTTACAGTAACCGTTTTTCAATAGGTAATTTTGTTTAGAGTTATTTTCAAGTCGATATCCTGAATATTTCAAGTCATTAAATTTTATTTTTGTGTTTTATACCACTTTCAAAATTAGGTAAAATTCTTTATTTGATATCAGATAATATATGAGCAATAGGAGAGTAGAATTAAATTTGTTTCAGCCTGATAGGAGCAATATTTCGAAAGTTATGGCAATCACACCTTTATGACTCTTTTCTGGCGAAACTATTAAAGTTAAAAAAATTTTTATAATAACTTAATTTGACGTTTGTAACAATATCTAGCTACTACCAAAATTTCAGAGAGCTAGGATGATTTTTACTGTCATGATCAAATTAGATTTCATAACATTTGTCTGATACTGATCAGTTATCGGATAAAATCCATGGGAAAGTCGAGATAAGGAAATTCTCACGGTCCAAGAAGTGACGATCCGATAAATATCCCCTCCAGAACCTACCCTCACCCCATTCAAGTAGCAGCATTCAGTCGGTATAGAAGCATTATGTAGGAAGGTGGCCAGCTCTGGGCTCGTGGCGCGACAAACTACTAAGTTGTGTCGTATCAGTTGAATTTTGTCATCATGGGTGGAATTTTGTTTTGAAGAACTCATGTAGTTAAGAAATTGTGGGAGTGTGGGGTTCGGTCATGCTCGAATGGTCGGTTGAATCTGTGAAATAATTTCGGAGAAGTTGTCTGATTGCCTGTGCAGTTTTCTGACTTTGTAAAATTTTAAAGAATATGTTCATCATACTAGAACTGACTAATCATCATTGAACTTTCACCTTTCGATAGTTTCTGGGTTAAAACTACGGTGGCGACTGAGTTAATAGCTAAAGTCAGAACTGTAACACCTTAGGTATGCACGATCACAGTTGAGATTCAAGTTATGCACTCACCCCACTACAAGCTTGTGTCTTACACTTTGACCTTATTAAACATGCCCTTTTATTAATAAAACTGTAGATATATGGTTTTCGTGCTGAAGCATATCTCTCCAACAGATACCTGAGAGTAAAAATATGTCATGATGGTAAAGAATATTTTTCAGAGTATCAGAAAGTTGATCATGGAGAACCACAAGGCTCAGTCTTAGGGTCCTTACTATTTCTAATATGTATAAATGATTTACCAAATCATTTGTTAACAGCAGACAAGGTATTGTTTGCAGACGACACTAATATTTTTACAAAAGGGCAGGATGAAGCTGACCTACTACAGAAAATTACAGCAACAACAAAAGAACTGGATAAATGGTTCGAAGATAATTGCTTGATTATAAATAATGAAAAGACAGTATGGATTAGTTTTACTTATATAATGAACAAAAATAACAGTAATAATTTGGTGAAGATAGGAGATGCCTAAATAAAACAAATACATGATACAAAATTTTTAGGAATATGGTAGAATAAAAATTTAAAGTGGGATAAACATGTTGGGTCACTAAATAAGAAGTTAAGCAAATTTTGTTACATTTTAAGAAAGCTTAAAGAATGCTGCTCTTTGAAAACAATGTTGTGTGCATACTACTCATATGTGCATAGTTTATTAAGATATGGTATAATTTTTTGGGGAAATTCAACACATGCAAAACAGGCATTCATACTTCAAAAGAGAGCTTTAAGAGTCATGAAAGGTGTGAAACATAGACAATCCTGCAGGGAAATTTTTAAAGAGCTAAAAATATTGACTCTACCATCTATATATTTATTTGAGTGTATCTGCTTCCTGAAATCACATCAGGAATATGCTAAATAAGGAAATACATAAATATGAAACAAGAAAAAAGGAATGATTTTCATATAGAGTGGCACAAGAGAGCTCTATACCAAAATAGTGTTCTCTACTAACCTAAAATTCTGTACAACTCTCTTCAGGAAGACATAAAACAAATCGCAAATTTATGTAATTTTAAATATAACCTGGATTTTTTATTATTATTCAATAGCTTCTATAGTGTCACTGAATGTATGAACCATCGAGAAATAAACAATCAAGATTCAATTATTTTGAATTGTAACTTGTAAAACATCAAAATATTCATTTTACTTCCGTTTAACAGATTTTCATATGCTGCTTGTATTGACTGTGTAGTTTTAATTATGAAAGTTAAAATAGTAACAATATATAATCCTGAATTTTGTGAAAAACTAATATTGTAATTCTGAATTTTGTGAAAACTAATGTTGTAATGCTGTAATTACTGATGACTTGTCCTATGTCATAAATTATGACTTCATGGATCAAATAAAGTAAAATACTATTCTTTCATCATATATATTATTTCTATAAGGTATTTTTTTGTTACAAGCCTTTATCTCCCTTCATACTTAACCAAAATGAATGAATGAGGTGTCATTTTAAAGGTTATGGTCTCCACTTTCGTCACATTATATTTTAAGAAAGGAATTTTTCAGAATTCGACCCTTAAAGCGCAAAAAAATGTCAATTTGTCTAAAATGCTCTTTTGTGTTACAAGTCATTTATCTCCTTGGATACCTATCTGAAATCATTTAATGAAGTTATCATTTTAAAGATTAACATCTCCGCTTTGATGACATCATATATTAAGACAGGAATTTTTCGGAATTCGACCCTTAAACGGCAAAAGTATTAATATTTCTGCAACGTGCTTTTATGTCATGAGCCATTTATCTCCCTGGGTATTTAAACAATATAGATAAATGGGGTATCATTTTAAAGATTAAGGTCTCTGCTGTGGTCAAATTATGTTTTAAGAAAGGAATTTTTCATAATTTGACCCTTAAAGGGCAAAAATGTCAATATTTCTAAAATGCGTTTCTTGTGTCTTGAGCCATTTATCTCCCTGGATATCTAGCCGAAATCGATAAATGAAGTTGGATTATGAGGCGTAATGTCTCAGCTTTGGTGACATGATATATTAAGAAAGAATGTTTTTGGAATTCAACCCTTAAAGGGAAAAAGTATACATGCTTCTACAACACATTTTTGTGTCCCTTGATATCTAACAGATATAGATAAATGAGGTATCATATTAAAGTAATTCGACCCTTGAGGGAAGGAGAAAACAAAAAAAAAAAAAGCCAAGGTGTCTGCTTTTGTCATATTTTATAAAAGGATTTTTCTGTAATTCGACCCTTAAAGTCAAAAGTATCAATATTATTTCTGCAATATGTTTTTTTATTTTATTTTTTATTACAAGCCATTTATCTCCTTCAATACCTAACCAAAATCGATAAATGTCATACCATTTTAAAGATTAAGGTCTCTAGTTAGGTAAAAGCATAAATTAAGAAAGAGTTTTTGGAATTTGATGCTTAAAGTGGTAGCGCATATGAGACAGTTCAGAGCCAAGTCCCTAGATTGCAGCAGCAGATACCACAGAGATCTCAATAAACTATTTTTTGTACAATAAGTATTTGGATGTTTTTTTCTGTTATGGAAACCTTTTTGTTTTGCCATACAATTCCAATTTAAACATTTTATTAACACCACAAAAAATATTTGTATTTTGTTCATGTTGGTTGTATTCTGTTAAGGTTAGTGACAGTTTGTCATACATACAGAATGTTTTAAATTTTCCTAACTGTTTCATAATAAGTTGTAAGTATTTTGATGCGTATCTATTACACTAAACAAATTAATATTTTCTACTAAAGTGTGGTTCTACTTTTCATTATATTACAATAATTCAACCTCACTATTCATCGTATTTTATTCGTGAAATTCTTGCATTGGTCATCTAGTACCTACATAAATCTGTTTGCTCTTGCATCTTCCCTGCTACAAGGCTCCTTTGTTCTGATTCTAAGATTGTGCATAACTCCCTTTAGGAAATTTGTATGACATTGAGACTACTATCAATGTGATTGATACGTTCTCTTCAACCCCTGAAAGCATTATCTTTTGGAGGAAGTATCACTTTGGGTAACCTACCTAAACTGATACCAACCATTTTCCATTTATGTTTACAATTGCCTATAAGGCCATCTCCATTACAGTCTATAATTAACTAAGTGAAATGGTTGGTTTGAATGAGTTGTTAACATAATTAATATACTTCTCTTGAATATACTGCTGTTAATACTGAAAATACATGTGGTTGAATAATGGCTACCAAAGGATGTCCTAACTTGTTAAAGTTATAAAAGTGAATATAAATAACTTGCCTGTTGCAGTTCTGAGAACCCAGAAGATATTTCATTAATTAAGAAGTTGGTATATAGGTGTTTGCGAGCTTGACGTATTTAAATGGTGTCTTATCTAAGTTCAGACCGGAGTAAGGGATGTGGTGGCATAAAGCCCATACTTTTGATATTGACACAGAATTACATTCATCTAAATTAAATTTGAAATCGATTTTACAAATGTAAACATGATCTATGCTGAGTTTCTAATAGTGAAAAATAACAGCAGTATTAAAAATCTCAACAATACCTTCTAGCTGTTTTTAATTTCATTCAGCCTGGACATCATTCTCTTGTCTTTAGAAAAAAAGCAATGCTGATCCCACTCCTTGATATACAGATTGGAAAAGACACTTGAAAATTGCTAAACTGCTACCTCATCTGGTGTTTAGGATCCTATTATTTCATGAGGCAATTTGGGATAGGGCAGATCAGGAAAGGTTTGGCCAATTTTTATTATTATTTTTATAACTAAGAGCATTAATTTAAAATTAGTATTTCTGATTTTTATTCATTTTAAAAATCAAGGGATTAAGGAAGACCATCACTAAAATGATTTTAGTTTTGTGTGTGTATTTGGGGGGGGGGGGGAGGTGCAGAAGGGGGCGAAGGAGATTCTGGACAAATTAATATAAATTTAAGAAACTTGTGTCTATTAATAAAGACTATAAAACAAGTTTTACAGACTTAAATAGACTTAGTAATAGCTTTATTTTTAGAAGAAGAAAGTGTTACTAATACAAAGAAAAATCACTTACATCGATATTAAAATATATCATATTTTTGAACCTTCCGTGAGCATCCATTTGAGAGGAGGATAGTTTGCATACGATGTCTTCATATAGCACAAAGAATGTTTGTAATATCTTCATCAAAAGAAATATCTTCCTTCAATTTTTTTATTTTTTATTTTTCATCCTTTTGACCATAATTACTGCATGCTGAGGGATGAGTTGTAGATTAGATTCTGGTTGAAGATTCAACAGCTTTTTAATAGGGCTATCTTCTGTTCTTAAAATATTTTTTTTTTTTTTGCTTTTCTTTTGCAGCAAGAATTTAATATTTTTCCCGGGTGTCTGTTGCAATCATTCAACATCTTCTCATCCAACCTTGGTTAGTGGCTTTTATTTCTTTAGCCTTTGGTGAAGGTTAAATATTTTCTGGCAACATAATGCTAATTGAGGAAGACACAATGGTGGTTGATATGGGAGAACTTTATTTCTTGGTTGTCCATGATATGCCGCGTCATGATGTATGAAGCCAACATTTTAACCATCCTTCTACGTTCTTCTTCTAGGGCAGAATTGTGTCTTCTATTGGCATGGTGCTGTTATATTGCCGAGGGCCATGACCCATCTCGAGATTTTGGTTTACCGAGCCAATCAGAAAGTTTAAACCGTCATCTGTTTTGTTGGCATATATGGCATGGTCTGGTGGGGGATGGGCAACATGTGACCTCCTTCATCCGCACTAGTGAGAGCAATGCATTGTGTAGTTTAAGCCCATTGTCTAAACTTTACTCTGGTACCTACGACACTGCCGACATTGGACATCGTTGCAGAGGTAGAGAGTGCGATTGGGAACTTAAACACGGAGCATTCTGATCAAATCTGACTCGAAATGGTGAGATTCCTCAGTTGAGCAAAACTTCCGTGCAGGAATTTACCTTGAGAGGAAAGACCACTACTACACAGATTACACCAGCATGACGATATTATTATACTGGCAGCAGATAAGGTAAGTGCAACATTACAGATGAAATCGGAAGATTACCACAATATGGTTTTGTTACTTTTAGAAGACAAGACATATGCCTCACTAATAAAAACCTTCTGTGTAAACTGAGGTCTGAAGTAACATTTCTTGTCAACAACTCTTCAGAAATCGATCAAGAAACCAAGGATAGACTGAAGAGAAACAACACCTCTACTTCTCGTTTCTATGGCTTGCCAAAAATATACAAATCAGAAGTTCCTTTATGGCCAATCATCAGTGCAATTAACTTTCTGACTCATCCACTAGCCCACTATGTTGCCGACAAATTAAAATTGTCAGAAGGCATTGCTTTGACTGTCAGAAATAGCTCACACTTTGTTGAAATCGTTTCATCACTCAAAATTTAAAAAAAAGACATCCTGGTGAGCTTTGATGTCATGTCGCTCAGCACCAATGTACCTGTGGGAGAAGCAGTGGCAATAATACGCACCAAACTTTCTGCCATTAACATCTCAGAAGAATGGGTGGATTTGACCAAGTTTTGTCTCAAATCAATGTTCTTCCAATACGATGGAAAATTTTCTGACAAAGTGGAAGGAGTGGCCATGGGCTTACTGCTTTCGCCAATAGCAGCATACATCTGTATGGGGGCAATCGAGATGGAAACGTTGGACAACGCATCCCTCAAAAAGTGTTTGTTGCTACACTACGTTGATGACACCTTCGTTGTGTGGCCCCATGATTGAAGTGCCCTTGATAAGTTCCTGGATTATATAAACAAAGCACACCCTAAAATTAATTTCATATGGAAATGGAGGAACAAGGAAAGCTACCATTCCTAGATGTACTTGTAGCCAAATGTGACGATGGGAACCTTGGATATTCAGTTCATCGGAAGCCGACATATACAAATAGATATTTACATGCCATGTTTCCACCGCCATCCAGTGGCAAAAAGAGGTGTCCTCATGGTCTTGTGTACAAGAGTGATGAAAGTGTATGATGCTAAAAGTTTGATGACAGAGTTACAGGCACTGTGTTACGAACTTGTGCTGTACTGTGGGTTAGGCACAACACATTGTATATAAGCTGTGACCATTTCTGATATGGATTATACTACTTGATTCAGATCCATTAGTTGCTAGGTTTCTTTAAACTGGTCACCAAGCTGTTAATTTAACCTGTAACAGCTAACAGTTGAGTGGTTGTGAAGTCAAATAAAAAGGTCACTTCATTGAAAACTGTATATTCTGAAAAAGTTTGTAGCATAACTGATATCAGTTGTAAGCCTAAGGAAAGGCATCTGATCTACACATATGTTATCATGGACAGCAGGTAGATTCAACTCACTCACTTAAGTCCACAACTTCGACAAAAACTTTCACCACTCCCCCATAGTTGGTGAAAACTTACGAAAATCCCTGTAGTTAGTGATAATATTTGTAATAGTTCACCCTCAACTGCCAAATGTTGTATATCGTCATTGCCTGTTATGGAAATTTTATAAGTCCCAAACCCACTGTCCATATTCTGTCACTCGCAAATGACTATAGTGATGTACTTATGGAGACATGGTATGCTCGTCCTATACTGACCAAGTACTATTGGAAACTGCCTCCCCAAGGGAATGCTGGTTGGCTTTTTATAGACTTGGTTAATCTTTAGCTTACTCATTATAGAACAATAGTATATTCCTGCAGGAAATACTATTCTCTGGTGAATTACCAAAATCCCACAATCTCGTGGTAAAATAATTTTACTCAGATTTTCCCCAAAAAAATTTTATCTCGTACTTTAATTTATTTAGAATCTTTTAAGTCATGACAAATTTTCTTGTAAGTTTACTCATTTAAGAATTAATAATTTTTAAATGTTACACATGGCAATATCATCAAGCTTTGATAATAAAATTAAATTTTTCTCCATTTAAATCTGTAATTACTGGTAAACTGTTATTGTATTATTATTAAATTTATTTTTCCCTCTCAGTTAAGCCTACTTTTATCTTCCTAGTTCTCTTATTTCTAGCCTTTCTTAGTGGAAATCAATGCAACAAAATTCATTATGACTGAAAAACAACGTTATCTGAATCTTATGTCTTTTACGAAAATGGTTTGGAAAAATTAAAAAAAACCACTTTATTGTTAAGAAAATGACTAAAATAGTTCTTTACTATACAACTACAGGGCCGGCGGATAATGTGGGTATGGTGGGTAGCTGTACCCACCCGGGAAATTCCGGGTGGGTATTTTACCCACCCAAAATTTGAGAGCGAACGAGGGTGCATAAAGGAAAGAAATAAGAGAAAGAAAGGATGAGAGACCGGACCAGCTAAGCACATTAGTTGTATTATTCAAAAAGCGTGTAAAATAGGCATTCTATCCACAACAATGCCATGAGAGAAGCGAAAAATTCCTTTCGTGTTTCAACAGAGATAACCAACCAAACTTTCGCCTAATAGCTCGATCGACGGCAAACAGTCGTTCTGCGTTAAAGCAAGAATGCTACGGTGTAGTACCAGGGGCGTAGCTACTATGGGGCTAGGCGGTGCAGTGCACCGCGGCCCCTACGCTCAGGGGGCCCTCAAGCATTCCTCTGGGGGCCCCAAAGCGCACCTCTATGGGCGGTTGCGAGGGCCCACGAGCCTTCATGGCAAACTGGCGACCTTTTTTAGCTCTACAGTCGTCTAAGGGGCCCCAGGAAACCCCTCACTAAGGGCCCTCACTGCTGAGTGGGGCCCCCATCCTCGGCTCAGGGGCCCCTACCAGCAACACAAAGCAAAAAAAGGTCGCACCGGGGCCCTTGTTGACGTAGCTACGCCACTGTGTAGTAGATCCAAAACTGCCATGCGTGAGAGCCGCCTTGTGTACTTCGAACGCGCTTCGGCTAAATCCGCGGGCATAATCGACAAAAAAGTTCATAAGGATAAATTTGTAACCAAACTGTAAAGGAGAAACGAAGTGTTAATAATGCTAGAAGACAGCAGCACGTGGGGGGTAAATTTTCATCGCCCTTAGACGTACGTTCACTGGAACTTTAAAAGATGGCATTGTTCAGTCAGCTAACAGTCTTATTTTTGTTCTTCACTATCTACACAAGTATATAGATAATGAATATTTACGTGTATGTTCTAGAGATGAAACGGAAGTTATATTATGGAAGCGGAAAGAGAAGCAGAAGTTATATGAAAATGTTTTATAAAAATGAAAATTGGTGTCACTGTTCTTAATTTACTTCCTAGTCACTTCTGTTTAATAAAAATGTCAAGTGAAATAATGTTTATTTTAATAATCAAATCAATCAGGCAGTAGCTGACTTTAAAGTAAATAATAAATAATAATAATAGTTTTCTAATTGCTATAACTAAAACTCGAAAGTTAAAAATGGAAAGTTAAATTTTAAAAACAATTGCTTAGCAGCCTTTTCTTATTTTAAACTGCTTCTTTTTTCACTATAAATAAAGGCTGCTTCACTGAACATTTTTTCACTAGCAACACTGATAGACAACAATATGGAAAATTTGTGAGTGTTCATTTACCATCACTTAGGAGGCTCTTCCTTTGATGGAAGTCGTATTTGCTTCAGCAACTGGATCAGACTGACATTGATATTTTCTTTCTTGTTCCTACAACTTAAGAACTGCATTTAGTTTCTGACACACTTCAAACTTTTCTGGAAGCATACATGACAAATGACTTTATAAAGCAATGGTAGAATGGCAGAAATTCTTTTTCACATAACGTACACTTTACCAAAGATTAAATTTTTTCTCCAGATCGGATTTGGTTTCATTTTGAGACACACTACTGGTTATACAATAAAATACATAATTGGCGGTTAAACTCTCATGGCACCGGTTCTCTTAATACCAACTACGCTGAAGCATTAAAAAACTTTGATAATATCTACGTGGTACAATCGATAACAACGGCTCATTCAAAACAAATGTTCGATAGCCGTAAGAGTTGTTGAAAATATTTAGTACCCTGAAGGCCTTGGCGAGACAAGGTTTTCTGTGTGAGGAGTCAACAGTGATGAAAGATCAAAATTCATGGAATTTTTAAAAGCTAGAGATGAAGATGTGACTGATCTAAAATCGTAGCTGCGAAGAGATGGTTACAAAAGGCTTCATAATGACTGTCAGAATGAAATTCTTGATTTGATGGCTACTACGCTATTGTATGGAATCATGGAAGAAATGGGATCATCTTGCCAGCGAATAGTTTTGGAAGATTTCATTGCAAGTGAACATTTTATTGGATTGTTTTTAACTGCGAACACCAATGAAGAAACCTTATTTGATCCGGTCATTGACATTTTCGGCAAGCACAAGTTGGCGCTCTCAAAAGGCTACGATGAGGCTTTTAATGTTTCTGGAAAAATATCAGGAGTTCATTCACGAATACACAATGAAGAGCCTCGAGATTTTCTTGCACATTGTAGTGCCAATGATCTCAATCTAGCTGTATGAGATGGAATTGAGAGAGTTATATCAGCAACAAGATTCATAGGAACTATAAAGATTTGGCAAACTTCTTGCCAGACTCGCCGAAACGACTTGGACAGTTTAAGTAACTGCAAATCGGAATATAAAAAGAAAATATTGATAATTTACTTTTTTTACAGCATATTGTCCATCAAGTTATTTCCAAAGATTACAAGTTAAATCCAATTTTTTAAATTGTGGTTTACTAGACGACCCTTGCGAAAATTTCGCTAAAAAAATGCGATGAAAAGTTAGGTTGAATATGATGTTATCAAAGCTGAGTCATTACTCTTCATTCTCCTACTTCATTTATCGATTTTGGTTAGAAATCAAGGGAGATAAAAGGCTCGAAAGACATAAAACGTATTTTAGAAATATTGATATTTTTGCCCTTTAAGGATCGGATTACGAAAACCTTCTTTCTTAAAATATAATGTTCCCATTGCGGAGACCTTATTCTTTAATATGATACCACATTTATCTATATCGGTTAGATATTAAGGGAGATAAATTGCTCGTGACACAAAAATGCGCTATAGAAAAATGTATACTTTTTTTCCCTTTAATGGTTGAATTCCAAAAACATTCATTCTTAAAATATGATTTCACAAAGCTGAGACATTACTCCTTACAATCCTACTTCATTTATCGATTTTGGTTAGATATCCAAGGAGATAAATGGCTCGAGATACAAAAAAAGCATTTTAGAAAAATTAACATTTTTGCCCTTTAAGGGTAGAATTACGAAAAACTCCTTTCTTAAAATATAATGTTACCATGGGGGAGACCTTATTCTTTGGTATGATACCTCATTTATCTATATCGGTTAGATATTAAGGGAGGTAAATCGCTCGTGACACAAAAAAGCGTTATAGAAAAATGTATACTTTTTCCCTTTCAGGGCTGAATTCCAAAAACATTCTTTCCTAAAATATGATTTCACAAAGCTGAGACATTACTCCTTACAATACTACTTCATTTATCGATTTTGGTTAGATATCCAGGGAGACAAATGGCTCGAGATACAAAAAAACGCATTTTAGAAAAATTAACATTTTTGCCCTTTAAGGGTCGAATTACAAAAATTCCTTTCTTATAATATAATGTTACCACGGCGGAGACTTTAGTCTTTAATATGATTTCTCCTTTATCTATATTTGTTAGATATTAAGGGAGATAAATCGCTCGTGACACAAAAGTGAATTGCATAAATATTGATCCTTTTGCCCTTTAAGGGTCAAATTCCGAAAAATTTCTGACTTAATATATGATGTCACTAAAGCGGAGATCTTAATCTTTAAAATGATACTTCATTATACGATTTCAGATAGGTATCCAGGGAGATAAATTACTTGTAACACAGAAAATAGCATTTTAGAAATATTCACATTTTTGCCCTTTAAGGGTCGAATTCCTAAAACGTTCTTTCTTATAATATGATGTGATCAAAGTAGAGACCATACGCTTTAAAATGACACCTCATTCATTGATTTTGGTTAAGTATGAAGGAAGATATAGGCTTGTGACAAAAAAATACCTTATAGAAATAATATATATGATATTTGTAAGAGTATCTATACATTTTTGGTTAATGAGAATAAAATCTCTTAAATCAGTAAGAAAAAATTATCAGCGGCGAATACAGTTTTTATACGATCATTCTGCAGCAGAGAAGTAGATAGCGTTGTCGCTGCTATGGTTTCTCGATTTTACTTCTACATGGAATGGTTTAAGTGTTTTTTCTATTTAACGATGACGATTGAAATTTTTAATCGTGTCGAAATTTTGAATGCAGATTTACAGAAATCGAATCTATATGTTATTGGATCGTGTGAGAAGATAGAAGCAATCACTGACGTTTTGTACTGTGTTCGAGATTTAAAATTCGAAGCAATTTGGCGGAATAGTATGCAGTCAGGCTCAGGTACTAACTTTTAAATCAACGCACCACAAATCCCACATCAGCGTAAAATTCCCATCGCCTCAACCAAAGTAGAAGCGAAGATCTCCGATTCGAAACACCTCAAAATTTATTTTTCCTAAATCTTATATTGAAGTTTACGATCAAGTACTCTTGTCGTTAAAGACTCGATTCCACAACGATTCCAGCCACTTTTTAAAATCGCTAGAATGATTCCCTTTGTCGCAACCCCGCAAATATCAAAAGAATTGTAAATTTCTATAACTATGATTTTTACCAAGAAAGATTTTTGTGTGATAGAGACAAGTTTTTGAAATTTTTGAAAAGGCAAGATGAAAAGGGGGGAAAAACATTAGAGCGGTTGTAGATTTTTCACAAAAGTACAAACAGACTAGAAGACATACCAGAGTTTGCTCACTTCGTCACGATTAGTGGGTCATCCTGTTCGAATGAACGAAGTTTTCGTCTTACAACAAAGATTGACAATGTTTCAATATAGACTCAATAATATCGCAACATTACATGTATATTGTAATCTGACAGACGAACAAGATTTGGAACAATTGTAGAATTGGTTCATTTCCAAACAAGCAAAAGTGCAGCACAGTTTTTGCATTGCGCAATTAATACTGAATAGTAAATTAAAAATATAATTTTTGTATAAAACTAACTTTATATTGCATAAATTATGTCTTTAAATTCATTTTTTAGTTTTTATTCGAATGAATTTCTCTTATTAATTTGTTTGTATAATTAACACTATTATTATTTTAGGTAATATAACCAAATAACATTTTCAAGGGAATGTCTCTCCCCCCCCCCCCCCCCACTAACTGTCTGACTACCCACCCGGACCAGACACGAAACACCGCCCCTGTACAACTATATGATATTGGTCCCTTTCTAAATGGTTTTAGCAAGATAATGGATATATAACAAGGTTATGTTCTAAGCTGAAAAGTACTTTACTATTAAGAAAATGATTATAAAAGTTATTTTCTATATGAATTATGTATAATAGGCCTCCTGCTAAACAGTTTAGGTAAGAAAATAGATGTATAACAACTGAAACATACATTCAGGTCCAATGGCTACCACAACCTTTATATTAAATGGGCATTGCATGCAGCTATGACAGGGAGAGATGCCAATTCAGCATCAAATCACCTCACCTCTCAGGAACAAAATAGTTGTTCTACCCTATATAAGAGGCATTACTGACAGAATTGGAAAGCTATTTTAAAAAAGTAAACTTAAAACCTGTCTATAAAGTGCAACAGCAATTTCAGTAATCAGCTCATCAATGTTAAGGACAATCTGCCCCCAATACAGGTTGCCAGGGTCTATGAAACTTCATGCACTTGTGGCCGGGTGTACATAGGAGAGATGGGGCTCACAATAGAGGACAGGCTGCTTGAGCATATCCGCAATTATAGATCCAATAGCACTGACAAGTTCGCCACTGGACAGAATGCAGCCGAAACTAATCATGCTATAAATTTGAAAAACACCAACCTGATAGTGAGCATTGATAAGTGGTGGCCAAGGAAGCATTGGAAATTGTCAAATGCCCAGACAACATAAATAAAGACAACAGGCTTAAACTACATGATGTGTGGCTCTCACTAGTGTGGATGCAACAGGTCATGTTTTTCCCACCAGACTTCACCACACCCCAGTAGGCCAACAAAACACTTGATGGTTCAGAATTTCTGATCGGCCGGATAACCAAACTCTCTAGTTGGGTCATGGGCATCTGATAAATAACAGCACCACACACTGGTAAAAGATACAATTCTGCCATAGAAGAAGGCCGCAGAAGGATGGTCGAAAAGTCTACTGCACACATCATGATATTCCATCACCCGGATAGCCCAGAAACTACTGACTCTGGCCACAGATGCCTACGATTACATGGTGGAACTTTGTACTGATCTGAAAATGAGGGTGTTACAAATTCCACTTTTTAATTTGTATAGCAGTCATCCTCTGACTGCACTTCAGGTGTTTATTATTCCCCTAATAATGTAAGTCCCCAGGAAGTCTTCCTCAGTAATGCCACTTTGCTGGTAGATTCAAATCCCTTATTGATGTTTGATTAGAGTAGCAGATTTGCCCCAGGCTGAATTGCGTAATGATGGCAGGTCATACATGCTTTGTCTTCCGTGAATCACAACCTTCACTCAAAAATGCCATGAAGGACCTATAAGTGCAAGTGTTCAGAGGTTGCAACTTATGTGCAGTATTAAAAGGTAAAGTAAGGACAACAGTGTCATTACTATTAAAATAATCAAGAGCTTCAGTAGAAAGGTGGTTTTCATAATTGTCCATCAGTGACAATATCTTCTTATCAATAGAAGATTTATTATATTTAAAAAATGCTGTAACATATTTATAAACTTTTCACTGGTCATCCATCCATACAAATAGGCCAAACATAATGAACCATTATCGGTCACACCTTGCATTATATGCTTTTGATAAAACAGCTGACATGGAAAAATTAACACTGAAGGAAGGGCATGTTCTGCAACATGAACTATTCCAACATGAATTATGAATTCTCATGATACCTTTTAGGTGACTTTGCATTTGCCTTTTGTAAAATAACTAGTTACTCGGGGAATGGTCCCTACTCCAGTCTATCCAGATTAAAAATTTCATTAGTTTCTAGTGCATAGCATTTCAAAACCTCTTCCAATATGTCCTGAAAAAGTTTCAAATTATTTGCATTAAAAACAGTCATTCTTGTTAAACTTGTTCGTTCAGGTATAGAAAATGAGAGATGCCAGTGCATAACACCTGTGAACTAATCCCAAGAGGTGGATTGATTTGCATTCCAATTTTCAGGAACAGATAGGTTATTTTTTTATCACAAAACCATACACCAGGTATTTTTCACAGGTTGGTGTCAGTCCATGAAACATCTGCTGCTTTTAACAAGATAAGCTGACAACTCTTCGTGCATGCAATGTGTCAAAATTTCACTTTTTTTACAAAAAATCCTGGGCATACTTAAAATTTTTGGGACTCATCTTTGTACTTTTTATAAAGTGGTATTTATCTTCTGGTATTTATCAGCCCTTTTTTTCTAATTGATGGTCTTTTTTTCTAGGACTTAGTTCACTGCCTTTTTCATTGTGGCAGGACAAAACATCCTATCTCTCCTTGGCATTTTACAACCTAAAACAAATGCATTCTACAACACCAAACTTATATAATAGGAATGGGGATAGACTGGAGAGAAGGAAAGACTTAAGAAATTTGGGGACATTTCACAGACTGTCTGATGTCTCCCATGCAACCATCATAAGAAAAAGGAACATTTAATGTAATGAATATGGATAATAGTGGAATCCATTCTGGGTTATTATGTTTATCACTTACCTTTTTAAAAAAAATAAAAAATAAAGAAATAATAAAGAAAGAATCAGATTGTCACAAACTGACTGTTGCCATAGACAATTTAAAAACAACTGAAGAATCATCAAAACAAACAGCAGAGCTGCCAACTATTCTTCTCCTTGCATGAAACATAGCAATGCCCAGAGTCTTCTACTGCCCAAAACCTCTCCACTCTTGACTACTTCTATCATCTGGTAAGATATGACAAACATATTTTTTTTTTCCAGAAAATACAAGGTACTACCTAGCACTAGCAAGAAACGCCATTTCACTGGGTATTCCATAGGCTATAATCCGGTAGAGATTATATTTGATTCCTTCAATATTTCTGCCTTTATTGAATAATTATTTGTTTCCAAATTATTTCATGATTTAAATAAAACTCATTTTCTTTGCACCATTTAACTATTTGACTCACATGAAGAAAATGTTTCAGTGCGAGAAAAATCAGAATTTGTATCATCAGTGCAACAACAACTGGAAGAAATGGCATCTTGCTATCTGGCTCTTTGTCACAAATTATTAAATGTGAATAATGAAATTCTAACAGAAATGAGTAGTGATCAAGTTAAGGTAATAATTGGTGATGAAGGAAGGAACAGAATAGAAAAATTTGTGGAAGAAGGTATTTAAATAGCAATTTTATTTCTTATTAACAATGCAGAGAGATTAAAAAGTTATATTTAATTATGTATATAATTTTTTGAATTAAATTTTATTACTTCCATTTTATACAACATTTCTAATTGTAAATTAAATGTTACTAGGAAAATCATTGTCGAAAGTACTTGAGGATACAAACAACACTAAAATGAATATAATATCAAATTTACTTAACAAAATCAGTATACTGTTGCATGAAAAGGAATTGCTCAAGAATAATCAGACAGAAAGTTTGTCTTTAGCACAGGTGGAAGGAGAGAAAAATGAAATGATTCAGAAGTTAGAAGAAGAAATCAACATAGAAAAACTAAGGAAAGTAAGTAGCAGCTTTAATTTTCATTTACAATTTACATCGTACATAAATGAAATGTTCACCAGGTTCTCAATTTTGAGAATTATTGTATTCCACCTAGTCATTTTAGAAAGAAAAGTAACATATGACTTTTTTGACAGGTAGAACAAACTAAATATGGTAGGGTTTTGAATGTGCTCACCTGTTTATCTCACCATGTACTCCACATGACACATTGTCTGTGTTTATTTTACCTTTTCATATATATATATACACACTTGCTGATAAAAAAATTTAAGCACCCAGAAGATACGGTTAGACGTCAGTACAATTTCATACACATACATACCATTGGTAGGTATGTTAATTATTTGAGTTACAATCATCTGTGACAGGTAGAATGGCAACCAGAGTGCATTAGTGTTGTTTGTGTTTAAAGTTGTTGCCAGTCCTCTTAGGGTAAATAAGAGGAATTAACAGAGATGTTGAGTGATCACTGTGAAGGACAGAGGGATCCTGCTTACTCATGAGAGAGTGTTAGAAGCATCTGACAGGATTTCCAAGGAGTCTCATGATGGGTTTTCTTTTGTCAGCTGGTTGAATTATGCAATCTCCAGATTTGTGGCGCAATCAGACGTGATAGTGGCACGATGTTGGTCTGAAGGGCAGGAGACTTATGGTCAAGGTTCTGGTTGACCATATTGTGTACCAAGTCCAAGTACAAGTACTAGCACAAGTAATGAATTCCCTGCAATATTCTGTGTCATCCCACACCATTGGTCTGAGACTAGCTGCAGCTGAACTGTGAAATTATCTTCCTATGCATAGACTGTTGCTTACATCACAACACAAACATCTGCATTTTGAGTGGTGTGACTGGGAAGCATGGACTGCTGATGAATGGCATCACTTTGTATTCAGTGATTAATCACGGTTCTGCACTATCTTGGATGACTATCATCTGCAGGTATGGTGATGACCTGGGGAAAGCTCCTATTCTTCCAGTGTTTTGGAGAGGTACAGTGATGTTACTCCTGACATCATGGTGAGGGAAGCCATTGGGTATGACTTCAGGGTATTGCTGGATGTGATTGAGGGAACTCTGATAATACAGCAGTATGTAGTGCACATCCAGCATCCTCACGTGTTACCTCTCATTCAACAATATCATATTTTATTTTTTATTTATTTTCCATATGCAACATAGCCCAGCACCTAGTATCTAATCTGGGTCCTTATTTCTATCTATTATTTTAAATTGACATATATTTGTATCTTATATATATATATATATATATATATAACATATTAACATATAAACAATGAGTGAAAGAAAATTTTGATTCAATTTCCAATAACTATTACATCTACTGTTATTAAACAGAATAGGTACCACACCACTACTAAATCTACTACTACTGCTATTGTCCCTAATATTACTACTAACATTACTACTACTACTACTAATACCATTACTAATACTACTAATATTACTATTACCACCACCAATTGTCGCAGCCGCTCTTCGGTCCACTATTGTTCATTTTCTTGGTGTTGTGTGCGCTCCAAAGGCAGAGTCCCCTGGAACCGGCAGCAAAGTCAGCCGCCCAGGCCATCAAGAGTTGACCTCCTGGAATACCAAGACGGCCCCAGTTGTCGCTCAGAAGACGGCCTCTCTGGAGCACACTGAAGTTCCTCCGACGATTGATGTTGCTCATTGTCGTAGGATATCTTTCGTCATCTGGTGTAATTGTGTTCTCCTCTTCTGCTATCTGTGGCCTTTGATTTTGCTCAGCATTTTTCCTTTTTATAAATTTCTCCTTCCAAAATTTTGTGGCTAGATGAGCTGCCTCATCCAGCAAATGCCACAAACTTTCATCACGCAGTATGTCAAATATTCTCCTACCTTGCAGCTGAGCTTGTTGGTGTTCTCTCAAACTAGCTGTTATTTCACACTCCCATACCACGTGCTCCAGCGTACTGTCTTCACCACATTCGCACCTGTCTGAGTCCACAATATTTCGACTTCGGAGCCAGCTATTGTATGGCCCGTGACCTGTAATGTAGTGTACCAATCCGGGAGAGGGTTGAAGGTACTTCAACTTTAACCTCTCCCCTACGGGTGGGAACATATCATATGCTCTTCGACCTGTTTCACTGTTGTTCCATTCTTGTTGCCATTCCGCCAATAGAAGCTTCTGAATGTGCATCTCCGATGTTGCTTCGCTGCCTACAATTTCTGCTACCTTATTTTTTCTGAGCCAGTATATGGCACCCTGTTTCCTTACTTCAAGGTCCAGTGGCCATAGACCAATGGCAACGGTTAATGAATTTGTTGCCACGGTTCTGTATGCTCCTGTCAATCTTAAAAGTATTCCTCGTTGGACACGTCTGACTCGCTGTTTTAGTTTTACTTTTCTTAGATGCTTTGCCCACACACTTGCTGAGTAGCCCACTAAAGAGGATAAAATTGTGTCATGGTATAGTCTTATTGTTTGGACTGGAACAGTAAATTTTTGTTGGCCAATATTAATGATTTTATTCATGACCGCCACTGCTCTTGCTATTGTCTTCTCTAAGTGGGCTTCGAAGTTTAAACGTTCGTCCAATTGAATGCCTAAGTACCTGCACACTGGGTTTCTACGAATTGATTTACCGTCGATTTTTATAGTTGGTTTTCAAGTCAGCTTGCCCGTGAGCAACATAAATGTTGTTTTATGTGGTGCTAAACTCAGTTTGACTTTACTGCATCATTGGCTAAGGCAGTTAAGTACTAGATTACAATATTACTCAATTTCTGCTCTTGTTGCTCCTTCCACGAGTAGTAAAAGGTCATCAGCAAAAGCTATTAGACCTAGAAGTTCAGATATGCTTTGTAATAGTTCAATCACTGGTTCCATTCCTATATCCCAGAATATGGGACCGCAAACGGAACCTTGTGGGCATCCTTTAGTAAGGGTATTCGTGATGAACGAGTTCTGGCATCTTAAGGAAGCAGTTCTAAATCTGCAATAGTCCCTGAAGGTGTAGAATAATCTTCTTGGACAAACATTCTCCCTCAGCAGTTCAGATAGGGCGGGCCACCATAAGTTGTCGAAAGCTCCAGAGATGCCAATAAATATGCCCACTACGTAGTTTTTTGTACTGCTACAAATTATTTCCATCGACCGATTTATGGCATCCTCTGTCGACTTCCCGGTTCTAAATCCATATTGACTAGGATTTATTTCCAGAACCTTCCGGTGGTTTTGTAATTTTTTGCATAGAATCTTCTCTTGAACTTTGCCAAGCACATTCAATAAACAAATAGGCCAGTAAGATTTTGGCTGAAGAGGATCCTTGTCATCTCCTTTCTTTAGAATTACCACCTCGCTTTTCTTCCATATTCCCAGAACTCTACCCTGATATAGACATTCGTTCAGGAGCCTGCATAGGACGGGGGTTAATTTTATGATTAACTCCTGCAGGACCTCGGCTGGAATTCCATCTGGACCGGGAGCCTTTCCTTTTTTTCATTTTGTTTATCGCGGTTATTACTTCTTCGGGTGTAATATTATCTCCTTCCTCTTGACTCCAGCAGGGCTGCCACATGTTCCTTCGTAGTGTAGCTTGTTCTACTGTTTCTTCTTCAGGGTTGTCATCAGGAAGCAAAACATTTAATAACTCCTGCGCTGAGTCTCTCCAATTCGTGGTTAATTGTCCATCTGTTCTCTTTATTGTGGATAGTATTGTGGGAGGCCTAATTTTACCAGCAGCTATTTTGTAAGGAATACCCCATGGATTGTTCATGAGGTTTTCCCTCACGAAGACTTCCCAGCATTTTTGTTTTGTCTCTCTCATCGCGTCTTTGAAAATCTGCCTCTTCTGCCTGTGGTATTCAAGGAGGAAACTTCTATCTGCTGCCACCATGCTTTGTTGATACATTCTCCTCGCTCTTCTCATGTTAGTCGTAGTTTTTGAAGTTTTTCTGTCCATATTTTGTCAATGAGATCTACTATCTTTTTTGGTGGTATCGCCCGTTTCATGGCACTTTGTATTGCAGTCTCTTGCGGCTTTGTCTACATCGAAGTGATTTTCTGGCAAATCCGGTGGAATGAACACATCCCTTAATTTTCCCCATGTTGATGTTATATGCTGTTTTAATGTTTCTGTTGCCACTGCTTTCTTCTGCCTGCATTCTGCCCAGTTCACAGGACAATCAAATTGTGATCACTTGTTGTCATGTTGTCAAGCACTCTCCAACCCCAAAGCAAATTCCCCTCATGAATGTTTGTAATTGTTAAGTCGATATTTGTTCTTGCGCCAACACTGTTGCAGAAAGTAGGAGGAGTATGTGCTTGGTTTCTAACCTCTAGACCCAATTCGCTTAACAGTTCTTCTAGAAGTTGACCTCTCCTGTCAGTCTTCTTGCTGTGCCAAAGAGCAGACTTGCATTGACGTCTGCTGCAATAACTAGTGGATAATTTCCCAGAGCTGCATCTATCTGCCGTATTCTATCTAAGTATGGGAAGATCTCATCACTATACTGGAAATACATGCTTACCATTATGAAGGTTCCCCATGCTGCTCCTATCTCAGCACATACTGTGTGTTCATCACATAACTGCGTAATTTTTGTAACCATTATCTGTCTATTTAAAACGATTATTGCTGCCATTGGGTTATTGCCCTCTGTGATTATTCGTGATGTTGCAGGCATGTGCGGGATTTTTTCCTTGCCAGCAGTATGGTTCTTGTAGACAGATAATATCTGATCTCAATTCCTCAGCCACCTTTCTGATTACATGCAGAACCATGGCGTTTCCTTTAGTATTCAGTTGAGTAACTTTTAACATAGAATGTACGGGTGTCTCGTATGCACATTGCACTGGGGCCAAGGTAGTCTTGTATCTAATAGAATGCGTCCATGGGTCATGACAAACTGCTTGTATGTTTCCTCAGGATCAAATATTTCTCCTCTCCTCCCGAAAATCTTGTGAACTAGTGTCAGGAGCTGAGATGGATCTGTTGGAAGATTTAGTGATCTCAGTTGTATTCTGTCAATTGCCGAAGGTTGTGGGAACATTACGTTTCTACCGCCAGGATGGAGGACTCTTGTCAAATGTCGGAGAGCAAGTGTAAGTGTATTAACTTCTTTGAGTCTAGTTAGTTGATGTGTATCTTCAAAATCGGCGTACAATACCGCTCGATCTGCAGTAATGGCATTCGGTTGACTTTTCACAAAGTTTGGGTGTTTTATTTGGTTGGCACGCATACTTGGTTTGCGAAGATGATATTCATTTTCTTTGGAATATCCGAGCCCACCGCCTCTAACAAAACGCTGGCAATAATACGAGTCAGAGGTGGAGGAAATTTCGTCTAATTGCTCATCTATTAACAGCTGCCGATCTGTTTGCACGCCCGTGCTTACCATCATTTTCTGCATTTCCATCGCCTTCTTCTTCCTAAATGTTTCAGCTCTTGCAGCATTTCTTCGTCTACGAGATGGGGGATTGCCTCTCTTCTTTTGATTTTTCATTCCCACTTTTCCAACTGCTATTTCAACTGCTCTGTATATCAGGTCTGCTATATTCTCCATCGTTTCGTAATCTATCCTGCAACTGGATTGTAAGACTAGCCATAATCTATTCTGTTGACTAGGCGTTGCAATAGCAGTTGATACGTGGGACATTCCTTTCCTTTGTTTTTGCATGACTTACCTCTTTTCTGGCATGGGATGCACGTTTGAGGCATCGACTTCTTATCACATTGATCACGCTTGTGATTGTTCTGACCCCAATGACTACAAGTCTCTATGTTCATTTTGCAGTGTTTACTCACATGTCCGAGGTTCTCTGCACTTGACACAAGTTGGTATCACGGTGTAATCTTTCCAGTTGATTGCACTGAATTCCATGTAAATTTTATGTTGGTCTAGTAATAATTTGCGCATAGCTGGGCTTACTTCTATAACGTGATGAACGGTAGGTTTTTCACGGGGTCCTGTAAATTTAGGGCAGAAACCACTTGCGAAACTCCTCCTTTGATAATTCAACTTCAAAATTTTGCTCATGTACTTTATCTACTAGATCATTTATTTCCAGATGTTTTGGCACATCATATAAAATTACCAATGGTCTCCTCTTTCTTGGAAGCTCGCATTTTAGCGTCTCATTTAATTCTTTGTGTTCCATCAATTTTTTTGACATCCTCTTTAGTTTCTGCATCGATAATTACTAAGTTATTGGTACTCCTTATTTTATTAATTTTTATTTTGTCTTTTGATGGTTTGATTATTTTGGTAATCTGTTCCACAATTACTTTTGGGTTTTCGACACATCTTGAACTCACGAAAAGAGAACTTGTTTTCGCGGGCGTGATTCTATTTTTTGTTAAGCTAGTTCTCTTACTGGCTGCTACAGCATAGCTTGGCCGACAAGTGATACCTGAGGTATCATAATATTTCATATTCACAACGCAAGACCACTCCTTGTGAACTTACGGACAGTACAAATTTCAAAACTTTTAAGGCTAAGTACAATTTATATTTCCTTCTCTGGAACTATTATTATAGATCTTTTGATACAAATTTGGTACAACACAATACATGACATCACTAAATTAGTACTCATGAAAGCAATTTAAATTACTAATAAAGTTTCAGTTCTCATTCTGGTCCAGACAGCATTTCAACAAAGCCACAAACTTCATCAATATCATCACTAGCAACTCAAAGCTTTCATCATTCATGCATTAATACATTCAATATAATGCATGTTAGTGATATCATGAATAGTTATATAAACTTGACCCACAATTTCAGATTGTGATACCAAAGCAATCGTTAAAAATCTGAATAATGACACTGGCAATATGGCTCTAGAGCCACATTTAAGCATAGGCTACCCAGTCTGTAGCCTAGGGGCCTGCACCACAGAGGGGCCCACACCACATGCAACTAGTAGAGCTAAAAAAAAAGGTTGCCCATACATTGTTACACCACAGTCAACAGGGACTGGCACTACATGTATAGCCTATGGGCTTTCATAAAAGTGAAGTAAATTAAATACTAAATACTTGTCAAACAACTTTTAGGCACATGAACTATGGCATCAACATCACAACCATTGTTAAAACAAGACAATTTATAATGAATACTAAAATGCTCTAACTTAAGCCGTACAACTGAAAGTCCAGTATTCATTACAACTCGTAACAGAACTTACGCTATTATTGCAGATCAAGTTATTGCACATGAATTAGTCCAGTTGTGGTTGATACTGAAGGTGTATGATGAATAAATTGTGGTAATTGATGCTACACTAATTAGGAATCCTGATATAAAAAATGTTTCTACTACTCAGAACGTAATTGCGATGCACTTAATGTATGAAGGTGTGTCCCTATCATTTTATTTTGTAGCAGCAATATTAGCAGAGATAGTGGTTAGGCTAAAATGCTGCCTGGGCCAGAATTTTCTTGTTACACCATAAGTCAGGAGGAATTTAGCTATTATTAGTAATAAATAAGTTGCTTTCATAAGCACCATCTTAGTGACGATGTATATCACAATGTAAGCTACTCGCAGTATTGTTTCTGCAAATGAAAAGTTTGTACCTTAGGCCATTAAATAAATTCATTCTAAGTGAAGGATCTGATGGGTATGTGCAGAATACTGAACTGTGTGTAAAAAGCGCTGTTTTGTTAACCATAGGCTTCTGTTTGTACTGATTTCTACAAAAATGTTGAAGAAGAAATAAAAAAGAAGATAGTTATTTCGGTTAAGTTTTGAATTTTGCTAAACATAATTTGTAATGTTACAAAGAGTATATAGCAGCAAAAAAGAAGACACTGAGGAAATAAATTTAACCAAGGTGGAAAGGAAACTGTTACATATTTGTTGTGAACATACAAATACAATGACATTTTATGCATGACCATTTTGGTACTTTTAGTGAACCTAATTTTGTGCTGGTATATTCTTAGCATTTTACAGCTTTTTCAAGCTTTAATTTTTTACATATACTGTGTGGATCTATTAGGAATGGAGTTACAGCATGATACCCAAGGTGCCATACTATTTCAAGTATACAACTGAAGACATCTTTTTGTGAAGTTACGATTTTAAACAATTTTGAGGTTAAGTACAGATTTATGTTCCCTGCTCCTGAATTAGTATGTATCAAGCACAACTTTGTCACTTATACAGATATAGATTGTATACATGATAATCTTACTTCCCTCATTGTTCTCTTAGCATTTCTGTTAATTTTTTCATCCATTTCCTCTTTTATTCCTGTACTATTCTATTTGCTTCTTTCTATTTGCAGCTTTACACTCTTTTACTTTCATCCGTTCTTCTTTGGAATCATTCCATGAAGGCTTTGTTCTTTTGTAGCACATCATCTTTTACTGTAATTTATGAATGAGGTTTCCTTTCCTTTTCTGCTACCAGCTGTCCAACAATATATTGCTTCAGCTGTTTTCACCTGGGTGATTTTAAAGTAGTCCCACTCCTTATCCACAGCCTGCAAGTTGTCTTTAAGTATTCTCTATGTAGCTTTGTGGTTTGTTTGTGAGATTAGTGGTGAACTGTACTGTATATCTTTGATTGATTAAATTCCTGAAAGTAAACTGCAACTGTAGCATTATCTCAGACTACTTCTATGACACAAAGATAGTTAGATACTAAATTTTGTGTCAATGTAGGCACTACAAATAAAATTATTTAGTGGCACAATAAACTGGTTCAATTTCACTAAAGAAAATGAGCAACTGTGGAAGGAAAAAAGAAAACTATGCCAACTGATTACTGCTTTTACCTCAGAGTAAACAAATTAAACCCTAAGCACACTTCTCTGGACTTGGCTATTGAATTTGGGGAAACGTGAGTGAAGCTGCGTGTGTCTAATGTCCATCATAGCAATTGGAAGGGAAAACCTCAAAACTGTAAAGAAATACTTCCTAATAGGTGAAATGCTGAGAAAAGTGTCTGTAGTGTTTTTTTTTTTTTTTTTTTTTTACTTATGTCTTTATGCCTCATTGATTTCGAGGTCATTAGAGGCGGGATTTCACTGGGGACAAGGAACAGTAAGGAATTTGGCCATGGCCTTTTTGAAGGAAGCATCCTGGCATTCACCTGGAGTGATTTTGGGAAACCATGGAAAACCAAAATCTGGATGCCCGGACGGGGATTCAAACCGGCATCCTCCCGAATGCGAGGCCAGAACATTAACCATTCACCCACCACTATCGGTGTCTCTAGTGTGCACTTGGTCATCAGGATTGACTCTGGAAGAAACTTATTCCCTTTGATGAGAGTCACTTTGAAGTGCAGAGACACAGGGTTTAACATGAATACTTCAGCACATGTGGAACATATCATAAAACACCCTGTGAAAAAGATGTTTTGAGAATT
>CM061920.1:183822393-183861235 GCA_031002005.1 Vandiemenella viatica
ATCTTCCTATATGCCACCTCTACTTGACCTACGACCATTTGCTTTTCTAAATTTTCACTCTTTTCGTCCATCTATCCTTCTTTGCACTTCCTGTTTATTTGATTTCTAAATTTCTCTTTCGGCTTCATCCTGAATATATTTGTGTCTTCTCCTCTGATCCATCATCCCCAAAATTTCTTCTGTGATCCAAGGTTTTCGGGCAGCTTGTTCCCTAAAGCCTAATTTTTCTTTATCAGCTTTCGTTATTTTGGTCTATTCGACGTCAGTTGAGCTCCTTTCAGAAGTACTTCTTTCTGCATTCTCTCGTTACAGAGTGTTTCAATTTGTTCACTTTTAGTCTGTATTGCTTCTTTATTCTCTTGAATTTCAGCCTGCACTTCATAGCTATCAGATTATGGTCGGAGTCTATGTCTACTCCTGCGTATGCTTTACAGTCTCGAATTTGATTCCTGAATCTATGTTTGACCTTCCTATAATCTAGCTACTTTTGACCCGTATCCTTTTTGCTTAATTCTTAAATAGTGTGTTCGCCACGACTAGTTTGTATCTTTCACAAAATTATAATAATCTGCTTCGTACTTTCTACTAAACCAAAACTTCCTACAACATTCGCCTCATTTCCTTCTCCCACTACTGCATTCCAATCATCCATGATTAATAGATTTTCTCCCCTTTCACATAATATAGTAATTCTTCAATTACAGCGTAAATTTTTTCTATTTCTTTATCATATTCCTGTAACGTTGGCACGTACGCTTGTACTAATGTGGTTGGGGTGGGCTTAGTTTCTAACGTCATCGAAGCAATCCTATCACTAAACTCTTCACAAAAACTCATCCGTTTCCATACTCTCTCATTCATTTTAAATCCTACACCGGTGACTCCATTGACAGCTTGTGTGATAATTAACCTGTGTTCCCAAGACCAAAAATCCTGTGCGTCCTTGCATTTAATCTTACTAATCCCAACAACATCTAACTTAAGTAGTTCCATATTCCTTTTTAAGTTTTCTAATCTACCAGCCCTATTCAGACTTCTAAAATTCCACGTTCCGACTCGTAGAATGTGTCTATCGATTCTGATGACTCCTCCCTGAGTACTCGCCACCAAGAGATCCGATTGGGGGACTATTTTACCTCCGGAATATTTTTACCCAGGATGAAACCATCCTACTATAAGTAATTTGAGAGGATTACATGGCCTCGGGATACCATTGGAGCAGCGGTTCCCAACCTATGGGTCGCGACCCACTGGTGGGTGGCGGCGTGTGTGTTGGTGGGTCGCGGAACAATCGACGTTTTTGCCCCCAAAATATATCTTTTATTTCATCTATTTAAAAAAATATAACACGATATTTTACAAGTGCAGTAATCATGAAAGCTATTAGCTTAAATTAAAACTTTGTGAGAAAAAAAAAGCTTTCTTAATCAGTCAGCCGGTATTATACAATAACCACGTTGTGAGATATAGCAGCGGCAGCAATCGCGCAATGCTTATGGCAACCCCTGAACAGCTCCTCTCCCGCCCCGCTCTAAGGTGGAGATGTGCCCACATACCACCGGCAGTTTTACTTCTCTGATTGTTATTTTCTTGTTTATGCTTGAATCGAAACCAAAGTATTTGATGCAAACAGTCTTTCTCGGATTGTGAGAGTGAATTGTTGTTTGCGTTTTGTTTTGATTGAGAGCAGATTTAATGTGATTATGGAAAGTTTGTTGAGGACTGGATCGTGCCGTAAAAGAGAGTATCCAGATGGTGAGGAAGCTTCAACCTCCACGGCTAATAATAATATGTTTGAAAATGTTACTGAACCACAACCAAGTATTTGTAATTACAATGCAGGCAGCGAGAAAAAGCAAAAGACGTATCTCTGAAAGTATAAACCGGATTATTTGAAATAAAGATTTGTGTTTTAGGGTACTGAAGAGGAGCCAATACCTCAGTGCGTGATTTGTTGTGAAAATTTGTCCAATGAAAGCATGAAGCCATCAAAACTTGCAATGCATTTGTCAACCAAGCATCCTGAGTACGCGGATAAGTCTCTTGAACTCTTTCAAAAAAAAAAAAATTATCTTTCGACAAAATTTACAATGGAAAAGTCAGTGTCAGGCCAACAATCAGTCTACCATAGCGGCTTACCAATTATCCTTGTTAATAGCAAAGCAGGAAAATGCGACTGATGTGCCAAGTCATATCTACACCTACAAATCGCATTTTAGTGGTTGACTAGTAAGTTTACCATTGTGTTTTCCGGCTCTCAGCGTTCCATACTTTCATACATTTAGGTGAAGTAAAACACAATGATAAACCTACCAATTAACCACTAAAATCTGGTCTGCAGGTGGTTTCCACTAAAAATCGACTTGGCAGACCAGTCGCATTTTAGTATGCTGCTCGAATTACTTCTAATCGTGGAATTTCAGCAGTTAACTTGATGAGGTGGTGGTCTGTGCAGTCGCCTCCCGGTCTATAATATGTTTGTTGTATTATCTGTTCTTGTTTTTGTTGATAGTACATCCTTTGTACGAAAATTTGCCTTTTCGTAGGATAGGATAGTCGATAGCGTATCGAGGTCATAGAACAGTTCCCATTCGGATATTAGATAGACTCTCATATTAGGTGGGTCGCGAAATTTGTTTTTGCTTAAAAGTGGGTCGTGTACCAATAAAGGTTGGGAACCGCTGCATTAGAGTAATTAATGCTGTGATTTCCCGTTGTCTTCTGCATCCCCAAGCCGTTGGTCTTTTCTGATTCATCCACCTTTGGGCCGTTTCCAACCACACGGGCAAGAGGGTTCCCTGGACCATTTCCCACTCTTCTGTCCTTCTTTAGGAGTCAGTTGGCAAACAGTGGGCGATTCCATGTAATGGGAATCTTTCAGTCGCCAGAGCCTCGTCTGTGCAAACAGGGTGCACCACATGAAGGAGAAGCTGACATTTTGTTGGAAGAGCCTACTATAGTCTCTCTCGGACCCTTGCACCCCTTATTAAAATTGTGCAACTAAATTTTTTAATCATAAATGGGATTGTGAAAATAGTTATTTGAAATGAAAGTGCCCTTAGACATTCGACGTTTATTCAAAATCTCATTATATGGCTTTCTCAATAGTCAGCAAGCCGCAAGGACGTTTACAGATTGGTTGTGAATAGTTTTCCCTCAATTTACGTAGAAGTGTGCATCATTACGGCGAGTTCTACAGGCCTTCCGGGATAAAACCTACCGGCAAATTCTTCCTTGGAGCCGTATGTGCACGAGGAGAGCTCTTCCCATCTCCGCTACCTTCAGATTCCAAGTTCCATGAAGCTATCATTTTTTGTCCAATGGTTGCACTCTAGTAAACTCAAAACTGTTTTTGGTTAGTCCATATCGTACGAGAGAGCTTGAAATTTTACATGTTACGAAAGTATACTAAATTCACAGTTTTTTAGAGTTTAGGACGCTCAGTATTAGGCAACTTCATATGAAGCGGACGAGGCCACATATTGGCAGAATATTCTTAAAACCCTTTCTGAAACTCTCCCACGAATTTCACTCAAGCCTTAAACAATTCTGATCATGACGAATGGTTCTTGTCCTGTAGCTATTTTACGTCGCGAATAATCAAGCCTATCATGAATCATACAGTGATGTGGATAGCAGTTTTAACTATTCGTACCCGCTGGGTGTTTAAAAAATTCACTTCTGTAGGAAACACTTGAGAAACTAGAGCTGAGTAGGTAACTGTCATGTCTTGCAGTTGAATAACTCCCTTCAATTTATTGACAATGCTACTAACTCCACCCTGGGTTATTGTAGCCCCAAACTTGCTTATCTCTGGTCGCTTCCTGAAAGCTTATAAATATATCACCAGCATTCACCACTCGCGTCTGCAATTTCGTTTATACTCATTAGTGATAAAATTTCTTAGGGGGCGTCCATTAATTACGTGAGATGAAATAGGGGTGTCCGGTGAAATCTCACGAAACCTCACCATTTTTTTTTTTTTTTTTACTGCTTAAGGTCTTTTAACAGCGAGGTCTTTAGAGACGGGAAAGGATGGGGAGCAAGGAATGGGAAGGAATTCGGCCATGGCCTTTTGAATGAAGCATCCCGGCATTTGCCTGGAGTGATTTGGGAAGCCATGGAAAACCCAAATCTGGATGCCCGGACGGGGATTCGAACCGCCGTCCTCCCGAATGCGAGGCCAGAACGCTAACCGTTACACCACCACTCTCGGTGAAACATCACCAAGGGGGAAGGGGGGTGGGGTGTCAGCGGAAATCTCATGTGAGGTATTTTACAGTGGGGGTCCGACCAAATCTCACAAAGACTCACCAGTGTGGGGGAGGGGTCCAGAATTCCGGAAAAACACCTCACACACTCTTATTGGAATAATTTCACTTGCACCATTACAATAAATAAAAAAAACCTGAACAGACGGATTACCTTTTAGTTTCCGACATTGAGTATGGGCAACTTAAATTAAATTTTTACACGACAGCACGGTAATGATATGCCAATTCAAACGGTAAAATCCGATTTGTAAAATGGAAGTAAAAAACAGTGTTCATCGTGGCATTATGGAACTAGGTATCAAATATTCATCCACTAACAAAAAAATTGTTTTGGTGTCTCCAATAACGCTCACCTAATTATCCCATCACGATTGTGAATTCACAGACAGTTCACACTGGCGCCCTATTTCCTTGGCTACCCGCCAGTACTGCGAGTTTATATCAGATTGTAGCGAGTGTGGGGGAGCAGGCGCCACTAGAGTTGGGATGTTGAACAGGGGCGGAGATACGAGAGGCTGTGGCAGCAAGCGTTCTGTCAACCTCGTACCATCCGACTTCAGTGGACCAAGGATAGAGTTCTGCACGCCACATGTTCTGAATAAATCTGATCCTTGAACTGCAAATTGTTTTTTAGTGTTCTTTATTTTGACTCTTGGCAGAACTCAGACCAATCTAAAAACACTTGTCAGATATAACCATCTACTAATCAACTAGCAAAACAAGAAATATACTAAAAGCAAATTGTAACAGGAGCCATATTTTACATTGACCAAGGCTTCAAAAATCAACGCTCTGGCTTCGTATTCGGGAGGACATGGGCTGGAATGCT
Organism: Vandiemenella viatica; assembly: GCA_031002005.1. NCBI lineage: Eukaryota > Metazoa > Arthropoda > Insecta > Orthoptera > Morabidae > Vandiemenella > Vandiemenella viatica. The sequence continues at coordinate 183,827,497 of CM061920.1, forward strand.
CGAGCTCTCTTAGGTGAACGCCGGGATGGTTCCTTCAAAAGACCATAGCTGAATTCATTCCATTCCAGTTCTCTCCCGCCTCTAATGACCTTGACTAGACGTAAAGGCACAAGTAAAAAAAGAAAAAATAATTTACTATACCTGTGGACTACACCATTTTACCGTAGGTTGAACAGTGGAGAGGCAAGACAAAAATAACATAGCATATTGTGTTATGTATAAAATTAAGGCACACCCCATTGGCTCAGTTGGGTGCGGTACTGTGATACGTTGGTACGGGATTAACTAGTTCGAGTCCAGCTAGGGAGGAAATTTTCATGATCATGAATTCTCCGGCAGGATAGGAGAAGAGGTGGTGCACGATTCCTAATCACCAGATCGAGTACCGAACTACTGAGCGACGACACTGTTGATGATGATTCCTCCGTAGGATGGAGACGGCAACCTTGGTCGCTCTGTGTCTTTCGAAAGAGTAGGCCTGAATGGAATGGCACCGGGTATTGTCTTTACAACATTACCTGAAAAACTTTATTGTTTCTTTTGATGCATGAATCGCTGTGGTTACTTTTATAAAACTTGGTGCATATGTTCCTGATAGAATGCCTAAAAATATTGCAGGAATAAATCAACTACAACCCCATCCCTTTTCTGCTACACTGGGGGTTATCCGTTTAAATACATATAGAAAATGGGACGACTGACATAAAATTTGATTCACAAGTGCAGAAAACTGAACTCTGTTGTGAACTTCAATATTTACTGTGAGTGCAGATTATCCGAGAACATACCGGGCAACGCTGGAAACTCTGTTGGTTTATTACTAGCATCAGTATTTAACACTGAAGATATTTGATTGGATTTTTGAACCTCCCTCTCCTATCTGCCACGCATCGGTATATCTGGAACTTCCTCTGCTTTATTTGTTTATGTTAACCTTCATTTATCAATTAAACATGGTTGACTACTACTTCTTTAAAAAAATTGAAACCTAATACAAGACTCAAAATCAGTTTTCCCGACAGTAAAACCCTCTCAGTTTGACTCCAACCCAATCGTTAGAACAAGAATTGTTCATTTAACAGTTTTGGATAAATAATTGCAAAACCTATGTTCAGCCGGTAGGTAGCACTTCCGCAACGCTCCCATCTAACTGCGAATTGGTAATAAGGATACAGATATGCTTTTACTATTTTGAGATATATGCCCGAACATGAATTTTCCCAAGGATAAGATTATGAAAGATCGATTTCTAGAGCGAAAATATTTTGAAAATGCTTCTTTCACAGACAGAATAACTCAACAAATATTAATACAAAGTTTACAATGTTCACAACAACTTGTTGCACTCATTTTTTTTTTCAATTCTGATTTCTTTTAAAAGATCTTCACTTTCAATTAGACTCTAAGCCAAATGACAAAAATGTTTGTTTCTTCACGCGCATTTGGAGTTTTAACAGTGTTAATAAAGATGGGTAATACATCAACAGGTTTTAATCAAAGATGCTAAAATTTGAGTAGAAAAATATCAAATTAAATCAAGACGTTATGATTTCGAACATGTAAGTACATATACATTCAATTCTTCTTGTTAACATTATCTCGTGAATGAAAATCACTGATGCGCATACAGACAAGCAGAAATCTATCAAAAAATATCAAAATAATTGCAAAGGACTACGGAAAATAATAAAGCTCCAATTTTTAAATAGCTATCTAACACTAAAACTTACTTAATGTTGTTCATAGAGGAAAGTAAAACACCAGTAGAGATTTCCAACTGAAGCAACAAGGTGGAATAAAAGTGGTAGTGAATGTACGGAAGACGTGCAGCTGTGTTTGAGAGATTAAGGAGAGTTGTGGTACAAGATAGTGGCAACCGATGTCTGCAGTTTAGTTTGCATGCCGAGGCAGTAAACTGCCCTTCCTGAGGAATGTTCTCTGCTCCACTAGGCTAGCCTGGAGGGCAGTCACGCCAGAACCTCCGCAAATAGCAGTCCGCACTGCGGGCAAGTATACACTAAACACACGTTCAAACAGTCAGCCCTCTGAAACCTACTCTGCAGTCACGGATGCTATAATGCATTTCATGTCTGCATGTTTCGTCAATGTTATGAAAAATTGGGACTATTTGTATAGATTTTTAACTGAATATATGTCTAAGATCAATTTAAATCCTATTCAATTAATCATATATATATATATATATATATATACGTGTGTATCCCCTATATTTCATCCTGTAGCCACCACTACCTAGTGCAGACGAGTGGTATTTGTGTGTGGTAGTAGCATGGAGTTTCTCATCGTGCCCAACGTTGGCCGCATGCCAGTAGCTGAGTTTGTGTGTGTGGTAGTAACATAGAGTCACCGATCGTGCAAAACGTTGGCCGAATGTCGGTATCTGTGGGGATGTGGGAGATATGGTGTCTGAACGTGGTCAATCAGAGACATTTTCATATCGACCAAACACGTGTGTGTCCGTATTTGCCACAACTACATAGCGCAGACCACTGGTGTTTGTATGTGATAGTGACCTCCAAGTCTCTGGTCGTGCACTATGGTGGTTAGATATCAATAGCTATGGAGGTGTGGGAGATATGGTGGTCGATCTAGGGAATTTTTCTATTTCTATCAAAGACGTGTGTCCCCCTATATTTCACCTTGCAGCCTGAACCACGAAGCACAGACAACTGGCGTTTGTGTGAGGTAGTAGCCTGGAGTCCTCCATCATGCAGTATGGTGATTACATTTCGGTAGCTGTGGGGGTGTGGTAAATACGGTGGTTGAAATTGATCGACCTAATATAAAAATAGACATGTGTGTCCCAATATTTCACTCTGCAGCCAAAACTACCTAGCGCAGTCCACTGGTGTTTTTGTGTGGCAGTAGCCTCAAGTCTCGTGCACCAAGATGATTGCATGTCACTAGCTGTGGGAGCGTGAGAGAAATGGTTATTGAAGTTGGTCGACGAAGGATGTTTTCATATTTCGACCAAATACATGTGTGTCCCTATAGTTCTCTTTGCAGCCATTAATACCCTGTGCAGATCACTTGCGTTTGTGTGTGTTTGTAGCCTAGAACCTCCCATTTTGCTCAATGGTGGTTGCATGTAGGTAGCTATCAATCAAAATTCTTTACAAACACGAACGAAGTAGTGGGTACCAGCTAGTCTGGATGAAAAGCTATTCCTCCATTCTCTGTAATTTTCCACGTGACTATATCGTCAAGACTACACAACATCAGCAGAAAGAGTACATGAGAGACCGCTATAGTTGAATTGGGAAATTCCTGTTCTTATCGGTGACATACAGAACAGAAACCACTATAGTAAACCTTAAACCCATATCCACCATAAAATTGTACAATAACTACTAATTCCCGAAGGATAATGATATGGATGCAAGAACTACCCGTGTTATGAGTAAGTATAAAAATTAGTTAAAGACTTCCAAGTACCGTAGTCTTGATATTTAAAAAATCAACGATTTTGTTTGCAGATGATATCAGAACTATATAAATTAATGCCGGCGGGACGGGGATTCGAGCATGCAACCTTTCATTCTGGTAAAAGTCCAGAAATCCAGTTTTCGATTTTCCATGGTTTCCGTAAATCACTCTGGTAGGATGCGGCGATGGTTCCTTCAAAATATCATGGCGGAATTCCTTCCTGTACCTTGTCTGCAGTCTTCTTCTGGTCCTAATGACTTCAGTCTCGATGAGCCGTAATGCTATAACAAACAAAAAAGAATTAGTTGTATAGTCAACGTAATAGAAGTCAAATGAAATACAAAAATGTGATAAACTGGTACAGTTCTGGGCTGTAAGGAATCCTAGCTGGCCGATCTTAAAATTATGAGCCAGAAATTGTCATTCACTAAGTATCGCTTATTATTTTATTTTTGAACTGGCAATCAACATCGAGTTCATTACAGGCGGTGAAGGACTATGGACAGGGAATGGGAAGGAATAGTGGAAAGGAAATCCGCCATATCCTTTTGAAGGAAGTATTCTGGCATTAACTTGTGTTATTTGGAGAACCCATGAGAAACACAAATTTGACCAGACGGGGATTCGAACCCGTGTCCTCTAGGATGCTAGTCCAGAGCATTACCACTCTCCCACCACGAATATGGTGCTCAGTATTGGCTTGCTCTTCTGATTTACAAGAAACATTACTGCATGTGATATAACGAAATTAACGCAGGATTGAACTGTCAGTTCTAAACATAATTTTCTACCTCACATGACGTTAAACCAAAAGACAAATGAATCGGTCAACCAAACGAGCAGTCAGTTGTAAGCTCCACACGACTCTTACTCAACACCAGTTGATTAGATTTCGTATAGATTCTTTTTCTGATAGGGGAATGGGAACCAGAGAAGGAGAAGAATTTTTCAGTGGCCTTTCGAAATAATCATCCTAACTTTTTCCTGGAATTCAGGAACCACCGAATACCTGACATCGGATGGCCGCACCCGCACTGGGCGTTCTCTCGACCGAGAGGACCGAATAATTAAGATTTATAATATTAAAACATCTGTTTTATTTCCAAATTGTAATTTCAGTCCACCAGCGTAACATACACAAAAACTGGAAAATGCTTATATGGAACCTGAATGAGGTTTGGTAACTTTGTTGCAGTCTTCATAACATTCGTGTGTAATGTTTGGCAGCATTTCCAACAGTTGTTTTTTTGTCTCTACTGCGCTTGCTTTCCCCTCCGATAGATTCCGCGTCTACAATCCCACATCTGTTAATCCATCACGTCCAGATCTATTTACCATCGACCTTTCAATCTCTTATCACGATCGAGGAATGTCCTGGATCGCTGTACAAGCCAAGACTGTCCTAAGAATGCAACAGCAAATCCCGAATTCAAACCCCAGGCATTCGCATGAGATTTTAACTATTATTATTGTTGATTAATTGCGATTAAGAACATGCAACGGTGGCGTAAACTTCATGAAGCTTTACTTCCTGCTCTTTCAATGGTTGAGATAGTAAGCTTAATCCTCAGTAAATTATTCCAGTCTCTTACTCCCTTCAAACTGTTTGTACTTTATTATGCCTGACATATTAATTATTATCTCTTTCTTTCCACCAAAATCCAACTAGGTCTCATAGGCAATATATATATGCTTCGTAAATACTCCCTGCACTCTTATCACCCATGCAAAATTTTGCCAACTGAGTTTATTATTAAATGATACGTCAACAAATTCTCTTTTTCCTTCAACAAGCAACTTCTCTTAATTTTAATTAATTTAATCGCGATGAAGCGCTTGCTCCGGTGGTAATTTCCCTTCATACCCATTTATCCCCTTTCCTTACCCCACCTACTTTTACCCTCCATTAATTACAACTTTAAATTCTTTTTGATAAATTATTCGTCATTGCTCTTGGTAATTTATTCCAGTCTCTGACCTTACCCACTATAGAAAATCGAGAGCCAGCATTTGGTCATGGTTATCGTTTCCTTTCAATGCAACTCCCCTGAATTTTCCGCCAATATATTTCCACGCCTCATCAACAATATACACCTTGTACACTACCATGACCCCGTTCCTGTCTTCCAATAAATCCTATTTCAGCTTCTTTATATTATTACTAGCTTCGAGACCCGTCAAAAATGACGGTTTGAACCCAATAATCTGGCAGTTCACTTTTTTTTGCAATTGGCTAAATATATGGAATTGTTATTACATAATACTTATGTCCTTGATTTTGTAATGTTCTATATATTTCATTTGCAGTTCACATAGCGATATAGTAGTAACTTCTACTGAATTAATGACGATGGAAGTATAGAACCAATAAAATTAAAAACAAATTAGGAATCCCATAAAAACTTTTGCAATTGGTGTAATATCAGTTTTATTCCTGGTCCAGGCACAATTCAGCACGATAAATATGAAACTATTTCCCCCGCATTGAATAATGGCGCTTATAAAAGCAGTTTAAATGGTTTGTAAAACTCATTTCAGAGCGAATCAGTTGTGATTCTGGTCAACTTAGCCACAACTTCCATGAACATTGTATTCGAAAACCATAGCCTTTATTACCCTCATCTGAATAACGACAGGCAGCGCCTATGGTGGTAGTCTGAATTTATTCTGGAAAAGCTTGCATGAAAAAGCGAATATTGACCATTTTTAATGAAATCTTCGTGATATGAGTAGCATACTACGGTTAGAATATTGGAGTATTTGACTGTGATTTATTTAAGTAAATACATTTTACTTTAATGACGGAAAGTATAATATCAAAAACGGATAACGGTCATTTATCCCGGTGATACATTTCGCGATTCGTAAATTTGGTGTAAACTTTCTCCGAGTTTTTTAATTAACTTCATTGTTCTTTTCATCTGCCAAAAACATTCTTAGGTTATGTTTTAACCTCGTTCTTATAACTGGTACAGATAAAATAACGCAAACATGGAATACTCTTCTCCTTGCATGAATTTTTGCATCTATTTGTCGTAAATAAACAAAAAGCAACATGTAAATTTAAACGAACGTACCAATTGTTACTTTGTGACACGTAGGATTGCCTCGCATTCATTTTCCATCTCTGCCCGCCGCCATTTGGCTGCAAGAATATCGTTGTTGAATTGCGAATTATAAATTGAAATCATTTTTAATTACATCTTTCGTGATATGAGTACCTTTTTCTGGTTAGATTATCAGAGTATTTGGTTAAGATTTTATTTAAATAAATGCATTTTTATAATTTCGAAAACGGATAAGTGTTATTTATTTGACTAATACATTTCGCATTACGTTTCTCCGAGTTTTTAATAAACATCATACTTCTTACAATCTGCCAAAAAAAATTCTTAGGTTATGGTCCTTATAACTGATTCAGATAAAATAGCGTAAATATTGAACCCCATTCTACATTTCTGTGTCTAACTGATACAGATAAAATACCGTAAATATTGAATCTCCTCCTTACATGAATTTCTGCGTCTAGCTGTAAATGTACGAAAAGCAAATGATGGAAGGAATGTAATATGGTGGCTGTTGATTGGTGAGTGAAAGCTGGCACGTGATCGTTCTCTAGCCAATAGCTGAAGCAGCTATAGACGACGCATCCAGTCTCCACCTTAGCGTAGGGGATCACTGATTATGTTCTGCGGTAATTTCCAGAGTCAAATCTAGCAGCCCTTCTTTGCACCCCCTTCAACTCTTGTATTTGATACCCAAATGTGGGTCCCATACTACACTACTATATTCAAGAAATGGTCAGAACCAATTTACACTGAATTTGACTGTATCAAACAATTTGCTTAGGTTGAAAATGCAAGTATAATATGAAGAAACCCCTTAATATCTAATTAAACGATTTAAATATCCTTACCAAGGCAGCAAATTCTTGTAACAAGTTACGTCTGGAACCTTGGAAAATGGAAGTTAGGATCGCTGAACAAGAAATAGAACTTCAGACCTTTCGAATATCAGCTAGTACATTACTGTTCACTCACCAACAACGTTTTCCGCAGAAAGAGATAATGCTAAATGGATCATCATATAAACATCAGGCAACTTCGTAGAACTAGCAGGCGTCGTTTCTGAAGAGGACAAGATTATCATCCTTTGCTTCCCAGTGAAGGAGGGACTTTGATTTTTGCCGCAACACTCTACACAACTCTGTTGTCTGACTGACTACTTCGATGGGCGCGGTAACCGTTACGCCCCACAACTCCCACGGCGACCATCGAGGATGGTCGTGCGTGGACTTCCTACTGATGTACCCTAGCAGACAAAGAGGCCGCCGAGCAAAACAGCGGCGGCATTTTCGCCTCGGCTGTACATCAGATGCGTCGCCCAGGCACTGAGGAGCGTCTGGCACTGTACATGTTCAGGCCTGCTGAGCGTGTAACGCAGGAACAGCTGACGAGTCTCCTCATCGGACACAAGGTCCGATTGTAAGAAAAAACCACCTAGCAGGGTACGGGTGCAACCTGCTGCAACGATAGCCACCAGACCCATTACAGGTGGTGTCCTGCCAAGAAAATTCTATGCGCTGACAAGCCGACGCAACGCGACGACATGCCGGCGCCTTCACATAACAAAAAGCATCCCAGCCGACGGCTTCACACGAGAGTTGCAGCGACCGGATCCGTAGCTCCGTTGGTGCGGTGGCAACCAATACTCAACCAGCGGCACCGCCAGGCCTTCGCCATGGACTGCATCCGAACCGACGGCATCAGCGTCATAATGGAGCTTCTGAAGCAGCAGACCTTGTTATTGAGAAAAGTCTTAACAAATAATGCGAAAACTCCGAATCGAACACATCCAACTAACACATACCGATGATGACAACCTAGGTGCAATGTAAGGAGGATCTCAAACAGTGGATGCACGAGAAGTAAATTTGAAGGTTATAAATTCGATATTTTAAGGCAAACGCGGTATTGCTACACAACTACAGTGTTCAGAAGAGTTAAATACTATCAATCTGTTGGATTAATTGGAACCACAATTTCCATTTATTCGGTTACTACTTAATTTAAACTTGTATCTAGCGTCTGCCAGGTCTACATTATCGTTAAAGACTGTAGGGTTTGTAGAATATTACCTTCTTATCAAAGGAAAAAAACTACAAAAGAAATTCAGACCAGGGCCACATTCGAAACATGTGCAAACTAATAAATACGGAGAGTTGTCATCAAATTATTACAGTTACAAACAAACATAAATACAGTCATACTGAAAAATTACAGCCAAAACAAAATGAAAACTAGAAATGGATATTTACCTTAGTTACATTAGCTGCCGCTCGGCATAATGGAAAATGAAAATTAAGGCAATTCAAGAAAAATGAAAATCTCAAGTAAACCAATTTTATTCGGAGTACTCGTTTATTGCACCATCATAACTTTATCAACGTGTTGTTTTGTTGGTTAAACAAATTAATTAAGAAAGGAGCGTAGAAGAGATGAATCTAGGTCAATGAAAAATAATTTCCTCTGTTCCAAATCATGACCTCGAATTCTAACTGCTGCCAAGTTGTTGAAGTAATCAAATTTAGACAACTTAGATCTGAAGATGTGGGAAGAAAAGACCAGAACACAGAATATAGTTCAAAAATCTTCGTTGTAGAGAGAGATGTTTACTCACCGTTGGTCCTGTACTATCATTGACTAGTGAAACTAATCCCATTAGGTTCTGGGTTGATGTGCTCAATCGCCTGTAATCTGGCAAGTACACGCCGTATCCCGAGACTAGGCGTAATAAGCGCTCTCCCTATTGGCCACGTGGCGCAGTCGCGGCTCATTCCTTCCAACGAGGCTCCGCGCCGTGAGGGAGGCAACGTCTGCAATCACACTATTGCTGTCCGTCCACTTCGAAAATTAAATGAGAATTCACTCAGCGAGGTTTGTTACATCGCTTGCTTTCGGAAGGGAAAGAGGTAAAATTCGTCGCCCCGGTCCACGCTTTAACTCTCAGGATTGGAGGAGTTTCTCCAAGTTAATCTTGGCTTTGAGTTACAGTGTCAGCACCGCACTTTACTTTGTTATTTGTTGCTTTTATATAAATTCTTTACTAGAATGTTTAGCATAATTTTTTTCTAGAAGCAAACTTCCTTAGATATAAAACAAATATAAATAAAACATATATACATATTTCTGGTTAAATTTCCTGGTAGCTTCTAACTTCATTTTAAAAACAGTAAATAAATAAAAAGCTGAATACTCCTACTCAAAATAATAAGTTTGTAATTTAACCACACACAGAAAATGAAAGTAGTATCGAATGATTACTTGCATACTCTTCCAACACATGGTTTGGGAGTTTTGGGCTTAACGTATGATGACGCTTAATTCAAAGGGATGATTTACGGGAACATCAATTTTAAAAATAAGTGTATAGAATATTTCGTAACTTCATATATTTCTGGACTAAAAGTATAGTTAAATGAGTTTGGAGCCATATTTTAATTTTGACGAACTCACTTGTCGCTTGATATTCGTTATATCATGTAAGCAAAATATAATCGATATTGTCGAATCTAGTGTAAACAATTACAGATAAGGTCTTTCGTATTCCAGTAATATGTAAAAACCAGAGATGTTTCCTTGATAAATCTGAATATGACGCTAATGAAGTAACTGTTGAGATGCAGATTGTTTTGCGGAACTGAGCAAGTGGATGTTGGATGTTGTCTTACCGGGATGCTTTCATGTCTTAAAGGTTATTCTGTCCTCTTCACCACGCTTCCTTAGCTGATAAATTGATTTCATTAATAAATCGCGTTTCTCGTTTAGTTTCTCCCAGTACTCTGCATAGAGTCCATATTTCACCCTTGTGTAATATACGAATAAAATACTGGGGGTCGAATGGGAGTGAAATGCGTTGTTGCCGTTATCTGCAACAATAACATATTGATTCATCAAGAGAATCCAACTAGCCTCTTTCACTCCAACTCCTACACGTAACCTACAAGAGGTGCCCCTGTTAAACCGAGTAACCCAGTGGAAGGTTGGGTAACTGTTCAGTCTGCCAGTAAAGGCCCCTGCCAGGCAGACCTCACACACCACGCGCCTGCACGCCGGGATACATATACTACTCCAAACAGGCGCAAAACAACCAGGAAAACAAATAGAATCATCTAGAAGCTAAGTGGGACTATTTCTTACAGAGGTCGCCGTACTACCACACAACGGAATTCCTGCGCCAGGCCGCCTATATAAGCGTAGCCGGCCGCTCCACCGCCAGTTCCAGCCTGACCGCTGAACCAGCGTCAACTACAGAAGACCACCGGAAGTTCACGAGAAGTCGAAGCCGTCACTCTACCCCGGATCAGGACCAGGCTGAAATTCTCGACGGTCTTCTGATAACTGTACCCGCATTTGTTTATGGTTTACCTGTAGTATTGTGTACCGCGTAATAAACTTCAAGGAACCGTTAAGTGTAGTTCACTTCAGTAACCAATCCCAGCGGGAAGCCGGGTCGGCGAGCCGATCAGTGTTGGAGGAAGCAAAGACAGACAACAGCTTCAGCAGTGGAGGGGGACCACAAATCCCAACAGCGAAGGAGGTGGAAGAACTGTCTTTTAAAACATAAATCCACACATGTCTGATCTCAGAACGAGCGGTGTTGTGGTCAGCGTCTATACACCAGGTTGGGTGCGGCTGAGAAATGAACTCTACGGCTCACAATCGTAGTTTTAACCTTGTAGCGGTTCACAAACCGTTCCCTAAGACAGTCAAGTAATCTATATGCATGATGCAAACTTAAGGAAGTATTGCTTCAGGTGGTAATCGGAAACGTCAGTCCACCACGGCAATATGCCATGCAACTGGGTCTAAGGATTCTGGAGAGTCCAGAACACCATGTAAGAAGGAATCGGAGCCTTCTACTGGAAACCCACCAAGCAACAAGCTTAGACCAAAACGAAAATACTTCTTTTGTACTCTTAATGTGAATTCACTTCTGAAGATTGGAAAACTAAAAGAACTAATCAAAATTCTTAATGACCAGAAAATCCTTGTACTTGCTCTACAAGAAACAAGATATACAGACAGTAATATGTTTTATTCAGAAGACCATAGGATATATAAAGGAAAACCTGGGAAGAGAGTGATGAAGAATGTTCCCCACCTTGGAACTGCGTTCATTGTGAACAAGAGCATAGTGGAATCAGTCCAAAACTTCCACTCACCATCTGAGAGGCTCTCTCTCTCGACAATAAAATGTGGAAATAAAAACTATACCTTAATCAATGCCCATGCTCCAATCAATGACGATAACAGGAAAAATCAGGATAAAGTGGAAGAGTATTGGGAACTTTTAGAAAACGAAATCCATAAAATTCCAACAGATAACGTCAAAGTGTTACTCGGAGATTTCAACGCACAAATTGGGAGAGAAAGAATTTATAAGAATATTATAGGAGAGTTCCCGGCACACAGAAGAACGAACAGAAATGGAATTAGGCTTGTCCAACTGTGCAAGGCCTTTAATCTCAAACTGATGTCTACCTTCTTCAAAAAACTGAGCAGAAAACAAACAACATGGCGCTCCCCAAACCCAAACCTTGGAGAATTCCAAATTGACCACGTAGCTATCTCCTCCAAGAGCCAAAAAGAGATCCAGAATGTCAAGGTGAGAAAGGGAGCCAACATTGAAAGTGACCACTACCTTACAACTATAAAAGTGAGATTCATCCCTCAAAACAGACGTAACAAGATAACAAACAGGAGAACTAAATTTGATGTTAAAATGCTACGAAATAACTCAGAAATAAATAAAATATTCAAAGAAAATTTGGAAAACAACACTGCAATGAACTGGGATGATCTGAGAACAAAAATAACCGAAGCTGCCCGCGAAGTATGTCCTATGAAAGGAAATAAGAAGCATAGATGGTGGAATGAAGAATGTGAAGTGGCCATAAATGAGAGAGTGATAGCTCGAAAAAGATGGCACTCCCATAAAACTGATGAGAATTTCCAAACTTTCGACACAATCCGAAAACAAACTAGATCTATAAGGAACGTCAAGAGGAAACATGAAAAAAGTAGACTCATACAAATTAATGAAGATTTCCCTAAATTTAATACAAGGAACTTTTATAAAATGTTCAAAGAGGAAATAACAAAGTATCAACCACCAAATATCGGCTTTAAAGATGAAAATGGAACAATTGGCCTAAACAACAAAGAAAACTGCAAAATTTTGGCCCGTTATTTTGAAAAATTACTGAACTGTGAAGAACCTCAAGAAAGACTACAATTCAGTCAGTCTCAAGCAAGCATAAACCATCAGAGCCACCAGATTAGAAAGAAGTCCATGACATAATCCAAGGTGTGAAAAACAACAAAGATGCAGGGGAAGATCTGATTGTTGCAGAGTTGTGGAAAGAGGCAGGTGGTCAGGCTAGGCAGGAACTGACAAACATACTGCAGGAAATCTGGCGAACAGAAAAAATTCCTGACGAATGGAAGAACGCACTGATACACCCATTGCACAAGAATGGCGACAAAACAGATGTGAACAATTACAGAGGAATTTCCCTGGTAGCAGTGACATATAAGATACTGTCAAAAGCTCTTCAAAACAGAATTGAACCAGTAATAGACAAACAAATTGGAGAATACCAAGGTGGGTTCAGAAAAGTACGATCCTGTGTAGAACAGATTCTAAATCTGAAAATACGAGACAGGGTTACAAAGACCAAAAACTATGTTATAGTTTATGTGGACTTCAAGAAAGCCTAAGACTCAGTAGATAGAGTCTCATTACTGAACATTTTACAAGAATTTGGTGTTGACTCAAAATCGGTCAACATAATCAGGCAGACACTCACTGGAACAAATTCAAAAGTGAAATTTATGGGAGAGATCTTAGAGGAATTTAAAATAAAAACTGGTGTCAGGCAGGGAGATGGGCTTTCCCCAATTCTTTTCAATTGCGTTTTGGAGAAGGTAATAAGAGTATGGGAAGAAAAACTCAAGGAAAGGGGAATTCACCATGAGATAAGATTAGGTTCAAAACACAAAGGGGTTGGAATAAACTGTTTGGCCTTCGCTGATGACATAGCTGTTCTTTCTGAAAGTATAGCAACCGCACTTGAACAAATCAACCTTCTGAAAAATATAGCAGGAAAACTTGGACTTCAGATCTCTTTTGAGAAGACTAAATTCATGACCAATATTAGGGACTCACCCACAGTACTAAACACAGAGTACGGAAAAATTAACAAGGTCAACAAATTTAAATATCTAGGTGAAGTAATTCAGATTAATGGGCTTGATAAGAAAGCAAATATATCAAGAGCAAGAAAACTAGAACTAGCATACCAACTGACAAAAGATACATACAACAAGAAGAATCTATCAAGAAACACTAAAATCAAACACTACAACACAGTAATCAAACCAGAAGGACTGTATGCCTCAGAGTGCTTGTTCTCTATGAAAACTGGAGAAATAGAAGAGATAGAGAAAAGGGAAAGGAAAATCTTGAGAAAAATTTGGGGACCATTAAAAACTGAAAATGGTGAGTTTAGACACCGGAGGAATATAGACCTATGCAAACAAGAAGAAATTGAAAGGATGTCAGACACGATCAGCAAGAGGAGAATCAGTTTCTTTGGTCACATAATGAGAATGGATAACAATAGACTTACAAAAAGAATTTTCAATCATGTTATCCAGAGTAAGAACGCAACCACTGGATCCAAGGAGTAAAGAAAGATATGATTGAGATCGGAATAACAGAAGAGTTAATACAAGATAGAGCAGCTTTTAGGAGATTGATCCAAAATTTCAAGGGTTTCCGGGAGAAGGAGAAGAGGAAATGTAATAACATATGGACAGAAGAAAGGAGGAAACAACAAAGTGAGAGGATGAAGAACTATAGTAAGTCAAGAAAAGAAGCATCGAAATGAATGCACAGGATTACTTTTCGTGGTTCTTAGATGGCCGATACCGAAGAGAAGAAGAATAAAATACTATAGTTGACACATTTGGCATAGTCTTCACAGATATACAACAACGCTCAGTCTGACGGGGTAAAGGAATTAACCACACTAGCTCAGATCTGGAACTTAGAACTATTCTTTTAAGCAGTACTCACACTTGCCTTAACCTGCCCAAGGTAAAAACCATGACTACAATCATTTTACAGAGCGGGATAGAAGGCGCTCATGTAAATATTTCAAGACTTAAGTCAATTTTGTTGCATCGTTCCAGCTCTTCATCTTATTGTTACAAACACCCCTGTCTTCTTACAGCCACTCTGCCTGCTAACCACATTATTGATGGTAGTTTTGTATTAAATGTCTAAATTCGGTGGTCCTACTTAACGATTGTCTGAAATTAAAATAAGTTTATATTCAGCACACACCGATTCCATAGACAACATGATGTCTAAATTCGGCAGTCCTACTTAACGATTAGTCTGAAAATACGATCTAATCTCGAAAAAATAATATCCTTTCCATTCCTACCACACTCACGTGATCTTGCACCATCAGATTTTTAACTTTTCTGCTCTTAACCGTACACTCTTCGAGGAACTTAATTTAAACATGAAAATACGCTCCGATTATGGCTGGACAACTTTTTTAACTCAAAACCATGTGATTTCTACGGACGTGGAATCGATAAACAACTACAGCCTTGGCGTACTGTTGTAGTTAGTAAAGGGGGTATATTGTCGAAGATTAACTTGTTTCTTATATGCACCTGATGTGTTTAACAAACTTATAAAAAGACAAAAAGACGCTACCAACTTATGCTCCAGCATAATGCGAATATTAATGGAAGCAACTGAGACATTGGTCTTGGTCTGTAGTGTTAATTAATTTTCAGTTATAAATTAGAAGAGATTTTGTTAATTTCAATTTCTAGAGCAGTATATACCTATCCGGGTGTGTGAGTCTCTGTATGTGAGTGACGGTTAACGTTTGCTGGTGAATATTTTTGGGTGGTGGCAAGTTTAGTGAATGTCCTAAAGTATATGTGTTGGTGAGCGCGTATGTATGTTTTATGTTGCTGGTTGTTTGCCCATGTGTGTGTAATGTCCTGTGCTGAATGTGCATGTATATGTGGTTACATTACGTCTCATAATAATAATTCCGTGTGGTCCTAATGACCTAATAATAACAGGGGTTTCTACTGGCTGCGCATTTCGCCCCTATCGTAGCCAGTTTATCGTTACCAGGGACCAAGAGTTTAACGTGGAATCCGAACCACGGAAGCGTTCTGCCGTACTTCACATTACACAGCAAGCTGTGCCAGAGGTGAAGTTCGGGTTAAGGGCCTAAAAAATCACCACGCGACATGGATTCGAACCGGGGACCTTTCAATTCCCGGTCAGATATTTTAACCACTGGGCCACCAGACCGCTCTGAATGTGTGTGATGTGCGTGTAGGTGAGCGAAAGTTGGCTGGTGAGTGGGCGATTAGGTGAGTTAGTGCCTTGGTGAATCAGTGTGTGTGTTATATAGTTATAGCATTATGTGGCGCGTGTGTTAGGGTGTATGTATCTGAGTGTCAAATGGTGTGCGTGTGGACAGGTATTGACGTATGCTGGTGTGTGTTATGTGGGGGCGTATGTTAGTGTATGTGTGTTGGGATAGCAATAGATACTCAGTGCGTATGGAAGCCTTATGCCCATACGCTGCACCAATCTGTGAATACGGAAATATACAGTGCTTCAGTAACTTGTCTCTCTCGGACCGAGATTGTGACCGGTAACATATAACCATGGCATTTTACACGAATCTGTTTCAACGCAGGTCTGAAGTAGTGAGCATAATTATCATTAGATCCCTTAGCTACCAGTTTAACATAGGGCTTTCAAGAAGATTCACGTTCATGTTGACTTCACAAGGGCTTTGTTACGTTCCATCTAGAACAGTAACTTCACTACTGCTGCGCTTGTCGTAGAATGTCCGCCAACTCAAAAATATTGGAGTAGCTGCTGGCTGTAGATGTAAAGCCAACAATGAACACTGTCATAACGTACGCCTTTACTCTTTTCTGGTAACAGAGTTTCAAGTTAGCATGTATTCCACCACTGTAATGTATCGTCTTGCAGTTTAACATGCAGTTCGAACCATGGAGCTTCCAATGATACTTGACATGATCAAAGTAATTCTTTGAAAGAGGTTAAGTAAACAGATCAGATTAAGTGCACGTAAATATTCTCTTCTAGATACGGTGCTTCGAATTCTCATAGCGGTTGCTTACCTCTAAGCTACCAGTTTATTTTATGTGATAATAATGATTAGGGAAAAAGGAGGTAATGGGAGTCACTTAAACAATTAATGAAATAAAAAACAAGAATCAGATCAAATATTTATTGCAAATGTTTTATTACAAAATTTAATTTCTAAAAAATTAATTGAGATCAATTTTAAATCACTTTTGCAAGGTATTTTGGTAATTACAAGTTAAAAAAAAATTTTCTTTAAAGTTTGACCACCATTGCCCTTACATGCGGACAATCATGGTCAGCTAGCGGACAACACATATCACACATACAACCGTCGGCTGGGTCAATGCCAGTGCACTCGGAATGAGCTCACAGTCCGCAAGAAGTGCATTTGTACCATATTCCGTTGTTTTCTCAGATTTCACCGAATATTGGGCATCCGTTTCCGGCATCTTCTGCGTCTTTATCCCGTCATATTGATATAAGTCACCAGTATTGACATCGCAAACCGAAGAATCCTGAAGAACTTGTCTCTTTGATTTCTTGATAGACTCCTTCGCTCGTATGCCCTTTACTTTTGGAGATGCTGGTCCCTTCTTTGCGTAAATCTATTTTGACATTTTGCTTCTTTTTGTTTTCACTTTCCGTCAGACTGTCTTTGAATTGCGTTGAAGTCAAAATTGTAGCATGTTGCTTCTTTTGGTTCTGTCTTGAACTGACAGAAGAAGATTTCGTAGGAAATGGAATAAAGTCTTGAAATTTCTGCAGCTTTTCTAATTTGCTTTCAGTTTGAGATGCTGGGACAGGCAGTGGTTCAGGAATGGATGGACCGACTGGATTTTCACGCAATTATTCTATCGTGTCGCTAGCAGCAGTAGGTGCAGGGTCATCTGATTCATTTTGCACAACAGGTTTAGTTTGGGGAACCTCAGTTGCTATAAAGTCTTCTTCCGAAAACACGTTGGGATTTATTGAAAAAATTCCAGTTGCCCTAATGCCAGATTCTCCCTTGCTGATAGAAGTTACGCTAGAGAATGCTTTTCTCACTAAGGACGCCATATCATAAGGAGTTATTTTTTGCATGACGGCTTGTCAGCAACATGTCACATTCTTTCTTATAAGCCGCTTAGTTTTGCAAGAAATGAAACGTATGCGGTCGTAGAGATAGCATATGAATATGGTTCCTATGCTATATTCGGGAACTGCCAATGAGATATGACTAGCGTGATTATCAAGTATTAATATGACAGGATCATCGGCATATGGTTTGGCATAACGAGTAAAATGCTGAAGCCATTCCAGGCAAATACTCTCTTTAAGTCAGTCTCTTCGTTGGAAAGATGAACATCGGTGGAACGAATCCACCAGCTGCAGACATTGTACATAACAAGGTGATGTTTTTCTCACTTTCCCAAATTCTTATAAATCCCACTCTCTTCTCACCTATGACAACTAGTATTTTTCCTGGATCTTGGACGGTTCATAATAGTTGTATGTATTTTTTTTTTTTGGACAAACTTATGCTTCTCCATTAGTTCATCCGACAGTTTATAGAACAATTCCACCAATGTTTTGTTGAAAGCTGTATTTATGTTGACACCAGTCACTTCCGGCTTGCTTATACAAATCTTGTTTCGTCTTAAGTATCCTTCTATTTTATCGTGTCCAGCAATTTTTGAAGATTTGTTGAAGTCGTGTTTTAACCGCAAACTTTCGGCATAATCGAATGTTATTTTCCTTATCTGATTAGCGGTACGACCATAGAAAATATTTGCTGTCTTTCCTGATATCTCTTTCTCCATCTGAGCAGTAAATAGGCCTACAGTTTTCCAACCTAGACTTGGCTCCGTGGAAGATATTATATTAAATCTCTTCTGAAGACTTGAAAATGGGATGTCAATTACTTCAGCAGCTTTCCTGATTGAATATCCCTGCTGTTCTATAAATTGCACAGCTTTTTCCAGCAAGAAAGATGTATAGGGAGGAAACTGACTGCGTATTCGTACTCACGAACAGAGAGTTTGATGATCATGACAGGTGGAGACTTGGTTGTCGATTTGAAACGAAGTAGGATCCAACTGAGCAGAGATTTGTTTATACATTAGTGATGAAAAAAATTTCAAACATAACAGAACCAAGTAGAGTGATACATATCCGTTATAGAAACCACAATTGCAAGTGGAATGTCTTTAACATCAGACATTTGTGATGGATATAAAACCTTACGAAGGATGAAATATAGTATTAGTTCTCTGGAATGGTGGTCACGGAACGGCTATAACAGCTAAGAACAGGTTCTTTCTTGTTTCAACTGACATAAACTGGTATGACCTAACGAGATCTAAAATACGGCCAACAACGAGGTAGCAAATTACCGCTGATAATTTCTTTTTGTGAACCACACGCAATACTAGTTAAAATTTCAGCTTTAATATTACAACCAATTCTCTTCATATATTCACTGTCACCAGGTAAACGATACGTTACGACATGAAAAAAATCAGTGCCGTTTGCCTATTAAGTCGCTATCTCCTCAACATCTCCCCCCACAGCAACCAGCAGAGTGCATGCAGTTAAATCTGAAGCGTGCGGGGTCAAAATGCGAGCCGTCCACAAAACGCACACCTTGTCACGCACAGTGGAACCGCCGCCTGCGCCGAGTTCTGTTAGGTTCCAAGGATGTATGAGGAACAACCGCGAGATGATTTTTCACGTTGAACAAGAACTGGTAAGAAGAAGTCAGTAAAAGCCTATAGTAATTGAGGCTCCACTCTATGATGAGGTGGTGTTAAAGTAAATTGAAAATTGCTTCAAAGTTATACCACATGATTTTATATATTTCATATGAATCTAAATTTGGATTACCATAATACCTAAAACGGTTAATATCAGGGTACCTAAATTCCAGAAAGAGTAAGTTCTGATTGAAACACATTTAATTTTTAAGTTAATTTAATTGCGATGGAGTTCAAGCTCCGCAGGCAATTTTCCTATACATCCACTTTTCCCCTTTCGTGTACCCTACTAATGTACTTTTACACTCCAAAAATTTCAGCTTTAAATTATTTCAACGTTTTTGCATAATTATTTATCATTTCTTTTGGTATCTCATTCCGATTCCTGACCCCTTACCTACGTAGAAAATCTTCCCACTCCATTATGCTTGAAGTCGAGCGCCAGCTTATGGTCATGGCCATCTCTTACCTTCCATGCATTACTCCTAATTCTTATACCAAAAACATTCCACGCCACATCAAAAATGTACTCCTTGTATATTCCCATGAGTCTCTTGACCCTGCTCCTGTCGTCCAAAGAATCCCATTCCACCTCTTTTATCATATCGGTTATTTCCTTAGACAAATCTAGAGGGCCTTCTTTGTAACTCCTCCAAATCTTGTATCTGATACCCATAATGTGGGTCCCATACTACACCACCATATTCAGGCAGTGGTCTGACCAAAGTTTTGTTATCGAATTTCTTTACTTCTCTGGTTCATCAGCTCATCACTCTTTCCAACAAGGATTTTGAAACCTTTTCCTGCTACCTATTCAATTTCAGAGAACGTTTCATCAAATGGAAGGAAGGCAAAAGTACAGTAGAGTCAAGGTGGAATCAAGGAGATAATAAGAAAGGAGGAAGAAAATTTATTTCCAAAACAGAAAATAAAGAGAAGTAGAGAACCTGTGTACTATTATAGGAAGGTGAGGAGGTTAAAGAGATTGGTAAGAAGAGAACGTAACAAAGTTGAGAGACAGCAGGGTAGAAGGGAATATTTAAAACTACCAAACAAGCAAAGAAGGTGGCTAAAGATGGGTTTATGAAGAGTATTAGCAGTGCAGGGGGACCATTGACTGATGCTTCTAGAAACTTCTATGGCTATGTTAGAAAACTGAGGGGAAGGGAAGGTGTTGAGACGGTTATAGATAAGGATGGAGAAAAAGATACTGAGGATTTGAAAAAGGCAGAGATTTTAAGTACCTGGTTTATTGAGAGCATTAGGTACAATCAATCAGAAACGAGAGAGTCTAACTCGGAGAACTAGCTTAACAACACAATTAGAAATGAACAACAAAAAATTTGAAATTCATCCTAAGGATATAATGAAGGAAATAAGAAAGCTGAAAAAACATAAAGGGACTGGTGTAGATAATATTACTACAGATATTTTAAAGATAGCCGGATGTATCTTATCTTGAAATATTATTTAAATTGAGTCAGGATACTTGCTGCTTACCAGAGGACTGAAAAAGTGCGATAGTAGTGCCCGCACATAAAGGAGGGGTGAGAAATAGAGTTGAAAATGACAGGTCGATCAGTTTTACATCAGTGGTAGGTAAATTAATCGAGAGATTTATATGTAACCATGTCATAAATATATATAAGGAGCGTAAGTTGTTTTCAAGTAGGCAACATGACTTTAGGCAAGGATATTCATGCGAATCTCAGTCGGTGGGATATATGCAAGATATTTCAGATGAAATGAAAAAGGGAGGCCACATTGATAGTGTTGCACTAGATCTTTCAAAGGCTTTTGATAGAGTGAACCTTAAAATGGTAGTAAATAAGGTAAAAACTATTGGAGTGTATGAGAAAGTGATTTACTGGGTAGAAGAATTTTTAAAAGGTAGAAAACAGAAAATTATGGTAGGAAAGTATCAAAAGAAGTGGAAGTAAAAATGGGAGTGCCACAGGGTAGCATATTGGGACCATTGCTAATCATTATTCTAATTGAATTGGTGAGATGCAGAAGGAAAACATTCCATGTGACTTAGTTTTACAGGAAACTAAAACAACGTTATAAAAGGGAGAGAAAAAGTTACTATTGGTGGTTTGTAGTACTAATTGAGGTTAATATTTTCCACTTGTTCAGTATCATGTAATGCTCTTCATGACCTCGTAATTAACATCCAATGAGCACGGAATATTTTCCTTTTGCATGTCACTGATTGATAAATTAAGTATATTTTAAATATTTCAATTAATTTGAAGTTTATTCCAAGGTAAAATTAAAAAAAGAATTATAGCAGAATTACATTCAGAAATACTTGTGCACATAAAGGTAGGTAAAAAGCAGAAATCACAATATATATAAAAATAATAAACAAAGAAAAGAGAGTGACTATGTTTGAATAGTGTCTCCCTCTTAGACTGTCCTCAAGCATTTAGTCAAGTTCTTCTGCGTCACTTTCCACAGACCATTGCAATATTGTGTTGTAGAATTTTTTATGTTCATATAGAATGTACTGCATTATGTTGGCCACATCCATGATCTTTTTCTGGTCAGTTGGAACTTTATGGTCGTAGGCACGGTCAGCTGATAGCATGAGGTTACCACGATGTTTGTATAGTTGAAAAATATCACTGTTCATTCCATTTATGAATTTGAATGCTGCAACAAACCCTTTCTGATCTCTCCTGTATATGAGGTGTCTGTATTAACTAATCTGGAAATCAGCTCGATGCTGGAGACTCTTTGTATACTTATTGAATATTGACGGCTACCATTCCTTGTATCTGATCAGTTTTGACAGATGGCACTTCAAATGGTGATTTTTTTCTTTGCATTTTGATTGAGGGTGTCATTCTGTAAAGGTGTGTTTATTCGAACTTGGCGTCGCACAGTTCTCTTCAACAATGGCAGAATCTCTATCACACGGTAGAAAGCTATGTCCACGTATTGGGAAGTTCTGATGATTTTTTTGAAACAGGCCAATCATGCTAAGACTCAGTAGAAACCTGATGAGGGTGTGGTTTCGATTTTGTCGGCCACAGGCATCACTGAACACATGCAGAGTTTTCACTTCAGGTGGTATGCATGTGTTTACATAATCACACAGAAAGCTACGAACTTCGTTAGGTCCCTTCTTACAAGTTCCCTCGTGATAAATATAAAACCCAGATTTACCATTTGCAAGGTTGTGGATACAAAACACAATGTGCGATAATTTCCTCAAATTTCCTAAGATAAAACATTTCCTGAAATTGAAGTAAAGGAAGAGGGAGATTTAGTATGCAATCAAATACTATTCCTCCTTCGTCAATTCTGTCTTTACATCGTACGCTCTGCCATAGAAAGTCGGTACTAACATATTAGTAACAGCAAGAAGGAAAACATTTCTAGAATCTTTTCTATTTGCATTTCACTCAAATTTTAACATCTTGTTTTAACCTAGTCGAGGAAGTTTTTCTCTGTAAGGGTCAATAGAAGGAGGTTGAGTTAACGAGCAAAATGGCAATCTCAGTTAAAAACGGCCAAAAATGGAATGTTTTCCTTCTGCGTCTCACCATTTCAATTAATAATTGTGTTGATTGATTACTATCAGAAATTAGATTGTTTTCCGATGTATAAAAGTATCAAAACGGTAGAGGACTGTAAACAGCAGCAGGGTGATCTAGACAGAACATCTAGTTGGGTTAGTAAACATGAGATGAAGATAAATGCAGAGAAGACTTAGCTTATTAGATACACAAATAAAAAACTAAAGGTTGATTACGATTATAAGTTGGGAAATAATTGCTTATTGAAGACTTGAAATGTAAATATCTTGACATTACATTTGATAACAAGCTTAACTGGGCAGGACACATTGGTCAGGTAGTAGGAAAAGGTTTCAAAATTCTGCAATGCTTGTACGAGAGAAGTAAAGGAATTGGGTTACAAAACTTTGGTCAGACCATTGCTTGAATATGGTAGTGTACTATGGGATTCACATTTTGCGTATCAAATACAGAAGTTGGAGATGGTGCAAAAAAGGGCTGCTAGATTTGTTTCTGGAAATTACCGCAGAGTGCAATTAGTAACAAATATGATAAATGAGCTGGAATTGGATTCATTTGAAGACAGGAGGAGGATGAAGAAGGTCATGGGAGTGTACAAGTCGTATATTGGTGATGAGGCATGGAAAGATATTGGTGTAAGAATTAAAAGTAATGCATGGAAGGGAATGAAAAAGGAATGCTGGCACTCGATTTCAGGTATAAGGGTGTAGTAAGATTCTCTTTTTTGGGTACGGATGACAGGGATTGGAATAAGTTACCAAGAGAAGTGATGAATAAATTACCAAAAACGTTGAAAGAATTTAAAGCTAAAATTTTCAGAGGGCAAATGTAGCAAAGGGAGAGGATAGGTGTGTAGGGAAATTGCCACTGCGGCGTGCGGTCCATCGCTATTTAATTATATATTAATGTGTCCTGCCCAGATGAGCTTGTTATCAAATGTTACGTCAAGATATTTACAATTCAAGTCTTCAACAAGCAATTCTCTTCCTATCTTATTATCATAATCAACGTTTAGATTTTTATCTGTGTACCTAATAATCTGACTCTTCTTTGCGTTTCCCTTCATCCCATGTTTACCAACCCAGCTAGATATCCTGTCCAGGTCACCCTGCATCTGTCCTACCAGACTAGTAAAGTCCCGTGAACGTGTTATGGGCACATACAATAGTTGCACATTTTTCGGGTTTTAAAATTAATAGTACTAACAATTTTTTTGGTTTGGTAAAGAGATAAATACCACAATAAAGAAATAAATAATAAAACCACAAAAAGCTGACAAGTATCCATCTTTTTCAGTAACATATCAATGGCGTACTTCTATTTTTGTTATAATGCAAAAGTATCCAAATACACACTACAACACCTGCTTCAACTACGGCAAACAAAAAGCTATTAATTTATAGTTAATGTAATTAATAACTAACTTAAAAGAAATACTTTTCTTTTCTGGAATTTCATATCTTCGTAGTTCGCTAACTACATAGAACAATTGTTATTAAGATAAGTTGAAAACCTCGATTTTGTAGTAATATTTCTGGCCTCTGTTATTCCGGAAACGAAGGTTGGGCGCGTGACGTCAAAGCTAGACAGGCTAACACTGTCGAGGTGGCCATGGTTGGCGACGGACAGAGCGAGGCCTAGCGAAATTGTAAAGTAATACATTCGATTGTGGCATTTCCTTGTAATTATTTATACTCAGATTGCAGTTGCTGGAATATGAATAAACCATAGCAGTGATCATCAACATCAACCACAATTTCTGATGTGATCAAATGATTTTTTTTTTTTTAATGGCATTTGGCAACGGAGGCCATACAGCCAGCTCAAGGTAATTATAATTGCTTTCAGTGTATGGACGCCACAGGACGGACAGGACATTCACACAGACACACAACACTTAACATCCATGCCCGCGGCCGGATTCGAACCGGCGGCCTTCGGCACGCGGAGCTAGCACTCTAGCCCCTACGCTACCGAGGCCGGCGATCAAATGATTTACAAGTTCTGTTGTTCGACATCATTAAAGTCAAAACTGACATGTACACATATCGCGTCCATTAATATAGATTTCGTTGTTTGAATTTCAAGTTACGGGTACAGTTAACCACCCAAAATCAATACAGATCCATAATCTAAAGTACGTTCTCCAGGAGGCATGCAAATGGGAAAAGTTACTATGTTAAAAAATATTTAGTACATTGTGTTCGAGAGCTCCAAATCAAACTTAGGCTCTTAACTGAGTATTATTACAAAACTAGCAACTATCATTCAGGACTATGTGGCATTAGCACTGTACCTACTTTTTTCAGATTTTGAAAACAAAATGGACTTCACGGAATTTCTTAAAATGCTAAACAAAACACCAGAATCTAAATAAGTCGCCAATGTACGTATAAACTCGAATTTTGTTTAAATCTGAGCAATAGCAGTTAATACCTGGACAAAACTACACGACAAGTGCAGTGAAGTGTTACAGCTTCAAAATACCCTAAACAGTAAAAAGCCACTCATTGAGACTGTATCTCGTTACTGAATTACCGGATATGCTGTAGTCATCACTACATGCTGTACGCCTTAACTGCTTTAGTCGTTCCGCCCCAGTCATCTTCTGACAGACTGAATAGTCGCTCAGGAGAATCACTATGGAGCAAAACAGCGTCAGCTCCTTTGGGGACCTAAACACGGTAGTTAGTTCGCAGTCAGGTATTCTCTCTCCTGACCATGTTACTCTGTCGTACATAATAAGACCCGTAGCTCGCCTCTGATAACCTCGACGTTGAAGAGGTGTAAGGCGCAAAAAAAAATAAAATAAAAATTATAATACAATACAAGACCTGTAGCAATTTTAAACGTTTCAGAGGAACAGTACATTTTAAAGTTTATCAAGTTCGATCTTGACATGCAGGGTGCAGAGGGGGGGGGGGGACTTATTTCCTGGTGTATTCACCCAATTTCAGTCACTACTCTTTTTCTGTCTTCCTTTTTCTTCTTACTATTGTTCTGGGTATTCAGATAGCATCAACATTCACGTCATTGCAGCCACATTTCGTTCAGTTGTCACAAGTTCGTTTTATAATAAATACCTGGTGGAACGTTAATAACCTTTCAGAAATTATCGTAAGTTAAGACTTCTATCTATACCATGTATATTGCCAGAATGACGTTATTCTCCTGAGGTCACAGTACTGTTCACAGACCGAGCCTTTCGGGTCTACATAATGCCACATACACCATACCACGCTAAAATCTGTTGTTTCAATATCTGCATGAACGAACTCATAAGTTCGGCACTGAGATTTGTGTACTGTAAATAATATGAAATGATCCAGCATCTGTTGCCGAATAGATGATCATCTTTAAGAAACGCTCCTATCAATCTAATTCCATGGTGGAAAAAAGGTGTGCTTCAAGTTTAAAAAAATAAACGTCTGAAAATGAATTTTCCCTGAGATGAGAGGCTGAAAAATCGATTTATAGATTAAATGAACTTAGCTCATAATTTTTAGCCAAATCTTCAGAACTGTTTTCGTCAAGATAGCCGTTACATTATACATATATGATAAACGTTAATTTACACATGATGAACAGTAAAAAAGATCATGAAAACAAAAGTAACTAACTATCGGTACTTATTATTTTCCAATAAAGAAGTAAAATTTTATGAAAAACTTTTAACGAATTACAGTTGATCGTTCGAATTCTCCTTCAACATTCTACTTCGAACGAGATGTTATAATATTTTACAAAAAACTTGATCGCAAGCAATAAAAATAAAAAAAAATCTGGCAACGGGCAAAAATTAAAATCACAACACCAGCATTTTGTATAGAGGCGATTAAGGAAGATCAAATTCCAGTTACGGTAAGCTCTGTCTTCAAACCGCTTAGAGTTAGACGAAAAACTGCTTCAAAAGCATTCTTAAAGATGGTCGGTACAGTATGAACTCGCGTCTGTCATACATCCTAGTGTCCATTGCAGTGTTTTAATGCCCTCAACCAAACAATTGTTGCCACCGTCGAACCATGCATTATGACTACAAGTTTTAGATGGTTTTCCCTAATCTTCATGTTTTCCTGCCTAAAAAATACTTTCTCAAATCTAATCATCAGAAAGATAGAAAATGCTTACACTCATTGCAGATCAATCGCAGAACTAGCTTTTCTTTCTTAGCATTGATCTTAGGTAGCGGCATTAGCTGTAAACGGTACGTTAAACACATCTTTCTCAATAGAACCAACTTTCACTTGTTCAACCAGAACCAGCTCTGGCACAGACAAAATGCGTACGCACTGCAAAGCACCACTAGATATTAACATTAGTGTTTGTAAATTTGTCGACCAGTGTGTAATAGTAGGTTTTCCCGGCGAATCTGATACTTGAAAAACTCTCGGGCATGCGGCCGGATCAATTGATCATGGATGAACGAATTTTCGACGACGTAACGCGCCATCATCTTCAGGTTGCGTCAGCTGGCCGGCGTGAGGAGCGCAGTCCAAGGACGCGACTGCTGAGCCAGTTTTTTTTGTTTTGTTTTTTTTTACCACCTTTCATTCCTATAGCAGAGGTCCAAAGGCGGGCTGTTATAGACCGGTGGCTCTTTTCAGCATATAGTTGTTACATTAACTTTATATTCATATACATTTTTACATTTGCCTCATCATGTCTTTTTACATTATTTTTGAATATTTTCTTATTATTATTTCTATACTAGCTTCTAGCCCGTCAAATATGACGGTTTGAACGCCATATTCTGGCAATTCATTTTATTATTATTATTATTATTTTGCAGTTGGTTAATTATACGGGATTGTTATTAGATAATGCCAGTGGCCTTGATTTGATAATGTTCTACACAGCAAAACAGTAGTAACTTCTACTGAATTAATGAGGGCGGATGTATAGAACCAATAAAATGAAAAATAAATTAGGAATCCAGAAACTTTTGCTATCCATGTAATATCAGTTTTATTCCTAGTCCAGGCACACTTCAGCACGAACTACGTTCTCCCGCATTTATTAATACCTTCAGTAACTTGGCGCATATGAAAGCAGTTTAATTGGTTTGTAAAACTCATTTCAGAGTGAATTACGCTGTAATCAAATGTGTCGGTGGGCTTTCTGGTCAACATAACCACAACCCTCCATTAATATTGCTTTCTAAAATCATAACTTCTACTACTCTCAAATGCTGTAGTCAATCGCAAGACATATTGTTTTTAAGCAGTGATTCCGTTGTAATACAGCCTGTAGACTACCATTATTTTCAAGCAGAAATTAGGTGTAATACATTCTGGACGGGCATAATACAGTTAAATGTACTACGGAAAATATTTCTAGAGGATTCTTGCAGTTTACTACAGCAATTCCTGGCAGAATCGCGATCTCCAGTAATACCGATTTATTTACATTATTTTACTTTAAATGACGGGAAGTATAATATCAAAAATGGATAACTGCCATTTATCTGAATGATATATTTCGTGATTCGTACATTTCGTGTAAACTTCCTCTGATTTTTTAATAAACTTCATCGTTTCTTATCTCCGGACAAAAAAAAATCGTAGGTTGTGTTTTAACCTAGTACTTATTATTGATACAGGTAATATAACGTACACATACAATATCCTTATCCTTACATGAATTTTTGCTTCTGGTTGTCGTAGATAAATAAAAAGCAATATGTAAATTTAAACGAACGTACTAATTGTAACTTTGTGACACATAATTGCCTCGCATTAATTTTTTTCCTGCTCTCCGTATTTCTAATATCTCTGCTCACTGCTATTTTGCGGCAATAATATCGTTGTTGTATTCCGAGTGTCATATCGCTTATACTGTAAATAGTCATATCCTTGACAGTTTAAATCTAATCAAAAGTTTATATTAAATCTCATTTAATAGTTAACACATGTATCAAAAACTAATGGTATCATATATAATGGCAGTAAGAATTTATTCTGGAAAAGCTTATATGGAGAAACGAATTAGTAATTTTTAATGATATCTTTTGTTATATGAATACGTTACTCTGGTTAGATTATCAGAGTGTTTGGTTAAGATTTTGATAAATAAATGCATTTTACTTAAGATCACGTAGACTATAATTTCGAAAGCGGATAACTGTTATTTATTTGACCAATACATCATTACGTTTCTCCGAGTTTTAAATACACTTCACTGTTTCTTATCGTCTGCCGAAAAAATCTTAGGTTATGGTTTAACCTAGGCCTTATAACTGACACAGATAAAATAGCGTAAATATTGAATCCCTTCTCCTTACATGAATTTTGGCGTATAACTGATACAAATAATATAACATAAACATCGAACACCATTCTCCTTACACGAGTTTCTGCATCTAACTGTAGTAAATAAACAAAATGCAAGGAAGGAATGCAATATGGTGGCTGTTGATTGGCGAGGTACGGCTGTCACGTGACCGTTCTGTAGCTAATACGTGTAGCAGCTATAGACGACGCATGCAGACACCACGTTAGCGTTTTATATAATAGGATTTTAGAAACTTATAATCTAATTGTTTTAATTTCTAAGTGTTCTAATATCTAGAATGAATCTAATTTACGTACATTTTTTTAATGGCTTCCTTGTACACACAATCCCAAAATTGAGATGTGTTTCTCAGAACTTCGGAGTCCTCATATTTAATAGTATGCCGCGTCTTTAGACAATGTTCCACTATTGCTGATTTTGATGGCTGCTGCAGCTTGGTGTAACGTTTATGTTCTCTGCATCGTTCTTCGATCGTGCGAATGGTCTACCCGACGTATGCTTTTCCGCACTCGCACGGTATGTGATATACGCCAGGTTTCCTAAGTCCCAGATCATCTTTAACCGAGCCAAGTAGTGCTTGAATCTTGGCTGGCGAGCGGTAAACGCAATTGATGCTTTGTCGGGGTAGAATTCTGCCATTCTTGCTCTGTACATCGCCGGCGTACGGGATGAAGGCTGTGGCTCTTGGCTTGTCCTCCTTGTCAGTTGGTTCTTGAGTGGTCTTCCGCCTGAAGGTGCGCCGAATTTGGCGGTTGTCGTAGCCTTTCTTGAGGTGTGCTAGTTCAGCAGACTGTCTTTTATGACAAAGACATTTATAGTGTAATAGTTTTTATAATCTTCCTCATTCAGATTTTCAGGGATAAAAGCCCGACAAAAACGGTTGTCTCCTTTCTATAAACCTCTCAACCATCTTAACCAACAATCATATCTTTATCAAATCATACCATCTTGGTTCCTTGATGCCATTTCTGCTCCGAGATTGCTGCGTGAGTGGTAATATTTGGTCCTGCACCCGAGAGGACGTGGATTTGAATCCCCGTATGGCCGTCGAGATTTCGGTATTCCATGGTCTCTCCAGGCGAATGCCGGGATGGTGCCTCCAAAATGCTCTTACCGAATTTCTTCCAATTCCTTGCCTCCACTCCTCTCCCATCTTTGATGACCTCTATATAGAGGCGGCGTGAAACCCAATCAAAAAAAGTAATGCTTTGGTAGTGCGCTTCTTAAAACACTTTTCTGTCAATATCAAAATATACTGTTCTATTATGTCTCTTGTCTTAATCCTTATCATTATTTTTAAGTTCATTTATTTCTGTACATTTTAGAGTCACTTTTTATGTATTCGCTAGACTGATTGTATTATTAATTCGTTTCGCCTTTTTTAACGATGTGCTGATTCTAAGGATTTAGGGAAACAGATAATTAACTGTGTCCTTCGACCATATATCAGCCCGCCTCCCGGATTTTTCTCAGGGGAACGAAACTATATCATGCTCCTTTTAGCTGCGAGCATAGAAATGTTTTCTGTATTCAAAAAAAAAAAAAAAAATCAAAAAAAAAAAAAATCAAAAACAGGCAGTAGAAAGGAAGGATCATCAATTCGGAGCGAATAAATGTATTAGAGTTATTAACAGCGATGGGAGATTTGAAATCTGCCACATTTGACACCTTTACAGTCTGAAAAAATGCAGCCTCATAATTTATGAAACCAAGTTAACAGTGTATCGTCGATTTAATCACAACTGAACAACTGCGACTCCAGTGATATTGTCTGTACGTCACCTCACTTCCTTAGGCAACAGAACCACTTGAGACCCAGGACTTGTCAGTTTGTATAGTACAGAATGGCTAAGTCGTAAAGGGATAGCGGTCGTAAAGATGTACCAGATAGTTAGAAGATGCTCTGTATCCAGCAGTTATTTGGGATTGTTACTGACTCTAAAGGGTAGTCTTACGACATGTTCAAGTACAACCCAAAGTTCTCCTCATCCAATCGTGTCTCCCGTCTTGAAAATGTTTACGTATGAAATTTGTTGATGGAATGATAATACTTGATTAATTTTTGAAAAGCAGTCAGTATTGTACCCGTGCGTCTACTATAAACAAATATATAATATATATTATTTCCCCTCCACCCCCCCCCAAAAAAACCCCCAAGAATAGTAGAAAATTTTATATTTCTTGATGTTAATTTGAAAATCGCCGCCATGTTGCTCGTAGCTGTCATTTAGTATCATGTGACGATAACACAGCGGCAGTGTGCTAATTTCGTTGACAAAATGAGTTGTATAATTCACAAGTGGTGTGTAGTGCTTCATTGTGTAAACATATTAATTAAAACGCCTAACAAATCGTTTATTTACGTTCCAAGAAAAGGAAAATATTCGGTGAAGTGCTAAAATTTGAAGGTCCGCGCCTGGATTATTTGTATACAAAATCTGTGATATGTTTTTGTGAAGATAACTGACGTAAATTTTTACTAAATATTTTATTATGTTTAATAAACTACTTACGTCATAATTTTGTTCTGTGATAAACTTAAATTCCTGTTGATAAATTACGATTTCGGAGTTTAAATTAAATGTCGTTCTTTGTAAATGAATGCATTTTTGTATTGATACAGTTTGAAAACGGTATGAAAAATTACATAGTCTCATACAGTTGGAGTCAGTGTCAAAAGTACACTTGAACCCTGATTGTATTCAACAAAATCTTAGTATCTTCCAGAGGAAAAGCAGTACAGAGCGACCATTTGTGGACAGGAAAAAAAATCCAAGTAATTAAACTTCAACTAATACCGAAAGACAATTTTTTTATTTTATTTTTTTTTTTTTTACCACCGAATTTCAGTCAACCATGATTATTAAATTTTCCTACACCTTCAGATATGGAATTAATTTTTTTAATTCATTTTACTTTTCTTCTCTACGTCATTATCGTTTCTATTGACGTTGGCATATACATTTCTACTTTCGTGGATGGTCAGGCTTAGTTTTTTCCTCGCTAAAATAATCCTGTCACTAAATTGTTACCGTAACTCACCCGTTTTCCCCCGTCTCTTGTTCATTACAAATCCCACACCAGCAACTCCACAGACATATTATGTGTTATTTATTCCACATTGCCCAGACCAGAAAGCTGGCAAATCCTTCCACTTAATCTCATAAATTTCAACAACATCTACCTGAAGTAGTTCTATTTCCCTCTTTAAGTTTTCTAATCTATTTTGCGCTAATCAGAGGACAACATATACAACCTTTTTCTTTTTTTCTTCACCGTACGCCACCAAATAATTTAGTTTGTTCAAATCCTCAAAGATTTCAAATGCTCTTAGAAGTTCAGGAGAGCGTGCAGATGAATGCTGCATGTACTGCACGGAACAGTATCCGGCTGAGTACATTATATTGAAGTGACAGTGATGGTACAAACATAGCAGTAAGCTGTTGGGTCGTATTGTGGCAGGCAACGTACTGCACGCCGCGCCGGAGCGTGACGCAGGTGTTGGGGCATATGTTTACCGAGTACCACCCGGCTGGAATGTCATAGGAACCACACTGTACGCCTTCAAAAGTCAACTTGAAGCCTACTTACGCTGTAGGAAGAGAATGGGCTCCACTTGACTTATGAAGATGATATTTTCCGTATCATGACATTAACAATTAATTTACTTCACTAGTAATCCTAAATGAGTTTCAGTAATTATTTCCAAAACTTTTAAAACAAATCATTGTGGATAGTCAGAGGCAATATAAACAATGTTCTGCTTTTATCCATAATTATTTGTATCCAGAAATACTGCATAGCAAAAAAATACATAAAACTTGATGTTGACGAACAAAGAATGGTGTAAATTCTTTGGTTTTCCCTAATTGCTCATTTAAATAAGCTGAAGGTTCCAGTTATTTGACTGTCATTGAAATTATTGCTGCAAGATGGAATCCATTTACAATAAATTTAGCGAAATTCACCAGAAAAAGCCATTAACGTGCTGATCGTAAATTTTAACTTTAAGTCGGTCTATAAACTTGATATTGTCGTCAGGCCATAAACATTAGTAGAAATCTATAAAAATTGTAATTGGTGATAATGCAGTGTTATTACCAAAGTTATGTTTACAAAAATTGACATAAATTAGAACTAAAACACTGAATACTGAAACACCGCAACTTATATCGCCTTATTCTAATTACTACTGACCCTTGTTTATCGTATTTAATGAGCGGTCTGGTGGCTCAGTGGTTAAGGCGCCTGAATGGGGTTCGTAAGGTCCCAGGTTTCGGCTGGGTTTTTCAAAGGCCCTTAACCAGACATTCACCTCTGGCAACGCTTCCGTGGTTCGGATTCGGATTAAAGTGTAGGTTCCCTATGCCAAACAGGCTTACTGGGACGGAATGCGCAACCAATAAAAACCTTGTCACCAAGGCATTACGACCACACTGGCCTTTATCACATTTATTCCCAATTACGTTTCAAGGCATTTGAAAACCCATCAGT
>CM061920.1:183862235-183971003 GCA_031002005.1 Vandiemenella viatica
GTTTTTTTTTTTTGTCGCCCGTCTTGTTTCGTAAGTAAATAGGTACGCTTTTACATATTCGGTTAACGTTCTGGCCTCGCATTCGGGAGGACGTGGGTTCGAATCCCCGTCAGGGCATCCAGATATGGGTTTTCCATGGTTTCCCCAAATCACTCCAGGCGAATGTCGGCATGCTTCCTTCAGAAAGGTCATGGCCGAATTCCTTCCCGTTCCTTGTCCCCAGTCCCATCCCGCCTCTAATGACCTTAGCCGTCGACGAGGCGTAAAGCAATAAGAACTCCCGCTTTTGTTTCATGTATTACTGCATTTTAAATTAGGTTGCCTATTTAATACGACTTGATTACTTGAATTAATATGGTATAGTGTCAGCTTGTATGCCAGTTCTAAAACAATTGCTAGGTCAGTTATTTTTGTTGTGCTGCACGTCGCGTGGAGCAGGAAGACTCGTCTCGACCAAAGACATTTAAGAAATAAATTGAAAGACGAAGCAATCAATACTGTTTATTTCTTAAGATCTTTATTCCCAAAGCATAAATGACTGATTTAAGAAAAAAAATTTCTGTGTCTCAATGTGATTTTCTAGGTTTATTTAGGTGTCTTACATAGAAATACCAACTAATGTAAATGTTTGACTGCTAAGTGTATAGATAGATTATTTTGTTAATTGGCAGAGATGTACAAGATACCTTGCAAAAAGTATCTGAAATACGAGATACAAAATACTTTTAAGTAATGGATTTTAGATATAAGATACTTTTGGAAATGTTATTTGAAATACAAGATACAAAATACGTATTTTCTAAATATTTTTCAAGATAAAATATTTTTGTATAAAGTATTTTTTTTTTAACAGGTTTGTTCGTCATTCGTTGCACAGGGGCGGAACTTGACAAATAGGTTATATAGTTTAAAAACTTTTTTATTGTTAGATAAACATTTTAAATTTTTAGGAGGTTGTCTCTATTACTTGGGTATTTCTAAGTTGATACTTATGGCCACTAATGGCATTAGCAATACAGGAATCAGAGTCCTCTAAAAACATATAAAAAGATTCGTTTTCTCTTTTATATCCTCTCCATTGCTCTTTAGAGCTTCTGTTGGCGATTCTATCATTACCGTGGCGCCAAAATTTGATGACTGATTCTTATAGAACTCGACAAAAAAAATCGAAAATAAAGAATAAAATTTTTTGATATCTCGCTTGGTTCTCGAGATATCGTATCTCAACATTGACGTAGTTACATTTAAATACGGCCTGGACCAGAAGAAAAATTTCGTTATAGTCAAATTTTATGATGAATTCGTATGTTACACTACGAGATAAATGGAAAATAAAGAATAAAGTTTTTTGTTTAGTTCTCAAGATATTGTATTTCAAAAATGAGGAGGTTAGAGTGAGATCCGGCCGGGACCAGAAATTTTTTTCGCCAAAACCACCATATCCACACGGTGTAAATGCACTGTAGGTGTTTTATTTTCTTCCTAGTGATTGTTGCTAGGTTGAAATACGGCCTGGACCAGAAGAAAAAACACCAAAAGCAGAAGGAACTAAACCTATGGCTGATTTTTACCATGCTATATCTCGAAAACCAAGCGAGATATCAAAAAATTTTATTCTTTATTTTCGATTTATTTCGTCGAGTTCTACAAGAATTCATCATCAGATTTTGGCGCCACGGTAATGATAGAACTGCCCGTGGGACTGACGCCAAACCCGTAAATGACCTACACTGCCAATTTGTAATTCTTAGGTATAAGGTTTCTGTTATCTGCTGTTCACTGTTTTTTATTACTGAAAGTTTCGTGCACCGTTACCGCTTCTCTACGTGTCTTTTATGGATCCAGAATTCACAATTCTGGATGTAGGTGTGTGGGGCAAACCGGGGCACTTACCCCGGATGCTAACTTCAGGGGGAGGGGGTGGCAAACTCAAAGTTTTTGCCCCTGCTCGGAAATTCGTAGATCTATCACTGGGAATCAGTACTTTTCCTTGAAGAATGAAGTGTAACATCTGCGATCTGCATTAACATTCAATACGAGTAAAATAAGTTTCTTGCAAAACAATTTGCATGCAACCGCCCATATTTCGAACGATTTTACTCGGTAACTATATATTTAGTAATTAACACGCACGTATTCTTAAATAATATCACACTTGGGACTTGTGAACAAGTTTTCATGTGAAGACATTACAACGAAGCAGATAATCCAAATTTTAACAGATTAGTAGCAGTTTTAGATAGGTTCCACAAGTGGTGCAGTCCCGTTTTTAGACCAAAAGCAAAAATCCTTCTATGTCGGTTCTCATTGCGTAGCCACCCAGAATAACAACCGAAATCCCCTGTTAAAACACTTAGGCCTACTTATTTTTTGATGT
Source organism: Vandiemenella viatica (assembly GCA_031002005.1). Classification (NCBI taxonomy): domain Eukaryota; kingdom Metazoa; phylum Arthropoda; class Insecta; order Orthoptera; family Morabidae; genus Vandiemenella; species Vandiemenella viatica. The sequence continues at coordinate 183,864,613 of CM061920.1, forward strand.
TATGGCACGAGGGATTTAAATTTTACTTGTAATTTAAGCTGATTTTGAGTGGGCCATACTATTGACGTCATTGTCATTACTTTATTCGCTTGGAAGTAGTTCCACATGTATAGCTATCTGTGCCATCTGAACCAGAATTATAACTGAAATTATGCGGTAAAGCGTAAGATGTTGCGGTTTAAATATTTATTTGTCATTTTCCTTCCTTTCTTTGATGTGATGAACTGATGTAAACAATTTGGCTGCTTGCAAGTAGTCCCTACTGTATCGCAATGTAAAATACTGCCCATGCTCAATAACATGAAAAGTGACATAACGTATACACATATGCAATACTTGCAACTGCTTAAGAAACGCCAATCTTGATGGAATATAATAAAACACACGGCATTTCATTGCTAAATATTGATGAAAGTTAAAATAAGAATCCGTTATGCTACATAGCGGAGTCAAAATACTTACTGACTTTCTCGTTGAATCTAGTCACCGGCGCCTTTGAAAACATTTTGGCTGCAAGTTAAAACTAGCAATTTTTCATTCTTCCTACAAATTTAACCCCCGATGGGACGCAATTTTGACCCGCGGCACCTAATTTCTGCCTACTTAATCATACCCCTACATAACACACTCAAGGAATAAAATGAGTTATATCATTGATATTGTTGCATATTGTCTATGGAGTTCGGTAGAAGATATTCCGTGGCAGAGTGCAGAAAATACGGCACTGTGAAGAGTTCGTTTTATCCTTCGGACTGGAAAACTATAGTGAAGGGGGAAGTATTTGTTTGCAAAAACAATGGTATGAAATCAAAATAAATCCGAATACTAGCTTCCTCCTTGAAAGCATAAAATAGAAGATGAAGCGGTTTATTTACTGTAATCCTTAACGTCATCGAAAAGGGACTTTTTATAATTACAATAAAGGAATGAGCATATTTAGTAAAGGACCGATGTTTTCTTGAATGTAAAAATGAAAACACATTTTTTCTGAAACAGATTCTAAATACTACCAGAAATAATTAATTTTCTCATTGGACCATGATTTATATCCACTTCTGAGATAGTGAAACAAACAAGTTATATGCTATTCAGTAACAGATACTGCAGCGAAAAAACAGTTGCAGATCCAAAGAGCTTCGAAATTGGACACATTTTCGAAAATTTGTTTACACAATAGACTTCCATAGGAGAATTGTTCTGAACAATTTATAAAAAGGCATTCCATTAATTAGACGGTTATAAATCTTCATTGTTTGAAACATGAAGTACTGTTATTGTTATATGCTAAATTCCAGTTTTCTCGTTCCACGTTTGCTCATTATTATAGAGAAGAATTGAGAAGTCAATATGAAATACAGATATCTTTTTTTGCTATCGCACTCCTTACAGCAATAAAATTTTTTATTAACTGGCAGCTACTGTTTCTACAACGACAGAAAGGAATACGCTCAAACCAAGTTTCATATTTCAGAATTCTGTTTTAGAGTGGTTTAACTTTATGACATGCCTAACGTACTGTATAAAATGGAGATTAGAATTATGAATTACTAAATTTTAATATTATGATTGGACTGTGTATCGCCTCTGTTATGAACGTGTCTGTAAAAATCTCTCTATGATTTGAGAAACCATTAACTATCATGCCAGGACTTAATGTCAGTGAACAAAAATAAATTTATACAAGTATCTGCTTGACAATGACAATATAATAATATCTGTACCTTATAAAATATTATCGCTTCTTGAGCTCCGATATTAGTCTACAAATTGGCAAATAATAAATAAATAATAAAAAAATACCGATTAACTTCAGGTCTATTAAAGAATACGAATCGTTTTGAAGCAACAAAAGAAAGTTGAAATTAATATTAAAACTAACAGTTTCTTCACTCGTTTTGAATTTAATATTGGACATTATTAACAACTGAAGTGCTAAAAAATAATACAGTATCAAAATTAGATTTTATAATTTGTGAAACTCTGTTATCACAGTGAATTTTTTCTTAGTGGGAAGCTAAAGAAATAAATGTGAACCTATTACTAGAGACACTCAAAGACTTGCCAGAACTGCTATAGCCGATGCCAAAATTTGCACCTGAGGCTGGTAACTGCGTCGATAATTGAAAGCAGCCAAGGCAAGCTAATTAATTATTGCAGAGAGAAGAGGGGAAACATAATACCGAAATCTATATCGAAAGAGATAAAAGTTGGTATAGGGGTGCCACAGGGTAGCTTATTGGGAACATTGTTGTTCATGGTTCCAATGAATGATTGTGTACCAATGGAATAGGTGACTGGTGAGAAATCATGACATGGGATGGTGAGGGATTAGGGACATTACCTCTGGAGCGTGTGTGCCCATCGCTATTGAAATTAAATTAAAAAGAATATAAATCCCGTTTTATGAATTATATATTTTACCAGAAATAAAGAATTATCGCATAATGTATAGGGTCATTTTTTAATTTTTTTTTTATTTAGCACACATTTTTACAGCCTAGTATCTAGAAACTAAAATAGGCCTTAATTTAACACAACAGTTTTACATTTGATATTTCAGTAGATAATTCCACAATGAATAATTTCAATTTTTGTTATGTATGGTTTTGGCAATATCTGTACAGTCTTTTCTTGTTGGCACGATACATACGATTGTTTCGCTGTTAACATATATTATAACTTTCTAAACTTGCTGCATTTTGTCATAATTGATTTATTACAGTTTTCTTGTTTTGTATGGTGTCTGCAGTTTCCTGTCAACTTTTGGTTAGAATTTTTAATATTTCACTATGTCACTTTGTACGTCTACCACTGCTACTATTACTACTATCTACTACTCTGCCATCTAAGAAAGCATTTTCCAGCATTGGTATCGGTGCTGTAATCCGAATTCCAATAGGGTCAAGTATACCGAACAAAAATAAAGTACGATACATTTCTTTCGCTCCAATTCGGCCACCAAGGACCACATGGATACTAACCATCACAGGCGACCAGTGTGAACCATGACAGAGGGGAAGGGGGAAGGATATAAGTTCTTGCCTGAAGTCTAACCGGGCCTTTTGGGTCCGGCGGAACTAAATCTATTGAGGAAAAGTCTTGTGTTTCCATCAGCCTGTGTAACATTGAGTGTTCTCTAAGATAAGTGTGTTTTTTGATTGTGAAATATGTAGTAATAAGGTGGAGATGAGGGCACGTCCCAGCATTCGCATAGATGATTACGGGAAACCGCCTAAACATTTCACTCAGGACAGCTGGTACGGGGAAAGAGTGGGCCGTCCTAAGCTCGTGCCCGGTCATGTTGTACATCACTGATCAGGTGTGCGGCGTCTAGTCCACTGAATCGCACTGACAGGTAGTGTAACACTTAATTACAATGAATGGTTGGCAACCCTGTCTGCAGCCTGCCCCACCTTAAAGATTATTAAACATCAAAAGAAAATACATCAAAATAGTTCGATAGCGTGGAGAAGCACATAACACTGCCTATAGCACCCAATATTTGCGCTGAAATACCCATGATAGCATTTACCTCCATGATAATCCTTACCGAGATAGATAAGATTCACTGGTGACTTATGCTGATTTGTGCTGACAATATTACTGCATTCCGGCAGTAAGACTGGCTATCAAGCCCTGTGCACAATGGAATTCTTTTTCGCGGCCCTTCGTCCCAGAAAAATCTGCCACCCTGAGTCGCGGCAAATAATCTTCGATCATTGGTAAGGTGCTCTCTGGTTGCGTGTGTGAACTACTGTGCACTAAACTGAAAATAATTTCTTCATCAGCTAAGTTTTACAGTCTAAATTGGTTTAAAGGTTTGAATTTTAAAGTAAATAGTTTATTGTTAGTGAGGCGAGATACTAATATTTTCACATTGAAATAGAGCTTCCGAAAACGCCTGTTGTTAGTGGTTAACCTTCATTCGTTTTTCAGTAGTTTTGTTGATTTAGAATTAATTAGAACCTTGTTGGATTTAATACAGAAAATTGTAGTTAAAATTTTTGCTATATCTATTTTAAAATCATAATTTTTTTAAACAAAAAGAAAAATGTGTTTTAGATTCCTATTGTTGTAGATTGTTACCAGAACATATCGTTCAATTTATTCTGCCTGTAATATTAGAGTTCCTGATTTTCATTAGTATTAAAGCGTAATAATAACATTAATAAATAAATAAGAAAGTCTAGAAATAAGTGACCTGCTACTCAATAGTATCGATCCTAAAAAAGAAAAAAATCGATTGTAGGCTATATCAAAACTTAAATTTATTGACTAGTTCAGTCTTAAATATAATAATTTATTATTTACAAAAATATTAAAATAGCAGCTTGTTAGTAAAAATATCATAACTAAGTATTCTTATTTACTTACTAGCTAGTGTCCACGACCTCGTTCGTGTTTGTAAAGAATTTTGATTGATAGCTACCGATGTGCAACCACTTTAGTGCACGATGGGAGACTCAATGCTAATACCGCACACAAACGCAAGTGATCTGCGCTTGGTATTTATGGCTGCAAAGTTAAATATAGGGACACACATGTCTTTGGTCGAAATATGAAAATGCCTTCGGTCGATTACTTTCAACCTTCATGTCTCCTACAATCCCACTGCTAACGACCTGCAACCACCATTGTGCACGACAGGAGACTTGAAGCAGCTACCCTGCTACCACATCACCACACAAACACCGGTGGTCTGCACTAGGTACTTTTGATTGCAGAGTCAAATATAGGGAAACATATGTTCATAGTAAAAATACGAAAATGCCCTCCGTCAACCAATTTCAACCACCATATCTCCCACAAACCCATAGCTAACAACATGCAACCCCATAATGCACATTAGGAGACTCGAAGCTACTACCACACACAAACGCGATTGGAATGCGCTAGCTAGTTTTCATGCAGAATGAAATAAGTCTGTTTTGATATCAGGGCCACTTTCACCTACCGTATCTAATATACCCCCACATGCAATCACCATAGTGCATACGCAAATGCCAGTGGTCGGCGCTTTGTTGTTCTGGCTGCAAGGTGAAATATAGAGGCACACACGTCTTTAGTAGAAACAGGAAATATACTGGACCGATCTCTTTCAACCATCATATCTCCTTCTCATCCAGAGCTACCGACATCTAACCACTATAGTGCTTGATGGGTGACTCGAGGCCACTACCACATACAAACACCAGTGCTCTCCGCTATGTAGTTGTGGCAGCAATGTGAAATATATGGACACTCATTTCTTTTGTCGAAATGCGAAAATGTCCTTGATCGACCACTTTCAATCACCATATCTCCCACACTACCGACATTTGGCCAAAATTATGCACGATAAGTAATTCCATGCTACTACCAAACACAAATACCAGTTGCCTCCGCTAGATAGTTTTGACTGAAAAGTAAATTTGGCGACACACAATTCTTTGGCCGAAATGTGAAATTGCCCCAGGTCGACCGCTTTCTACCACCATACCTCCAACACCCCAATAAATACCTACATGCAACCACCATAGTGTACGATGGGAGACTCGATGATACTATCACCCAACAAACACCAGTGGTCTGCGGTATATACGAGTGGTTGAGGCAGTAAAGAGAAATAAAGGGACACACATGTTTTTGGTCAAAATATGAAAATGTCCTTGGTCGACCACTTTCAACCACCAGATCTCCCACATACACACAGCTACCGGCATTCGGCCAACGTTGTGCACGATGGAAAACTCCATGTTACTATCACACACAAACATCAGTGGTCTGCGTTGTCTTTCACCTTGCAGCCAGAACTACAAAGCGCAGACCACTGGCGTTTGTGTGTGGTAGTAGCCTGGTGTCTTCCATCTTGCACTATGGTGATTTCATTTTGGTAGATGTGGGGATGTGGGAAATATGGTGGATGAAATTGGTCGTAGAAGGGCATTTTCATCTTTTGATGAAAGACATGTATGTACCCATATTTTATTTTCCAGCCACATCTACTTAGCGCAGACCACTGGTGCTTGTGTGTGGTAGTAGCCTTAAGTCTCCCATCGTGCATTATGGTGGTTGAATATCGGAAGCTGTGGGGATGTGGGAGATATGGTGGTTGAAAATGGTCGACCCAGCGTATTTTGTTATTTCGACGAAAGCTGTGTGTGCCCATATATTTCACTTTGCAAACACAACTACATAGCACATATCACACCGATGTTTGTGTGGGTAGTGGCTCGAGTCTCCCATCATGCATTATGGTAGTTAGATGTTGGTAGCCATCGGGGTCTGTGAGATGTGGTTGTTTAAAGTGGTCGATCTAGGGAATTTTCCTATTTCGACCGAAGACATTTGTATCCCTATATTTAACTTTGCAGTCATAAATTCCCTGCGCGTATCACTTGTGGTTGTCTGTGGTGTTAGCTTTGGGTCTCCCATCGTGCACCATCGTGCCTGTATGTCAATAGCTATCAATCAAAAACCTTTACAAACAAGAAAAAAGTTGCGGGAACCAGCTGGTATATCATCATCATAGGTATATTAGTTCTATAAGGTGTTTTTTTGTCGCAAACCATTATCTCCCTTCATACTTAACCGAAATCAATAAATGAGGTGTCATTTTAAAGCTCATGGTCTCCACTTTGGTCACATCATATTTTAAGAAGGGAATTTTTCGGAATTCTACCCTTAAAGAGCAAAAATGACAATATTTCTAAAATGCTGTTTTTTGTGTTATGAGTCATTTTTCTCCCGGGATACTAATCTGAAATCGTTTAATGAAGTATCATTTTAAACATTAAGATCTCCGCTTTGGTGACATCATATATTAAGACAGGAATTTTTGGGAATTCGACCATTAAAGGGCAAAAGTATCTATAATTTAGCAACGCGTTTTTATGTCACGAGCCATTAATCTCCCTTCATGACTAACCGATATAGATAAATGAGGTATCATTTTAAAGATTAAGGTCTCCGCCGAGGTCACATTATATTTTAAGAAAAGAATTTTTGGTAATTCGACCGTTAAAGGGCAAAATTTCTAAAGTGTGTTTGTGTCTCGAGCCGTTTAACTCTCTGAATATCTAACCTAAATCGATAAATGAAGTAAGATTATGAAGTGCAATGTCTCAGCTTTGGTGAGATCATATATTAAGAAAGAATTTTTTTGGAATTCAACCCTTAAAAAGAAAAAGTGTCAATTATTCTTCAACACATTTTTGCGTCACGAGCCATTTATCTCTATTAATACCTAACCGAAGTAGATAAATGATGTATAACTCTAAAGATTAAGGTCTCCACTGTGGTAACATCATATTTTAAGAAAGGGAATTTTCTGAACTTAACCCTTAACGGGAAAAATATTAATATTTCAAAAATACGTTTTTTGTGTCTCGAGCCATTTATCTCCCTGGAATCCTAATCGATATCGATAAATGAAGTAGGATTATGAAGAGTAATGATTCCACTTTGATGAAATCGTATATTAAGAAAGAAATTTTTTGTAATTAAACCCTTAAAGCGAAAAAGTTTCAATTGTTTTTTAACGCAGCCATTTATCTCCATTAATATCTAACCAAAATAGATAAATAAGATAACACTCTAAAGATGAAGGTCTCCGCTGTAGTCAAATCATATTTTAAGACTGGAATTTTTCTGAATTTAACCCTTCAAGGGCAAAAATATCAGGATTTATAAAATGCGTTTCTTGTGTCTCGAGTCTTTTTTTTCTGTTTTCTGTCGTCAGTCTTTCGACTGGTTTGATGCAATCCTTCATCCCTTCCTATCCTGTGCTAACCTCTTCATTTCTACATACCCCTTACAACCCACGTCCTCAATTATCTGCTTCATATATTCTAATCTCTGTCTTCCTCTACAATTCTTACCTTCGACTGTTCCCTCAACTAACAAATTAACCAATCCTGCATTTCTCAAAATATGACCTACCAGCCTGTCTCTTTTTTAAGTTTCTTCCACAAACTTCTTTTCTCACCCATCATTTCCAAAACTCGTTCATTTCTTAATTTGTCTGTCCACCTAATTTTCAGCATTCTTCTATAGCACCACATTTCAAATGCTTCAATTTTCTTTCTTTCTGGTATTCCTAAAGTTCATGTTTCGCTACCGTAAAGTGCTGTGCTCCACACATAGAATTTTAAAAAGTTCTTTCTAATTACTAGATCAATATTTGAAACTAAAAGGTTTCTCTTTTTCATGAAGGCTATTTTTGCTAGTGCTATTCTGCTTTTACCGTCATTCCTGCTTCGGCCATCGGTTGTAATTTTACTTCACAAGTAACAGAACTCTCTTACTTTTCCTATTACATCCGATCCTATTTTTATATTTAATCTTCTAGTATTGGTATCATTTCTGCTACATTTCATCACTTTTGTCTTCCTTTGATTTATATTCAGTCCAAAATCTTCCTTCAGTATTTTGTTCATACCCTTCAGTAACTTCTCAGTATCCTCAGCCTTCTCTGCTAACAAGACAATGTCATCAGCAAATCGTAGCACATTGATTTTTTTCTCCCTGAAATTTATGCCACATGGAAATTTTTCTTTGACTTTCTTCATTGCTTCTTCTACATACAAGTTGAATATTAACGGGGCTAGACTACAGCATTGTCTCACACCCTTTTTTACTGATGCATGTCTCTCGTGATTCTCTATTTTTATTATAGCCACTTGACTCTTTTATATATATTATATTCTTATATCTCGATACTTTAGACCTGTCTTCTTTAAAATTTTGAACATCTTGACCCACATAACATTATCGAAAGCTTATTTTAAATCAACAAATGCCATAAAAGTATCTTTGTTTTTCTTGATCCGCCCTTCAGGTATTAATCTTAAAGACAGAATTGCTTCCCTAGTACCACGATTTTTCCTAAACCCAAACTGATCTTCACCTACTATATCTTCTACTACCCTTTCCATCCTTCTGTATATTATTCTGGTACAATAATTTTGAACCATGTGATGTTAGACTAATGGTGCGATAATTCTCGCATTTGTCGGCTTGTGCTTTCTTTGGAAGTGTGAAGATGATATTTTTATTAAAATCAGTTGGAATTTCTCCTATTTCATAACTTTTTGATATCAGCTTGAATAATCTTTCGATTCCTTCCTCTCCTTGGGATTTAAGAAGTTCTGCAGCGATCTCATCAATTCCAACTGCCTTATTTGCTTTCAAGTCATTCAGAGCTTTATTAAATTCTGTCCTCAAAACAGGCTTTCCTAAGTCATCAATGTCGACATCGCATTCCTTTTCCATTACACTATTGTTCAAGTCATCCCCAACATACAGTTTCTCAATATATTCCTTCCATCGGTAGCTCTATCTTCTGAGCTTAAAAGAGGTTTCCCATCGGCAGCTTTAATGTTCATACCTCTTTTCTTCATTTCTCCAAAATTCTGTTTGATCTTTCTATATGCAACATCTACGACCATTTCCTTTTCTACTTCTTCACACTTTACTTGTAGCCATTTTTCTTTTGCTATTTTGCATTTCCTATTTATTTGATTTCTAAATTGCCTGTACTGCTCTCTTCCTGCTTCATCCTGAGCATTTTTGTACCTTCTCCTCTGATCCATCAGTTCCAAAATTTCTTCTGTGATCCAAGGTTTTCGGGCAGCTTGTTCCCTAAAGCCTAATGTTTCTTTACCAGCTTTCATTATTTCGGTTTTTAATGCATTCCATTCGTCCTTGGTTGAGCTCCTTTCACAGTAACTTCTTAGACCTAAGTCTACCATTTCTGCAAATTTCTCTCTCGTGCTAGATTGTTTGAGTTTATTCACTTCCAGTCTGTTTTGCTTTTACTCCTTCCTTATTCGCTTAAATTTCAGCCTACACTTCATTACTATCAAATTATGGTCAGAGTAAATGTCTGCTCCTGGTTACGCTTTACAGTCTAGAACTTGATTCCTGAATCTCTGTTTGACCATGATATAATCTAGCTTATATCTGCCTGTATCCCCAGGGCGTTTTCAGGTGTATATTCTTCTTGCACGGTTCTTAAACAGTGTGTTTGCCACTACTAGCTTATATCTTTCACAATATTCTAGCAACCTGGTTCCTCGCTCATTTCTTTCTCCTAGATCAAAACTTCCTACAGTATTTCCCTCTTTTCCTTCTCGCACTATTGTATTCCAATCACCCATGATTATTAGATTTTCCTTCCCCTTCACATATTGGATTAATTCTTCAATTTCAGCGTATATTTTTTCTATTTCTTCGTCATCTTCCTGTGTCGTTGGCATAAACACTTGTACTATTGCGGTTGGCACGGGCTTAGTTTCTAACCTCATCAAAATAATTCTGTCACTAAACTGTTCATAATAACTCACCCGTTTCCCTACCTTCTTGTTCATTACAAACCCTACACCAGTGACTCCATTGACAGCTTGTGTGCTAATTATCCTGTGTTCCCCAGACCAGAAATCCTGTGCGTCCTTCCATTTAATCTCACTAATCCCAACAACATCTAACTTAAGTTGTTCCATCTCACTTTTCAATTTTTCTAAATTACCTGCCCTATTCAGACTTCTAACATTCCACGCTCCGACTCGTAGAATGTTTCTATCCATTCTGGTGACTCCTCCCTCAGCAGTCCCCACTCAGAGATCCGAATGGGGGACTATTTTACCTCCGGAATATTTTACCCAGGACCGACTCGTAGAATGTTTCTATCCATTCTGATGACTCCTCCCTGAGCAGTCCCCACTCAGAGATCCGAATGGGGGACTATTTTACCTCCGGAATATTTTACCCAGGAAGAAGCCATCATGATATATGTAGTTTGAGAGAATTACATGTCCTCGGGATACCCTTTCGGTCTTTAATGCAGTGGTTTCCCGTTGCCTTCTGCATCCCCATGCCGTTGATAATTTCTGATTCATCCACCTGTAGGGGCCGTTTCCAACCCCAAGGTCTAGAGGGAGACCTGAACCGCTCTTCGCTCTTCCGCCTTCCTTTCGGAGGCCGTTGGCAAGCAGTGGTCGAGTCATTTATCTCCCTTGATAATTAAACAAAACTGATAAACGAGGTATTATTTTAAAGAATAAGTTCTTCGGTTTGGTTATACGATATTTTATGAAAGGATTTGTTCAAAATTCGATCCTTGAAGGGCAAAAGTATTAATATTTCTACAACGCATTTTTCTGCCACGAGCCATTTATCTGCATTGATATCTAACCGAAATCGATAAATGAGGTATCCGTTTAAATACTAAAGTATCCCTATTGGTCACATCATATTTTAAGAAAGAACATTCTCCAATTTCAACCCTTAAGGGGCATAATATCATTTCTATATTTTTTTTACGTCGCATGATGCGTAACCGAAATGGATAAATGAGGTATCATTTTAAAGACCAATGTGTCCGCTTTGGTCACAGCATATTTTATAAAAGTAGTTTTTTGAAATTCGACCCTTAAAAGGGCAAAAGAATCGATATTATTTCTACAAAATGTTTTTTTTTTTTAAATTTACGAACCATTTATCTCCTTTGATACTTAACAGAAATCGACAAATGACATATTGTTTTAAATATTAAGATCTCCAATTAGGCAAAATCATAAATTAAGAAAGAATTTTTCGGAATTTGATGCATAAAGAGGTCGCGCGTTTGAGATAGTTCAGAGCCGTGTCCCTAGATTGCAACAGCATATCACAGAGATGTGAATAAACTTTTTATTTATGCTAGTGGTATTTCAGACATCTCGACATCAAGAAATTCAATCCAGATGCTTCCGGCAATGTGGACACGACCCTTCGTTTGGGGCAGCATCAAAGAGGAACAGTGACTGTGAATCGGAACAGCCCTGCGACACTGAATCGTGACAAAGAATCCTAGTTGCACCGTGCCCTACTCGAGCATTCAGTAATCGAGCAGTGAGTTTTAAGAAATCTGATTCCAGTGACAATGATGTTGCAATCGTAAGATTGTGAAATCGCAACCTACTACTATTAGAATAGGAACTGTGTTCAGTTCTTCAAATCGACCGACCAACTACCAAGTCCACATCAAAACGCCATGACTCCTAATTTGTGGCATATAAACAAATGTTTCCTCAGTGCTGATAAATAACTTTTTGCTCAGTAACGCTCCGTGATGAGTTTTATGCCCTTAGAAACAAATATGTTGTAACAATCATGCACATAAAGTAGTTCAGTTTATACAAATCCGAATTAAATGTACTTAATGTATTTTAATATTTATTTTGTACCAGTAAACAAGATTACATGACTAATGAAGTAGATAGCATTCAATCGCTTATATGCAATCAGGGCCGTAGCTAAGGGGGGGCATTGTGGGGCAATGCCCTACCTTAAAATTCCAATGCCCTACCTTAAAAGATACCATCAACTAAGATAATATGCTAACTACCTAAACTGTTTGTTCATAGTATGAAATTATGGATAAAAAAATTAATTTACTACTAACATAGCGAAGTGTAAACAATTCCGAATTAACTACGTTTCGTCACTGTCATATATACTAATTCGTTATTCTGCCCACAGATGACACTTGAAGTATATATATTGTCTATGGTGTTTATCAGTGTAGTGTAGGTACAATGTTTCAGGCAGTTAGTGACAATTGTTTATTTAGTGCTGTTAACTGAAGACCGATTGATTTTGTGATTGATATACGGGCTTTCTTTAGAAAAAAATGAATAGTTGAAGCGGAAATTAACCACGAAGGACCTCGTTCCTCAAAACAGATGGAAAGTCCTATAGAAACAGGTTTGGTGAAACATGGTAATGTTAGCTGTAGTATTCCTTCTCATATTGCACAAATTGGAATCCGATAAAGCAGGTTATTTTAGATGTTCATCTAAATGAAAATAACAAGACCTCTATAGTGGACTGGTTCAAGTGATATAAATGGTTGCAGTATTCAGTCGAGAAAGATGGTGCTTTTTGCTACTCTTGCCAGCAGTTTTTACCTAATGGAAGCAGACTTTCACAGGATTCAGAAATTGGAAAAATGCCACTGATTAAAAATCAATTTCTCATACACAAGCCATGACGATGTGGCAGGACAAATTACATTGAATATCTACAACTAGCTATGAAGAAACGTTATATGTCGAAAAGCATTAGAAAAAGATAGATCTTATGCGATGTCTATTATTGAAGTAGTAGAATTTCTAGTTGTCAATGAATTGGCTTTGCTTGGAAATTATATTTTGGAGGAAGAAAAAGAACAAGGATTATTTCAGATTTTTTTTTTGAATACTCATGCATGAAACATCCGAATTTGAAGGAGGCTCTCAGTCATATAACATAAAACGCAATATATCGTTCACCAAAATTCAAAATCAAATAATTCAAGCAATGGTTCTAGCAGTGCGGAGTTTCATTGCTAAAGATATTGAGGAATCTTGCGGGAACTGGTTTACTCTAATGGGAGACGGGATGAGAGATACAAATAACCGAGAAAATATTGCAGTAACAATACATTAAATTAAAGATAGGTTCGTCAATGAGTCGTTGCTGACAATTGGCTTGTTTCCACTAAGAATAAATCGGGCGTATAGTAGTTTTTAATGATTAATCATGCTAAGGAGATGATAAAAAACAACCTTATTTAATATAAAAGATAAAGACTAGAATTATTTATAGAAAATAAAATCGACAAAATCAGCCATAGTGACACGTGACCGCGAACGCCAATGAGAAAGCATTACGTCATAGCGTCCCTAGCGCCACAGAAGTGGTTGACATTTACAAGTAATAGAACACCTTGCGTAGTAAATTTTTCGTTTGTAGCAACTTCTGTGTTGCTAATTTAGTTATTGTTAATTATTTGGCGAAAGAGAAGTCTAATTCATTATGGAACAAGGTTTTAGCAAAGCAACCAGTTGTAATTTGCCCAAAATTGACGCCGTAGCCGTTGGAAGATTTTTCGCCTCAAACATAGACTTCTGCCCGTCGGAATTCCGCAATGCAAAAACTTCCATGTAAATATATACAAGTGTCAAATATATATTATAAGCTGAAATCAGTTTCGTAAACAATAATCTATTGCTTAGACGTACATTTTTAAGTTAATTGATATGGTTTTGATGTTACTTTTGCGAAGTATAAGCAACTGTTAAAGAGTTCTATAATTACCGTGACGTAGCAATCTGATAACGAATTCTTGTTGAACTCGACGAAACAAATCGAAAATAAAGAATAATGTTTTTTGATATCTCGCTTCGTTTTCGAGATATAGCACGTTAAAAATGAGTTATAGTTCCTTGTTCGGTACTATTATTTTTGTGCCGTGTCTTAACTTTTCAGCTGCATCACGCCTAAGGTATGTTTCTTTTTTTATATGTAAACCTTTTCTAGAAAAATATATCCTCAAAAACAGGTGTGGTAAATTTTAAAGCTATGGCACTGCCAGTTTCCAGTCTGCTCTAAGCTTCATATCAGCCTAACAACATCATCTTTCAGTTACGATATCTCGAGAACCAAGAGAGATATTAAAAACAATTATTTTCGAATTGTTTCGTCAAGCTGCTTAAGAATCTATCATCAGATTGTGGCGCCACTTAATGATGTTTGTTCGATGGTAAATAACACTAAAGAAAGATTTTAGAACATAAAACCAAAACAAACTCAACTCATACCTTATTACATTATCATTACTTGAAAAGTAGCGGTTCTGCAAAATTCATCATTTTTGCTTTGGATTTAGAAATATATTATGCACAAACACTTACAACAAAATGGTCTTCACAAAAATAGATACTTCTGCCTGTAGGTAAACTGTGAGCATCCGCCCTCCTTACAAGTTTTAACCACTTTCTCAGTATTTTTCATTGTTTCGAACATATATAAAAAACTTATCTGGTGTTTTTATTGTTGTGCTTCTACACTTCGGCACTAGACAGTACTTATAAAACGAGGAACTCATGTTTAACTAAAGAAAATCTACACCTGCCATATACGTACACGACAGTTTACATTCATATCAGACGCTATGACGTCATCCAAGACGCCATGACAGTCTAGAGCGTTTTTGAGCTAAATTTAAATTCGCTTTTACAAATGCAAAATACATAATGCAAATGTTTGATTCTTTACAAAATAAGATATTTTTTGAGTAAAATAGATAATAAGGTAAAGTATTAACCTATTTTTCAAATTTAGTCAACTACCCAATTAGAACTATTGAAAACCTTGTTACAGCCACCTTCATGGAATTAAAGTTAAATATGTTTACAGAAAATAACATTGACCTCTCTGGCATGCTATAATGTCGCAAGTGTAATGTATGGGGAACTTTCAGGAGTTGCGACCACAATAGAAAATAAATATGGCCAAATAATTCCTCACGTCTACTGGTACAACTATCTCTTGCATCAGGAGAATTTCGGAAAAGACTTTCATCCGTCTTCTTTTTTTTTTTTGGATCAGTATATCATGTTACATGAATTCTCTCACCATTGCAAAACAGCTGCCTTGTATAGTGGAAAAAGGATTGGCTGGTTCCTTGAACAGCATTGGTCAAGACACTAGGCGGTTACAAAAGTTGTAAACAATAATTATTCATCAATTTTGATGATTTAAGATGAAATTGAAAATGACAGATTTAATGGTGACGATGGAGCTAAGAGTATCAGCATTAAAAGTCATACTAAACTTTGAATTCCGAATGGCCATGTTTGGGGCCTAAAAAATCTTATCCCTGCTTCAGCCTGCAGCCCAAAACACAGGATTGAAAGACGTCATAACAATCGTAAAGTGCGTCCAAAATTAAAAAATTGAGATCAGATGAAATGTATCATCAAAGCTAACTCTATGACAAGTGGCAATTCTGAAAATAGGTCCCAGATTCAGAAAAGGCTCAAGAGGAAAATCAAAAAATCAAATCAGGTATGGATGATTTATAGGCCTACTTGGTGACGGCCCTTTTGACAAAAATAGAAGACCAGGATGCTCAACCATTTAAATATGATTGTTTTGAAACGTTGGATATACTAATTTCTGGTTTACAAAGTTGATTTTTGGATGACGACGAACTACTAAATTCATTAGTGAGCCTTGATGAGTTGAATGTAGACAAAATGGTACCATTGAAAAATTTCTGTAAGTGAGAGAAAATTAAACAAAACTATGTTGTTGCTTGCAAAATACTAGTGTTATTTATTTATGTCCAATTCACAATTTCAACTTTGAATATATTTTTATTCCACTTGGGTTGAAACTTTTGGTCTTGGGGGTCCATGTAAAAAGAATATTGGTAAACACTTTACCCCAAAATCAGTCGATGCTATTGGTAGCAAAAGAGCTGGCTGGCTCTTTCTTCGCACAGAAAATTTGATTGGCAATTCAATTTGGAATGTAACCAGCATTCTTGATATCTTGCCACAGGAGCACCATATTTTGTTTATGATTTTTAGGTTTTTAAAGTAGTTTGTACATAGTTGCTGGATATTTAAGTTATTTTATTCTTTTCTTTTTTGAATGTAAGCTGTAGGTTTTTATGTATTAAATAAATTAGATTTTTCTGTTTCAACTGATTTTTCAGGTCTAATAATTCCATCAAGGGAAGAGGCTACCGTGGACAAAGCTTACTTGAGTCATCGCGAGGATAAAACGCTAAACACAATGCGAGTTTTGTGCAGAGAGCGAGAGGCGTTCAAAGATACCTATGAACTTTTAGCATCTGTGTCGACCACAGGATGCAGTACTGCGGTGTGCGAATATACATTTTCAACTTTGACAGCAATCGACAGGCCTCAGAGACTGTCAATGGGTCATGAAAGAATGGCAAGCATTGTATTTCTGACCTTTGAAAAGAAAGAAACGAAGTCAGTTGATCTGAATGAGATCCTATGCATTTTTAATAATATGGCAAATCAAAGAATTCACCTGATTTAAGGAAGGAGTTTTTATTATTATACTGAACATAATATGTTGGTGGCCACGAACTTGCTATGCTGTCAGAGTAGGCGAAGAGATTATACTCCAACATGGCGTATAGGGGGAGTCATAACCGGCTTGCTGGCGTACTCTTGTGGACCAAACACACAACAACCTCTACGGTTAACAACCGTAGTTGTAACTCGAAGCTTGCACATGGTTGAATACGTTTAAAAGTCAACATGGAAAGAATTTTAAGGAAAATTCCACCGCTTTGCAACAACTTGGGAAGACTGAACTCAGATACGGTGGGCAGTCACCTGAAAGATGAGTCGGAGCATCTGGAAATACCCAAGACTAACAGAAGAGCAAAATTTAGAGTTAAAACAGGCAGATAAATAACATAGCAACACACAATATAACTTCCCTCATCCAACCAGTGAAACTCAAGATTTAGACAGACAAAATGGATCGGCAAAGGATATTGATACCCGGAATTTAGGAAATGAGAAATACTGATCAGGAACCGATGGAATCACAAGGGTATAGAATTTACAAGGGAATACCAGGAAAAAGATTAATGAAGCAGTGTCCACAATTCGGAACAGGATTGATAGTCAACATCAAAATAACAGAGTCAGTAGTAGAATTCAAAACGCAATATCCTAGGTTTTCAACGATAACTATAAGAGCTGCCAATAGAATATACATGATAATAAATGTCCATGCCCCAGCTAATGATAAAAACAATACGAAATTAAAAACATAGAGAAGAGGTGGATGAATTTTTGGAACTTGTGGATCAAACAACAACAACTATAAACAAAAATCACACCAAATTTTCAATTGGAGATTTTTAACACCCAAATATGAAGGGAAAAATGATATAGAGATGTAACAGGGAAACGGCCAGCACAAAGAAGAATGGACAAGAATGGCATAAGACTGGTGAAATTCTTTAGAAACCATGCCATGATCTCAAAATCAACATACTTCATGAGAAGACCAAATAAACTCAAAATCTGGAAACACCCAGACTGTAAAATAGGATGTATGGCAGCTGGATCATATTTGTATGAAAAAGAATTACCACAGAGAAATCCTGAGAGGAACAGACACTGAATCAGATCATTACATGGTAAAAATAAAAATTTAGTTCACTCCGGGGCAAAGAAAAGATGCCACCCCAAAAAGAAGAGAGCCTATGACCCACATAAACTGATAAACAACACGGAATTTGATTTTTTTTTTTTTTTTTACAGTTTAACGTCCCTTTTTAACAACATGGTCTTTAGAGACGGGAAAGGATGGGGGCAAGGAATGGGAAGGAATTCGGCCATGGCCTTTTGAAGGAAGCATCCCGGCATTCACCTGGAGTGATTTGGGGAAACCATGGAAAACCCAAATCTGGATGCCCGGACGGGGATTCGAACCGCCGTCCTCCCGAATGCGATGCCAGAACGCTATCCGTTACACCACCACGCTCGGTACGGAATTTGAAAAAAAAAAGAACTGGGATTATAAAATAAACTGATGACCTGGAGGCAATAATTTCTCAACTGAAACAAATAGCTGAACAAGTAGTCCCAATAAATCCCAAGAAAAATCACCAATGGTGGAATAAAAAACGTGATAAAAAAGTAGAAGATAGACACAAGCTTGAGTAAAATATCAGAGTCAGAAAACCGAACAATCACACTTGGAACTCGCAAAACAAAGAAAGCTAAGAGGTAAATGCCAGTACCAAAAAAGATATACTTTTTTTATTATAGAAACAAACAGCAAAAAAACAAACTCACAAGATTACTACAAAATATTTAGCAGGCAACTCCTAAGAAATGATCCTCCAATACAAATGCTAAGGAAGCGTCCATAAACTACGTAGAACGGTCTGGAAAAGGGGGGGGGGCTTGACTGCACGGCTGCACTATGTGGTGGGAGGGGTGTTTCTGAGCCAGGCCACGTAGCTTTCCAGTCATATCATTTTTCATAGTTAAAATGACGTATAGAACACACAACAGCATGTGAACGCTTATTACCTCATTTAATTATCTCCCTATGTAATTCACAATAGTCTAACAAGATAAAATAGTATGAAATGTCCTCTGGAATCAAAAGGTGGGAAAAAAGCTGGGTGCAACGGGGGGGGGGGGGGAGTGTAGAGGCAAAAGCCACGTCGGGCTATGTGGGGGAAGGGGGTTTCACATGTGACCAAAATGGAGCTACGTGGTTTATGGACGCTCCTTAAAGGATAAAAATAATAAGATGGCCCATAGAAATAAAGAAAATCCTAGCAGAAGCATTTAACAGACTACTGAATTGTGAGAATCTCTCCAGAAATTCTTCAAATAAACACAGAAACCCCACTAAAAATACCGACAGGAAATATAAACCCACCCACAATACGAGAAGTTTACAAAGCTTTAAGAGAGCTCAAGAACTACAAAACAAGTGGAGAAGATAAAACATTTGTGGAGCTCTGGAAATATGCTGCAGGATCAGCAAAGATATCATTACACAAATGCATGGTGAAAACCTGGAACAGAGAAGAGCTGGCAGAACATTGGACTACAGCTATAATACATCCATTTTATTATTTTTTTTATCCATTTTAAAAAAGGAGAAAAATCAAATCTAGACAATTACAGAGGATACCCTCCTGGATTGCACTTATAAAGTCATGTCGAGAATACTCTACAATCGCTACAAAGTTCAACTTGAACAGGAACTAGGAGAATATTAAGGAGGATTTAGACCATGGAGAAGCTGCCCAGAGCAGATAATCACCTTAAAACTAATAATGGATGCCTACAAAAAGAGATAAAAACAACTAGCAGTAACCTTTGTAGACTTCAAGAAAACCTATGATTTTATCCATAGAGATTCAATGCTGGACATATTAAGGAATTTTGGACTCCATCCCAAATTAATAAAAATGATCAAATTAACCATCACAAATACAAAATCTACAGTAAATTTCAAAGAAGAACTATCTGAACCATTTACAATTAAAACAGGGCTAAGATAGGGAGATGGTCTTTCACCACTGCTCTTAACTGTGCCCTTGAATGCATGATGAGAGAATAACCTAAATTGTTTGGGTTTCGCAGATGACTTGGCGTTACTAGCTAATAACGTACAAGAAGTCAGGAATCAAATAATTAGTCTACAAAATATAGCACAGAAATAAGGACTACAAATATCTTTTGAAAATACTTAAATTATGGTAACAGAGCCTCTAGTAATAAACCACATCACTGTAGATAACAGGAAAATAAAAATAGTAGACAATTTAAATACCTGGGCGAAATTATAACATACAACTTGAATGAAAAACCTGCCTGGCAAGAGAGAACTATTACAATGATAAAAGCTCAAGAACTAATGGGGTCTATATACAACACAAAATGTATGTCAATTAACCCTATGACTGCTGTTGACGAGTTTACTCGTCATGCTGCCTGCTGAACCCGAGTGCTAATGACGAGTTTAGACGCAGCCGCCTGCTTTCCCCTGAGTGCTGATGACGAGATAAGCCGCACCCGCCTGCCGCTACCTGTGTGCTGATGACGAATATAGACGCGCCGCTACCTGAGTCGTACAGCGGACTACACGACACATTTCTCAATAGCCTTTCGCAGTTCTGGTCGCTAGCTTATCGTCCGAATATTTGTCTGTTGGGAGCCTAGGCTTCGCTCTAAAATTCACTGTTCAACGGAAATTACATCAGTGTTCTTTGTGTCCTGTATTTTATAAAGAAAATGGCAAGACGTCGTGGGTGTATTAAGGAAGAAATCATGGAGATTCTTACTAGAAGCGACACTGAGGATGAACTGCTTGATTTTGGTGGAAGTGATAGCTTATCCACAGAATCGGAAAGCTGTAGTCATAAACCATACTCGTCAGCAGGGGTGACAATGCAGTCTCATGTTTCAATAAGAGATGTTAGTTGTTCTGAATCTGAAGAATCAGAAAGTGATAGTGAAACGCCTACGAAGAAATTACGTCTTGGCGATAAATCTGACTGGAAAGAAAATAATTTTCGCCCAGTTAGTCACGCATTTGATGATACGCTATCGGGACATGTGTGTCAGATAGGGAATGTGCCAAGTATTCTGTTAGTTTTCGTGTTATTTTTTACAGAAGAACTGATGAAATATATAGGTGATGAAAAGAATCAGTTTTATATAACCACTATGGAGAATGCTCCAGAATCAGTGCATTCTCGAACATCAAAGTGGAAAGATACGGGATATGATTAATATATTGTTTCATAGCTATTTGTCTTCTATTTGTCTCGCGTGGAAAAAATTGAAAATTAGCGTATATTGGACCAGAGATGTTCTAAATACTCCAGTTTTTAGTGAACTTATGTCCAGATACCGCATTTTGTTTCGTGAGATTTCGCTAGAAACCCCCCCCCCTTTCCATTTCACCTCATGTAATCAATGGACAGACACTTAACAGCATTGAAATGTTGAAAAATCTGTTGAGTACTTATGTGGAACAAATTTCATCAAAGAAACAAAATTACGTATAATCGGGTAATTACAAAGCGCAGCAAACATTCAGTCAACATCGAGATATTTTGGGAATCTACATGTACAAAGATATTCCGCAAGTCAAATTTCGGTGTGTGGAGGAGGCTGCTTGTACAAATATAATTTTAAGGTGTCTTTTTATATTCGTGAATAGCGCGAGGAAAAATAGGATTCCTTTAACTTTATGTATGAGTTCGAATATATCTAATTTTACAGTCGTGGTCTGAACGCGGTATGTAAGTGCAGAAGTAAAATATTTCTAGCATCTTCTTAGAATCTACGACCTTTAAATTACAACAATAACACTCTAATACAGTAAGGAACCAATGGAAAATTGCAGTTGATATAAACGGGTATGCAAGAAAGAACAGTAAACTATTGAGGTAAATTTAAGAATCATGACGCTTTCGACATAAGCCGCAAAAAACGAGTATAAACTACACGCAAGATATAATTATTAGTGAAGAAAAATAGGGTTAATGTTTAAGTTTGATTCTGCAGTAACTTATTTGCAGAGAATCTATGTAGTGAGAGCATTTAGTGTGTATCAGCCGTGAGAGGTTACTGGGCGGGTGGGACAGCGCGGGCCGCTCCGTCCAGGTAGCCAACCTCAGCGCGGCAGGTAGACGATCCGCCGTCAGCAGTCAAAGGGTTAAAACACTACAAGACGGTGGTTCAGCCAGAAGTAACATACGGAAGCGAAACTCTATCTAAAGTTACTCTGAAAATCAGAATTGACAAAATTTTTAAAGGTGAGAGAAGAATTGCAAGAACATGTCTAAAAAAATATCAGAAAGAGGGACAATGGAGGATAGTGCCAGATGAGGTGATGTGCAGGGAACCGGAGCCCGTCACAGATACTATCCGCAAGAATAGAATTTCTTTCCTTGGTCACATCATGAGGGCACCAGAAACCAGATTAATAAGAAGAATAACAGAAAAACTTTGAAGGCTGAAGCAATAAGCAGGATGGATTAATCAAGTTAGAAAAGATATGGAAGGATTAGAAATAACCCTGGATGATCTATGAAACAAAACAGAAAAAATAAAAATAATTGAAAGACTAAAAAATAAGATTTAAACCAAAAATAGACAAACCACACACAATGAAGAAGGTATTTACAGATGAAGACAGACAAAGAAGATCACAACGAATGAAAAGATACTGGAAAATTCGGAAAGAACGGTGCACGGACATGCTTAAGAAGATAACCAGAAAATGACTTAAGTGATCCAATGAGGCCATGAAAGCCTAATAATAATAATATGTTTGTGGAAATAATAGAAACCTGAAAAAAGTGTTTTTTTTTTCTCTTATCTATCACCCCTCCCGACAGTTAAATACTACCTCACTCACTCACAATCACAAGTACGACAAAAATCGATTCAGCAGATTACATCAAGTAAAATTTTAACTTCCGCCCTACCTGTAACCATCTCTGCCCTACCTTAAATTCAACTCTAGCTACGGCCCAGTATGCAATGCAGAATCCAAATAATAATTAAAATTAACAATCATATTTGTAGCATATCAGTTGTTATTCACACGAGATGTTGCTAGCCGCTTGCCTTATACCATAGCCTACAACATGGAAACTGTGACATTACAACTTCAAGTTAGAGAACTTCATAAAGATTCAAGGTTTTGAAACATATCTAAAAAAACAAAGAAAAGTATGCATGGATACGTCTGAAAAAGGTTAGCAAAATTCTAAACTACCAGGAATTAGTGAATTATATTATTCATGTAGGCCTATATTTGTATTTTGGCTGCAAAATTTCTCTTGTTAAGTCAGATGAACATGATGTTTGATAAAAAAACATTGATATACTACGCAGAAGAAGTATAAAGGATAGTTAATGCCTTTCATGCTAGCAAATTAGTTGAAGAGTTCTTACAGACGAGAAAAGCACTCAGTACAATAGAAAGGAATAAAAATATATTGTTTCTATAATAGTTTTTATGAATGGTTTGTCAGAGACAACGTTTAAAATTTTTTAACATATTAAACAACGCTTACTTAAAATTATCGAACTATTAAATTCTTTTCTGTATAAATCTTAAAACTGTAGGAATCTGTTTAAAAATTATAATTTAAATGACAATCTGTACCTGACTGAGAAAACTTAAACATTTGATTTTAGTTCTAAAATTGAAATAAGAATCACGACTTTTCTATTTCTCTATTTGTTACTTTTTTTTTTTTTTTTTTGCTTTATTTGTATAGTAGTGTTATCTTTAGGAATATTTTATGTCATAACTCAACTGATGGGTTTCAAATGCCTTGAAACGTAATTGGGAATTAAATGTGATAAAGGCCAGTGTGGTCGTAATGCCTTGGTGACAAGGTTTTTATTGGCTGCGCATTCCGTCCCAGTAAGCCTGTTTAGCATAGGGAACCTACACTTTAATGCGGAATCCGAACCACGGAAGCGTTGCCAGAGGTGAATGTCTGGTTAAGGGCCTTTGAAAAACCCAGCCGAAACCTGGGACCTTACGAACCCCATTCAGGCGCCTTAACCACTGAGCCACCAGACCGCTCATTAAATACGATAAACACGGGTGACAGTAGTAGTTAGAATAAGGCGATATAAGTTGCGGTGTTTCAGTATTCAGTGTTTTAGTTCTAATTTATGTCAATTTTTCTAAACATAACTTTGGTAATAACACTGCATTATCACAAATTACAATTTTTATAGATTTCTACTAATGTTTATGGCCTGACGACAATATCAAGTTTATAGCCCGACTTAAAGTTAAAATTTACGATCAGCACGTTAATGGCTTTATCTGGTGAATTTTGCTAAATTTATTGTAAATGGATTCCATCCTGCAGCAATAATTTTAACGACAGTCAAATAACTGGAACCTTCAGCTTATTTAAATGAGCAATTAGGGAAAACCAAAGAATTTACACCATTCTTTGTTCGTCAACATCAAGTTTTATGTATTTTTTTACTATGCGGTATTTCAGGATACAAATAATTATGGATAAAAGCAGAACATTGTTTATATTGCCTAAGACTATCCTCAACGATTTGTTTTAAAAGTTTTGGAAATAATTACTGAAACTCATTTAGGATTACTAGTGAAGTAAATTAATTGTTAATGTCATGATACGGAAAATATCATCTTCATAAGTCAAGTGGAGCCCATTCTCTTCCGACAGCGTAAGTAGGCTTCAAGTTGACTTTTGAAGGCGTACAGTGTGGTTCCTGTGACATTCCAGCCGGGTGGTACTCGGTAAACATATGCCCCAACACCTGCGTCACGCTCCGGCGCGGCGTGCAGTACGTTGCCTGCCACAATACGACCCAACAGCTTACTGCTATGTTTGTACCGTCACTGTCACTTCAATACCATATACTCGGACGGATACTGTTCCGTGCAGTACACTGCAGCATTCATCGGCGCGCTCTCCTGCACTTCTAGGAGCTTTTGAAATCTTTAGGATTTGACAAACAATATTATTTGGTGGCATACGGTGAAGAAAAAAAGAAAAAGGTTGTATATGTCGTCCTCTGAATAGCGCAAATAGATTAGAAAACTTAAAGAGGGAAATAGAACTATGTACTTCAGTTAGATGTTGTTGAAATTTGTGATATTAAGTGGAAGGATTTCGCAGCTTTCTGGTCTGGGCAACGTAGAATAAATAACACATAATATGTATGTGGAGTTGCTGGTGTGGGATTTGTAATGAACAAGAGACAGGGAAACGGGTGAGTTACGGTAAACAATTTAGTGACAGGATTATTTTAGCGAGGAAAAAACTAAGCCTGACCATCCACGAAAGTAGAAATGTATATGCCAACGTCAATAGAAACGATAATGACGTAGAGAAGAAAAGTAAAATTAATTTCATATCTGAAGGTTCGACTGAAATTCGGTGGTTTAAAAAAAAAAAAAAAAAAAAAAAAAAAATAATAATGATAAAAAAAATTGTCTTTCGGTATTCGTTGAAGATTAATTACTTTCATTTTATTGAGATATTGATCTTTGTTTGCAAGTATAATTCAGTTAGAGAGTCATCAATTGCCATCATTCTTTTTTCTTTTTTTCTTTCTTTCTGGAATACATTAAGATTTTGTTGAATACAATCTGGATTCAAGTGTACATTTTACACTGACTCCCATTGTATGAGACTGTGTAATTTTCGATACCGTTTTCAAACTGTATCAATACAAAAATGTATTCATTTACGAAGAACGACATTTAACTTAAACTCCGAAATCGTAATTTATCAACAGGAATTTAAGTTTATCACAGAACAAAATTATGACGTAAGTAGATTACTAAACATAATAAAATATTTAGTAAAAACTTACGTCAGTTGTCTTCACAAAAACATATCACAGATTTTGTATACAAATAAGCCAATTTTAGCCACTTTACCGAATATTTTTTTTTTTTTTGGAACGTAAATAAACTATTTGTATGGTGTTTTAATTAATATGTTTACTCAATGAGGCACTACACACCACTTGTGAATTATACAAATCATTTTGTCAACGAAATTAGCACACTGCAGCTGTGTTATTGTCACGTGATACTAAATGACAGCTACGAGCAATATGGCGGCAATTTTAAAATTAACATCAAGAAATATAAAATTTTCTACTTTTCCTGTTGGGGTTTTTTTTTTGGGGGGGGATAGTATATATTATATATTTGTTTATAGTAGACGCATAGGTACAATACTGACTGCTTTTCAAAAATTAATCAAGTATTATCATTCCATCAACAAATTTTATACGTAAACATTTTCAAAACGGGAGACACGATAGGATGAGCGAACTTTGGGTTGTAATTGACATGTCGTAAGACTACCCTTTGAGTGTGTGACAATCTCAAATAACTGCTGGATACAGAGCATCTTCTATCTATCTGATACATCTTTACGACCCCTATCCCTTTACGACGTAGCCATTCTGTATTATACAAACTGACAAGTCCTGGGTCTCAAGTGGTTCTGTTGCCTAAGGTAAAGAGGTGACGTACAGATAATATCACTGGAGTCGCAGTTGTTCAGTTGTGATTAAATGGACGATACACTGTTAAGTTGGTTTCATAAATTATGAGGCTGCATTTTTTCAGACTGTAAAGGCGTCAAATGTGGCAGATTTCAAATCTCCCATCGCTGTTAATAATTCTAATACATTTATTCGCTCCCAATTGATGATCCTTCCTTCCTTCCCACTGCCTGTTTTAGATTTTTTAAATACAGAAAACATTTATATCCTCGCAGCCAAAAGGAGCATGATATAGTTTCATTCCCCCGAGAAAAATCCGGGAGGTGGGCTGATATATGGTCAAAGGACACAGTTAATTACCTGTTTCCCTAAATCCTTAGAATCAGCACATCGTTAAAAAAGGCGAAACGAATTAATAATACAATCAGTCTAGCGAATACATAAAAAGTGATTCTAAAATGTACAGAAATAAATGAACTTAAAAATAATGATAAGGATTAAGACAAGAGACATAATAGAACAGTATATTTTGATATTGACAGAAAAGTGTTTTAAGAAGCGCACTACCAAAGCATTACAGAGCTTTTTTTTTTTTTGTTTGTTTTTTTTTTTTTTACTTTTTTTTGTATTTTTTTTTGTTTGGGTCTTACGCCTCCTCTATGTAGAGGTCATCAAAGGAGGGAGAGGAGTGGAGGCAAGGAATTGGAAGAAATCTGGTAAGAGCATTTTGGAGGCACCATCCCAGCATTCGCCTGGAGAGACCATGGAAAACCGACATCTCGAGGGCCATACGGGGATTCAAATCCACGTCCTCCCGGGTGCAAGACCAAATGTTACCGCTCACGCAGCAAGCTCGGAGCAGAAATGGCATCAGGGAACCAAGACGGTATGATCTGATAAAGATATGATTGTTGGTTAAGTAAGAACATACCCCTTGAGAGGTTTATAGAAAGGAGACAACCGTTTTTGTCGGGCTCCCTGAAAATGCTGTTAAATCTGAATGACAAAGATTATAAAACTATAACACTATAAATGTCTTTGTCAGAAAAGACAGTCTACCCGCTGAACTAGCACACCTCAAGAACGGCTACGACAACCGCCAAATTCGGCGCGCCTTCAGGCGGAAGACCACTCAAGAACCAACTGACGAGGAGGACAAGCCAAGAGCCACAGCCTTCATCCCGTACGCCGGCAATGTATCATCAAGATTGGCAGAATTCTACGCCGACAAAACATCAATTGCGTTTACCGCCCGCCAGCCAAGATTCAAGCACTACTTGGCTCGGTTAAAGATGATCTGGGACTTAGGAAACCTGGCGTATATCACATACCGTGCGAGTGCGGAAAAGCATACATTGGGCACCATTCGCACCATTCGCACGATCGAAAAACGATGCAGAGAACATAAACGTCACACCAAGCTACAGCAGCCATCAAAATCAGCAATTGCGGAACATTGTCTAGAGACGTGGGATACTATTAAATATGAGGACATCGAAGTTCTGAGAAACACATCTCAATTTTGGGACTGTGTGTACAAGGAAGCCATTAAAAAAATGTACTTAAATTAGATTCATTCTAGATATTAGAACACTAAGAAATTAAAACAATTAGATTATAAGTTTCTAAAATATAGAAATAATAATAAGAAAATATTCAAAAATAATGTTAAAAGACGTGATGAGGCAAATGTAAAAATGTATATGAATATAAAGTTAATGTAACAACTATAGGCTGAAAAGAGCCACCGGTCTATAACAGCCCGCCTTTAGCCCTCAACCATAGGAATGAAAGGTAAAAAAAAAAATACCAGCTAAGCAGTCGCGTCCTGGACTGCGCTCCTCATGCCGGCCAGCTGACGCAACCTGAAGATGATGGCGCGTTACGCCGTCGAAAATTCGTTCATCCACCATCAATTTATCTGGCCGCATGACCGAGAGATTTTCAAGTATCAGATTCGCCGGGAAAACCTACGATTACACACTGGTCGAAAAATTTACGAACACTAATGTTAATATCTAGTGGTGCTTTGCAGTGCGTACGCATTTTGTCTGTGCCAGAGCTGGTTCTAGTTGAACAAGTGAAAGTTTGTTCTATTGAGAAAGAGTTGTTTAACTTACCGTTTACAGCTAATGCCGCTACCTAAGGTCAATGCTAAGAAAGAAAAGCTAGTTCTGCGATTCATCTGCGATCAGTTTAAGCATTTTGTATCTTTCTGATGATTCAATTTGAGAAAGTATTTTTTAGGCAGAAAAAAAGTAAAAAGACGCTACTTCTTGCGTTCAACATGATGATTAGGGAAAAACCATCTAAAACCTGTAGTCATAATGCATGGTACGACGGTGGCAACAATTGTTTGGTTGAGGGCATTAAAACACTGTAATGAACACTAGGATGTATGACAGACGCGAGTTCATACTGTACCGACCATCTTTAACAATGCTTTTGAAGCAGTTTTTCGTCTAACTTTAAGCGGTTTGAAGATAGAGATTACCGTAACTGGGATTTGATCTTCCTTAATCGCCTCTATACAAAATGCAGGTGTTGTGATTTTAATTTTTGCCCGTTGCCAGATTTTTTTAAATTTTTATTCCTTGCGATCAAGTTTTTGTAAAATATTATAACATCTCATTCGAAGTAGAATGTTGACGGAGAATTCGAACGATCAACTGTAATTCGTTAAAAGTTTTTCATAAAATTTTACTTCTTTATTGGAAAATAATAAGTACCGATAGTTAGTTACTTTTGTTTTCATGATCTCTTTTACTGTTCATCATGTGTAAATTAACGTTTATCATGTATGTATAATGTAACGGCTATCTTGACGAAAACAGTTCTAAAGATTTGGCTAAAAATTATGAGCTAAGTTCATTTAATCTATAAATCGATTTTTCAGCCTCTCATCTCAGGGAAAATTCATTTTCAGACTTTTATTTTTTTAAACTAGAAGCACACCTTTTTTCCACCATGGAATTAGATAGATAGGAGCGTTTCTTAAAGATGATCATCTATTCGGCAACAGATGCTGGATCATTTCATATTATTTACAGTACACAAATCTCAGTGCCGAACTTATGAGTTCGTTCATTCAGATATTGAAACAACAGATTTTAGCGTGGTATGGTGTATGTAGACCCGAAAGGCTCGTTCTGTGAACAGCACTGTGACCTCAGGCGAATCACGTCATTCTGGCAATATACATGGTGTAGAAAGAAGTCTTAGGTTACGATAATTTCTGAAAGGTTATTAACGTTCCACCAGGTATTTATTATAAAAACGAACTTGTGACAACTGAACGAAATTTGGCTGCAATGACGTGGATGTTAATGCTGTCTGAATATCCAGAACAACAGTAAGAAGAAAAAGGAAGACAGAAAAAGATTAGTGACTGAAATTGGGTGAATACACCAGGAAATAAGTCCCACCCCCCCCCCTCTGCACCCTGCATGTCAAGATCGAACTTGATAAACTTTAAAATGTACCGTTCTTCTGAAAAGTTTAAAATTGCTACAGGTCTTGTATTGTATTATTACTTTTTTTTTTTTTTTCAACGTCGAGGTTATCAGAGGCGAGCTACGGGTCTTATTATGTACGACAGAGTAACATGGTCAGGAGAGAGAATACCTGACTGCGAACTAACTACCGTGTTTAGGTCCCCAAAGGAGCTGACGCTGTTTTGCTCCATAGTGATTCTCCTGAGCGACTATTCAGTCTGTCAGAAGATGACTGGGGCGGAACGACTCAAGCAGTTAAGGCGTACAGCATGTAGTGATGACTACAGCATCTCCGTTAATTCAGTAACGAGATACAGTCTCAATGAGTGGCTTTTTAGGGTATTTTGAAGCTGTAACACTTCACTGCACTTGTCGTGTAGTTTTGTCCAGGTATTAACTGCTATTGCTCAGATTTAAACAAAATTCGAGTTTATACGTACATTGGCGACTTATTTAGATTCTGGTGTTTTGTTTAGTATTTTAAGAAATTCCGTGTAGTCCATTTTGTTTTCAAAATCTCAAAGAAGTAGGTACAGTGCTAATGCCACATAGTCCTGAATGATAGTTGCTAGTTTTGTAATAATACTCAGTTAAGAGCCTAAGTTTGATTTGGAGCTCTCGAACACAATGTACTAAATATTTCTTAACATAGTAACTTTTTCCATTTGCATGCCTACTGGAGAACGTACTTTAGATTACGGATCTGTTTTGATTTTGGGTGATTAACTGTACCCGTAACTTGAAATTCAAACAATGACATTAAGTTAATGGACGCGATATGTGTACATGTCAGTTTTAACTGTAATGATGTCGAACAACAGAACTTGTAAATCATTTGATGACATCACATCAGAAATTGAGGTTGATGTTGATGATCACTGCTATGGTTTATTCATATTCCAGCAACTGCAATCTGAGTATAAATAATTACAAGGAAATGCCACAATCGAATGTATTACTTTACAATTTCGCTAGGCCTCACTCTGTCCGTCGCCATCCATGGCCACCTCGATAGTGTTAGCCTGTCTAGCTTTGACGTCACGCGCCCAACCTTCGTTTCCGGAATAACGGAGGCCAGAAATATTACTACAAAATCGAGGTTTTCAGCTTATCTTAATAACAATTGTTCTATGTATTTACTGAACTACGAAGATATGAAATTCCAGAAAATAAAAGTATTTCTTTTAAGTTAGTTATTAATAACATTAACTATTAATTATATGAACTATTAATAGCTTTTTGTTTGCCGTAGTTGAAGCAGGTGTTGTAGTGTGTATTTGGATACTTTTGCATTATAACAAATATACAACAACGCCATTGATATGTTACTGAAAAAGATGGACACTTGTCAGCTTTTTGTGGTTTTATTATTTATTTCTTTATTGTGGTATTTATCTGTTTACCAAACCAAAAAACTTGTTAGTACTATTAATTTTAAAACCCGACAAATGTGCAACTATTGTATGTGCCCATAACACGTTCACGGGACTTAACTAGTCTGGTAGGATAGATGCAGGGTGACCTGGACAGGATATCTAGCTGGGTTGGTAAACATGGGATGAAGGTAAACGCAAAGAAGAGTCAGATTATTAGGTACACAGATAAAAATCTAAACGTTGATTGTGATAATAAGATAGGAAGAGAATTGCTTGTTGAAGACTTGAATTGTAAATATCTTGACGTAACATTTGATAACAAGCTCATCTGGGCAGGACACATTAATATATAATTAAATTGCGATGGACCGCACGCCCCAGTGGCAATTTCCCTACACACCTATCCTCTCCCTTTGCTACATTTGCCCTCTGCAAATTTTAGCTTTAAATTCTTTCAACGTTTTTGGTAATTTTTTCATCATTTCTCTTGCTAACTTATTCCAATCCCTGTCACCCTTACCCAAAACAGAGAATCTTACTACACCCTTATGACTGAAATCGAGTGCCAGCATTCCTTTTCCATTCCCTTCCATGCATTACTTTTAATTCTTACACCAATATCTTTGTGAATCCCATAGTACACTACCATATTCAAGCAATGGTCTGACCAAATTTTTGTAACCCAATTCCTTTACTTCTCTCGTACAAGCAGTGCAGAATTTTGAAACCTTTTCCTACTACCTGACCAATGTGTCCTGCCCAGTTAAGCTTGTTATCAAATGTAATGTCAAGATATTTACATTTCAAGTCCTCAATAAGCAATTATTTCCCAACTTATAATCGTAATCAACCTTTAGTTTTTTATTTGTGTATCTAATAAGCTAAGTCTTCTCTGCATTTATCTTCATCTCATGATTACTAACCCAACTAGATGTCCTGTCTAGATCACCCTGCTGCTGTTTACAGTCCTCTACCGTTTTGATACTTTTATACATCGGAAAACAATCTAATTTCTGATAGTAATCAATCAACACAATTATTAATTGAAATGGTGAGACGCAGAAGGAAAAAATTCCATTTTTGGCCGTTTTTAACTGAGATTGCCATTTTGCTCATTAACTCAACCTCCTTCTATTGACCCTTACAGAGAAAAACTTCCTCGACTAGCTTAAAACAAGATGTTAAAATTTGAGTGAAATGCAAAAAGAAAAGATTCCAGAAATGTTTTCCTTCTTGCTGTTACTAATCTGTTAGTACCGACTTTCTATGGCAGAGCGTACTATGTAAAGACAGAATTGACGAAGGAGGAATCGTATTTGATCTCCCTCTTCCTTTACTTCAATTTCAGGAAATGTTTTATCTTAGGAAATTATCGCACATTGTGTTTTGTATCCACAACCTTGAAAATGGTAAATCTGTGATTTATATTTATCACGAGGGAACTTGTAAGAAGGGACCTAACGAAGTTCGTAGCTTTCTGTGTGATTATGTAAACACATGCATACCACCTGAAGTGAAAACTCTGCATGTGTTCAGTGATGCCTGTGGCCGAAAAAATCGAAACCACACCCTCATCAGGTTTCTACTGAGTATAAGCATGATTGGCCTGTTTCAAAAAATTCATCAGAACTTCCCAATACGTGGACATAGCTTTCTACCGTGTGATAGAGATTCTGCCATTGTTGAAGAGAACTGTGCGACGCCAAGTTCGAATAAACACACCTTTACAGTATGACACCCTCATTCAAAATGCAAAGAAAAAACCACCATTTGAAGTGAGATCTGTCAAAACTGATTAGATACAAGGAATGGTGGCCGTCAATATTCAATAAGTATACAAAGAGTCTCCAGCATCGAGCTGATTTCCAGATTAGTTAATACAGACACCTCATATACAGGAGAGATCAGAAAGGGTTTGTTGCAGCATTCAATTCATAAATGGAATGAACAGTGATATTTTTCAATTGTACAAACATCGTGGTAACCTCATGCTATCAGCTGACCGTGCCTACGACCATAAAGTTCCAATTGACCAGAAAAAGATCATGGATGTGACCAACATAATGCAGTACATTCTATATGAACATAAAAAATTCTACAACACAATATTGCAATGGTCTGCGGAAAGTGACGCGGAAGAACCTGACTAAATGCTTGAGGACAGTCTAAGAGGGAGACACTATTCAAACTTAGTCACTCTCTTTTCTTTGTTTATTATTTTTATATGTATTGTGATTTCTGCTTTTTACCTACCTTTATGTGCACAAGTATTTCTGAATATAATTCTGCTATAATTATTTTTTTAATTTTACCTTGGAATAAACTTCAAATTAATTGAAATATTTGAAATATACTTAATTTATCAATCAGTGACATTCAAAAGGAAAATATTCCGTGCTCATTGGATGTTAATTACGAGGTCATGAAGAACATTACATGATACTGAACAAGTGGAAAATATTAACCTCAATTAGTACTACAAACCACCAATAGTAACTTTTTCTCTCCCTTTTATAACGTTGTTTTAGTTTCCTGAAAAACTAAGTCACATGGAATGTTTTCCTTCTGCATCTCACCAATTCAATTAGAATAATGATTAGCAATGGTCCCACTATGCTACCCTGTGGCACTCCCATTTTTTACTTCCACTTCTTTTGATACTTTCCTACCATAATTTTCTGTTTTCTACCTTTTAAAAATTCTTCTACCCAGTAAATCACTTTCTCATCCACTCCAATAGTTTTTACCTTATTTACTACCATTTTAAGGTTCACTCTATCAAAAGCCTTTGAAAGATCTAGTGCAACACTATCAATGTGGCCTCCCTTTTTCATTTCATCTGAAATATCTTGCATATATCCCACCGACTGAGATTCGCATGAATATCCTTGCCTAAAGTCATGTTGCCTACTTGAAAACAACTTACGCTCCTTATATATATTTATGATATGGTTACATATAAATTTCTCGATTAATTTACCTACCACTGATGTCAAACTGATCGACCTGTCATTTTCGACTCTATTTCTCACCCCTCCTTTATGTACGGGCACTAATATCGCACTTTTTCAGTCCTGTGGTAAGCAGCAAGTATCCTGACTCAATTTAAATAATATTTCAAGATAAGATACATCCGGCTATCTTTAAAATATCTGTAGTAATATTATCTACACCAGTCCCTTTATGTTTTTTCAGCTTTCTTATTTCCTTCATTATATCCTTAGGATGAATTTCAAATTTTTTGTTGTTCATTTCTAATTGTGTTGTTAAGCTAGTTCTCCGAGTTAGACTCTCCCGTTTCTGATTGATTGTACCTAATGCTCTCAATAAACCAGGTACTTAAAATCTCTGCCTTTTTCAAATCCTCAGTATCTTTTTCTCCATCCTTATCTATAACCGTCTCAACACCTTCCCTTCCCCTCAGTTTTCTAACATAGCCATAGAAGTTTCTAGAAGCATCAATCAATGGTCCCCCTGCACTGCTAATACTCTTCATAAACCCATCTTTAGCCACCTTCTTTGCTTGTTTGGTAGTTTTAAATATTACCTTCTACCCTGCTGTCTCTCAACTTTGTTATGTTCTCTTCTTACCAATCTCTTTAACCTCCTCACCTTCCTATAATAGTACACAGGTTCTCTACTTCTCTTTATTTTCTGTTTTGGAAAAAATTTCTTCCTCCTTTCTTATTATCTCCTTGATTCCATCTTGACTCTACTGTACTTTTGCCTTCCTTCCATTTGATGAAACGTTCTCTGAAATTGAATAGGTAGTAGGAAAAGGTTTCAAAATGCTTGTTGGAAAGAGTGCAGAGCTGATGTACCAGAGAAGTAAAGGAATTGGATTACAAAACTTTGGTCAGACCACTGCCTGAATATGGTGGTGTAGTATGGGACCCACATTATGGGTATCAGAAACAAGATTTGGAGGTGGTACAAAGAAGGCCCTCTAGATTTGTATCAGGAAATAACCGATATGGTAAAAGAGGTGGAATGGGATTCTTTGGAACACAGGAGGAGGGTCAAGAGACTCATGGGAGTGTACAAGGAGTATATTTTTGATGTGGCGTGGAATGTTTTTGGTATAAGAATTAGGAGTAATGCATGGAAGGTAAGAGATGGCTATGACCATAAGCTGGCACTCGATTTCAGGCATAAGGGAGTGGGAAGATTTTCTACGTAGGTAAGGGGTCAGGAATCGGAATGAGATACCAAAAGAAATGATAAATAATTATGCAAAAACGTTGAAATGATTTAAAGAAGAAATTTTTAGAGTGTAAAAGTACATTAGTAGGGTACACGAAAGGGGAAAAGTAGATGTGTAGGAAAATTGCCTTCGGAGCTTGAACTCCATCGCAATTAAATTAACTTAAAAATTAAATGTGTTTCAATCAGAACTTACTCTTTCTGGAATTTAGGTACCCTGATATTAACCGTTTTAGGTATGATGGCAATCCAAATTTAGATTCATATGAAATATATAAAATCATGTGGTATAACTTTGAAGCAATTTTCAACTTACTTTAACACCACCTCATCATAGAGTGGAGCCTCAATTACTATAGGCTTTTACTGACTTCTTCTTACCAGTTCTTGTCCAACGTGAAAGTCACCTCGCGGTTGTGCTTCATACATCAGAAGGGTCTCCTTGGAACCTAACAGAACTCGGCGCAGGCGGCGGTTCCACTGTGCGTGACAAGGTGTGCGTTTTGTGGACGGCTCGCATTTTGACCCCGCACGCTTCAGATTTAACTACATGCACTCTGCTGGTTGCTGTGGGGGAGATGTTGAGGAGATAGCGACTTAATAGGCAAACGGCACTGATTTTTTTCATGTCGTAACGTATCGGTTACCTGGTGACAGTGAATATATGAAGAGAATTGGTTGTAATATTAAAGCTGAAATTTTAACTAGTATTGCGTGTGGTTCACAAAAAGAAATTATCAGCGGTAATTTGCTACCTCGTTGTTGGCCGTATTTTATATCTCGTTAGGTCATACCAGTTTATGTCAGTTGAAACAAGAAAGAACCTGTTCTTAGCTGTTAAAGCCGTTCCGTGACCACCATTCCAGAGAACTAATACTATATTTCGTCCTTCGTAAAACTTGGCCCAAGGTTTTATATCCATCACAAATGTCTGATGTTAAAGACATTCCACTTGCAATTGTGGTTTCTATAACCGATTGTATGTCATATCTTGTATCGCTCTACTTTGTTCTGTTACGTTTGAAATTCGTTCATCACTAATGTATAAACAAATCTCTGCTCAGTTGGATCCTACTTCGTTTCAAATCGACAACCAAGTCTCCACCTGTCATGATCATCAAACTCTCTGTTCGTGAGTACGAATACGCAGTCAGTTTTCTCCCTATACAGCTTTCTTGATCATTCATGCTTCTATTTTGGTAAGCTCTCAGGGCTATTAACTTTTTATTTTCTATCTTACCGGGAAAAACGAACTGTATGCCACTCAATTCTTTAAGTACATTTGAATTTCATTTAAAAGCGAAATTCGACATACTTCTGTATAATGTAGGGGAGAACAGGGAAATGGTGGTCAGTGTCAATGGTGGTCACTCACATATCTACAAAACTACGCAACAAATTGTTGCATCAACGATTGCAACATTTAGTGACAGTACCTCTGCCATCTTGAACATTGGCTCGTTCATTCAGCGTTTTTATTTAGGCTCCCGGCTCCCACCGATCTAACTTTTCGATCCGACAAAATAGTCAGTAAATGCCGAATTTCCATATGCACAATATTAAAACTCTTATTTATATTAAGGTAGCTAGGGATTATATGTCATGATTTCGAACTCATTTTTCCATTATCTCTTCAACTTTTTTTATTATGATATTTTTCTTTCGCAAGAACAGTTGCGGGTAATTAGAGTCAGCAGACCACCGTTGCCTGCAATGAGATTTCTTACTGCGTTATGTATCTTTCGAATAAAAGCCATTTTTACTTTTCAGCTGTCAAAAATGCAACCTAGGAAGACTAAGAAGACTGGCTGGTCCGTAGACATGCTGGAAAAAGCTGTGCAATTTATAGAACAGCAGGGATATTCGATCAGGAAAGCTGCTGAAGTAATTGACATCCCATTTTCAAGTCTTCAGAAGAGATTTAGTATAATATCTTCCGCGTAGCCAAGTCTAGGTTGGAAAACTGTATTTACTGCTCAGATGGAGAAAGAGATATCACGAAAGACGGCAAATATTTTCTATGGTCTTACCGCTAATCAGATAAGTAAAATAGCATTCGATTATGCCGAAAGTTTGCGGTTAAAACACAACTTCAACAAATCTTCAAAAATTGCTGGACACGATAAAATAGAAGGATACTTAAGACGAAACAAGATTTGTGTAAGCAAGCCGGAAGTGACTGGTGTCAACATAAATACAGCTTTCAACAAAACATTGGTGGAATTGTTCTATAAACTGTTGGATGAACTAATGGAGAAGCATAAGTTTGTCAAAAAAAAAAATATACAACTATTATGAACCGTCCAAGATCCAGGAAAAATACTAGTTGTCATAGGTGAGAAGAGAGTGGGATTTATAAGAATTTGGGAAAGTGAGAAAAACATCACCTTGTTATGTACAATGTCTGCAGCCGGTGGATTCGTTCCACCGATGTTCATCTTTCCAAGAAAGAGACTGACTTAAAGAGAGTATTTGCCTGGAATGGCTTCAGAATTTTACTCCCGAATATAGCATAGGAACCATATTCATATGCTATCTCTACGACCGCATACGTTTCATTTTTTGCAAAACTCAAAGCGGCTTATAAGAAAGAAAGATTGTGACATGTTGCTGACAAGCCGTCATGCAGAAAAAATAACTCCTTATGATATGGCGTCCTTAGTGAGAAAAGCATTCTCTAGCGTAGCTTCTATCAGCAAGGGAGAATCTGGCATTAGGGCAACTGGAATTTTTTCAATAAATCCCAACGTGTTTTCGGAAGAAGACTTTATAGCAACTGAGGTTCCCCAAACTCAACATGTTGTGCAAAATGAATCAGATGACCCTGCACCTACTGCTGCTAGCGACACGATAGAATAATTGCGTGAAAATCCAGTCGGTCCATCCATTCCTGAACCACTGCCTGTCCCAGCATCTCAAACTGAAACCAAATTAGAAAAGCTGCAGAAATTTCAAGACTTTATTCCATTTCCTACGAAATCTTCTTCTGTCAGTACAAGACAGAACCAAAAGAAGCAACATGCTACAATTTTGACTTCAACGCAATTCAAAGACAGTCTGACGGAAGAAAACAAAAAGAAGCAAAATGTCAAAATAGATTTACGCAAAGAAGGGACCAGCATCTCCAAAAGTAAAGGGCATACGAGAGAAGGAGTCTATCAAGAAATCAAAGAGACAAGTTCTTCAGGATTCTTCGGTGTGCGGGTGACGAGGATAAAGACGCAGAAGATGCCGGAAACGGATGCCCAATATTCGGTGAAATCTGAGAAAACAACGGAATATGGTACAGATACACTTCTTGCGGACTATGGGCTCATTGAGGAGTGCACTGGCATTGACCCAGCCGACGGTTGTATGTGTGATATGTGATTTAATCTGATTGTCCACTAGCTGACCATGATTGTCCGCATGTAAGGGCAATGGTGGTCAAACATATTTTTTTTAAACTTGTTTTAATTACGAAAATACCTTGCCAAAGTGATTTAAAATTGATCTCAATTAATTTTTTAGAAATTAAATTTTGTAATAAAACATTTGAAATAAATATTTGATCTGGTTTTTATTACATTAATTGTTTAAGTGACTCCCATTACCTCCTTTTTCCCTAATCATTGTTACCACACAAAATAAACTGGTAGCTTAGAGGTAAGCAACCGCTGTGAGAATTCGAAGCACCGTATCTAGAAGAGAATATTTACGTGCACTTAATCTGATCTGTTTACTTAACCTCTTTCAAAGAATTACTTTGATCATGTCAAGTATCATTGGAAGCTTCATGGTTCGAACTGCATGTTAAACTGCAAGACGATACATTACAGTGGTGGAATGCATGCTAACTTGAAACTCTGTTACCAGAAAAGAGTAAAGGCGTACGTTATGACAGTGTTCATTGTTGGCTTTACATCTACAGCAAGAAGCTACTCCAATATTTTTGAGTTTGCGGACATTCTACGACAAGCGCAGCAGTAGTGAAGTTACTGTTCTAGATGGAACGTAACAAAGCCCTTGTGAAGTCAACATGAACGTGAATCTTCTTGAAAGCCCTATGTTAAACTGGTAGCTAAGGGATCTGATGATAATTATGCTCACTACTTCAGACCTGCGTTGAAACAGATTCGTGTAAAATGCCATGGTTATATGTTACCGGTCACAATCTCGGTCCGAGAGAGAACAAGTTACTGAAGCACTGTATATTTCTGTATTCACAGATTGGTGCAGCGTTCGGGCATAAGACTTCCATACGCACTAAGTATCTATTGCTATCCCAACACACATACACTAACATACGCCCCACATAACACACACCAGCATACGTCAATACTTGTCTGGCCTCGCATTCGGGAGGACGGTAGTTCGATTCCCCGTCCGGGCATCCAGATTGGGGTTTTCCATGGTTTCCCCAAATCACTCCAGGTGAATGCCGGGATGCTTCCTTCAAATGGCCATGGCCGAATTCCTTCCCATTCCTTGCCCCACATCCTTTCCCGTCTCTAAAGATCTCGCTGTTAAGAGACTTAAAAAAAAAAAAACTTGTCCAGACGAACACCATTTGACACTCAGATACATACACCCTAACACACGCGCCACATGATGCTATAACTATATAACACACACACTGATTCACCAAGGCACTAACTCACCTAATCGCCCACGCACGAGCCAACTTTCGCTCACCTACACGCATATCACACAGATTCGGAGCGGTCTGGTGGCTCAGTGGTTAAAATATCTGGCCGGGAATTGAAAGGTCCCCGGATCGAATCCATGTCGCGTGGTGATTTTTTAGGCCCTTAACCCGAACTTCACCTCTGGCACAGCTTGCTGTGTAATGTGAAGTACGCCAGAACGCTTCCGTGGTTCAGATTCCACGTTAAACTGTTGGTCCCTGGTAAGGATAAACTGGCTACGATAGGGGCGAAATGCGCAGCCAGTAGAAACCCCTGTTATTAGGTCATTAGGACCACACGGAATTATTATTATGAGACGTAATATAACCACTTATACATGCACATTCAGCACAGGCCATTACACACACATGGGCAAACAACCAGCAACATAAAACATACATACGCGCTCACCAACACATATACTTTAGGACATTCACTAAAACTTGCCACCACCCACAAATATCCACCAGCAAACGTTAACCGTCACTCACATACAGAGACTCACACACCCGTATAGGTATATACTGCTCTAGAAATTGAAATTAAAAAAATCTTTTCTAATTTATAACTGAAAATTAATTAACAGTGCAGACCAAGACCAATGTCTCAGTTGCTTCCATTAATATTCGCATTATGCTGGAGCATAAGTTGGTAGCGTCTTTTTTCATAAGTTTGTTAAACACATCAGGTGCATTTAAGAAACAAGTTAATCTTCGACAATATACCCCCTTTACTAACTACAACAGTACGCCAAGGCTGGAGTTGTTTATCGATTCCAGGCCCGTAGAAATCACATGGTTTTGAGTTTAAAAAAGTTGTCCAGCCATAATCGGAGCGTATTTTCATGTTTAAATTAAGTTCCTCGAAGAGTGTACGGTTAAGAGCAGAAAAGTTAAATATCTGATGGTGCAAGATCACGTGAGTGCGGTAGGAATGGAAAGGATATTATTTTTTCGAGATTAGATCGTATTTTCAGACTAATCGTTAAGTAGGACTGCCGAATTTAGACATCATGTTGTCTATGGAATCGGTGTGTGCTGAATATAAACTTATTTTAATTTCAGACTGTAGCGTATCACCAGGGGGGGGGGAAGAATTATTAATTAATTCTTAATATTTTACGCTATACAGGGTATTATAATTGAATATCAAAATGGAAATTATTCAAATGAGAAGTGGATGACTTTGGGATTTGAAAACTGTCACAAAACGACATTTTAATAAAGATTTTTACAATGGCATCTACAAATCTGAGCGTATTTACCATTACGTTAATAAACAAGAGGTTGTGCAATTTTCTAAGCAACGCTCAGACGTACAATGAGCCCTTTAAAAGCAAGCAAACAAGTATAGTTGTACTTTAAAAATCTCACAATTATTCTAATACAAAGTATGTTACCAGTTATTATGATAGCAAACAGTAATGAATTTTAATGGGTTGGGACGCCACGAATGATTAACCTGTCATTCGACAGTTACACAGTCTAGCTCAGTGGTTTTATCAGATCAGAGCAAGGATCTTTATCTCAGATGCGCTTAAGGGTACAGTTTCAAAGTGAGTTGCAGGCTGAATGGCTTCGTAGAAACACATTACCGTTCCACGGCAGGTAGCGCTGGGCGGAGATGACCACCTTGTCGATCGTCGTAACTGGCCACGCCAGCAGTATGCGGCAAGTCGCAAGTTAGAAGTGCGCCTCAGATGGTCTCCAGGACACAAATCAGCCCAGCACACATGGACCCCAAGTCACCAGTGACTCGTCTGGGCTCCGGAATGGAATGATCCTGGCTGGCCCCCCGACTGGAAGGAAGTCAGGAAGGAAGTGTCCTCGTCTTTTTCTGCCGCCACGGAGGTAAACTCTAACTCCGCCTCTTGTGGCTCGAAGACGACATAGAACATAAAATTCCCCGAATGTTAGTACTATGTTCCCTGTGATTGGCTGACCATCTGACGTCATGTGAATCTGTAGCTTCTCTTCGCCACGTTAAGTTTCGGCAATCTTCGAGAGCCGATGCCTCCTTCGGGAGGAAGGAATTCTGTTTAGGGCCTGCCCGACAGAAATCTCTAATCCTCTTAACATTCTGCCCAAAAGGCGCCAGCCAGACTACCCTTCACTGAAGCATCAAATCCTTGCCTTTCACCCTTTCAAGCGCATCTTTCGAACATACAGTGGACATCCCAAGAAATGGAAAAAATTCTAATTCTTTTACTTTATATACAATAAAAAGTGATATGTAACGGGGAGCTTAGCGAATCGTTACAACACTAATCGTTAAGTAGGACCACCGAATTTAGACATTTAATACAAAACTACCATCAATAATGTGGTTAGCAGGCAGAGTGGCTATAAGAAGACAGGGGTGTTTGTAACAATAAGATGAAGAGCTGGAACGATGCATCAAAATTGACTTAGTCTTGAAATATTTACATGAGCGCCTTCTATCCCGCTCTGTAAAATGATTGTAGTCATGGTTTTTACCTTGGGCAGGTTAAGGCAAGTGTGAGTACTGCTTAAAAGAATAGTTCTAAGTTCCAGATCTGAGCTAGTGTGGTTAATTCCTTTACCCCGTCAGACTGAGCGTTGTTGTATATCTGTGAAGACTATGGCAAATGTGTCAACTATAGTATTTATTCTTCTTCTATTCGGTATCGGCCATCTAAGAACCACGAAAAGTAATCCTGTGCATTCATTTCGATGCTTCTTTTCTTGACTTACTATAGTTCTTCATCCTCTCACTTTGTTGTTTCCTCCTTTCTTCTGTCCATATGTTATTACATTTCCTCTTCTCCTTCTCCTGGAAACCCTTGAAATTTTGGATCAATCTCCTAAAAGCTGCTCTATATTGTATTAACTCTTCTGTTATTCCGATCTCAATCATATCTTTCTTTACTCCTTGGATACAGTGGTTGCGTTCTTACTCTTGTTAACATGATTGAAAATTCTTTTTGTAAGTCTATTGTTAT
Source organism: Vandiemenella viatica (assembly GCA_031002005.1). Classification (NCBI taxonomy): domain Eukaryota; kingdom Metazoa; phylum Arthropoda; class Insecta; order Orthoptera; family Morabidae; genus Vandiemenella; species Vandiemenella viatica. The sequence continues at coordinate 183,907,669 of CM061920.1, forward strand.
CCATTCTCATTATGTGACCAAAGAAACTGATTCTCCTCTTGCTGATCGCGTCTGACATCCTTTCAATTTCTTCTTGTTTGTATAGGTCTATATTCCTCCGGTGTCTAAACTCACCATTTTCAGTTTTTAATGGTCCCCAAATTTTTCTCAAGATTTTCCTTTCCCTTTTCTCTATCTCTTCTATTTCTCCAGTTTTCATAGAGAACAAGCACTCTGAGGCATACAGTCCTTCTGGTTTGATTACTGTGTTGTAGTGTTTGATTTTAGTTTTTCTTGATAGATTCTTCTTGTTGTATGTATCTTTTGTCAGTTGATATGCTAGTTCTAGTTTTCTTGCTCTTGATATATTTGCTTTCTTATCAAGCCCATTAATCTGAATTACTTCACATAGATATTTAAATTTGTTGACCTTGTTAATTTTTCCGTACTCTGTGTTTAGTACTGTGGGTGAGTCCCTAATATTGGTCATGAATGTAGTCTTCTCAAAAGAGATCTGAAGTCCAAGTTTTCCTGCTATATCTTTCAGAAGGTTGATTTGTTCAAGTGCGGTTGCTATACTTTCAGAAAGAACAGCTATGTCATCAGCGAAGACCAAACAGTTTATTCCAACCCCTTTGTGTTTTGAACCTAATCTTATGTCATTGTGAATTCCCCTTTCCTTGAGTTTCTCTTCCCATACTCTTATTACCTTCTCCAAAACGCAATTGAAAAGAATTGGGGAAAGCCCATCTCCCTGCCTGACACCAGTTTTTATTTTAAATTCCTCTGAGATCTCTCCCATAAATTTCACTTTTGAATTTGTTCCAGTGAGTGTCTGCCTGATTATGTTGACCGATTTTGAGTCAACACCAAATTCCTGTAAAATCTTCAGTAATGAGACTCTATCTACTGAGTCTTAGGCTTTCTTGAAGTCCACATAAACTATAACATAGTTTTTGGTCTTTGTAATCCTGTCTCGTATTTTCAGATTTAGAATCTGTTCTACACAAGATCGTACTTTTCTGAACCCACCTTGGTATTCTTCAAATTGTTTGTCTATTACTGGTTCAATTCTGTTTTGAAGAGCTTTTGACAGTATCTTATATGTCACTGCTACCAGGGAAATTCCTCTGTAATTGTTCACATCTGTTTTGTCGCCATTCTTGTGCAATGGGTGTATCAGTGCGTTCTTCCATTCGTCAGGAATTTTTTCTGTTCGTCAGATTTCCTGCAGTATGTTTGTCAGTTCCTGCCTAGCCTGACTACCTGCCTCTTTCCACAACTCTGCAACAATCAGATCTTCCCCTGCATCTTTGTTGTTTTTCACACCTTGGATTATGTCATGGATTTCTTTCTCATCTGGTGGCTCTGAGGGTTTATGCTTGCTTGTGACTGACTGAATTGTAGTCTTTCTTGAGGTTCTTCACAGTTCAGTAATTTTTCAAAATAACGGGCCAAAATTTTGCAGTTTTCTTTGTTGTTTAGGCCAATTGTTCCATTTTCATCTTTAAAGCCGAGATTTGGTGGTTGATACTTTGTTATTTCCTCTTTGAACATTTTATAAAAGTTCCTTGTATTAAATTTAGCGAAATCTTCATTAATTTGTATGAGTCTACTTTTTTCATGTTTCCTCTTGACGTTCATTATAGATCTAGTTTGTTTTCGGATTGTGTCGAAAGTTTGGAAATTCTCATCAGTTTTATGGGAGTGCCATCTTTTTCGAGCTATCACTCTCTCATTTATGGCCACTTCACATTCTTCATTCCACCATCTATGCTTCTTATTTCTTTTCATAGGACATACTTCGCGGGCAGCTTCGGTTATTTTTGTTCTCAGATCATCCCATTTCATTGCAGTGTTGTTTTCCAGCTTTTCTTTGAATATTTTATTTATTTCTGAGTTATTTCGTAGCATTTTAACATCAAATTTAGTTCTCCTGTTTGTTATCTTATTACGTCTGTTTTGAGGGATGAATCTCAGTTTTAAGGTAGTGGTCACTTTCAATGTTGGCTCCCTTTCTCACCTTGACATTCTGGATCTCTTTTTGGCGCTTGGAGGAGATAGCTACGTGGTCAATTTGGAATTCTCCAAGGTTTGGGTTTGGGGAGCGCCATGTTGTTTGTTTTCTTCTCAGTTTTTTGAAGAAGGTAGACATCAGTTTGAGATTAAAGGCCTTGCACTGTTGGACAAGCCTAATTCCATTTCTGTTCGTTCTTCTGTGTGCCGGGAACTCTCCTACAATATTCTTATAAATTCTTTCTCTCCCAATTTGTGCGTTGAAATCTCCAAGTAACACTATGACGTTATCTGTTGGAATTTTATGGATTTCGTTTTCTAAAAGTTCCCAATATTCTTCCACTTTATCCTGATTTTTCCTGTTATCGTCATTGATTGGAGCATGGGCATTGATTAAGGTATAGTTTTTATTTCCACATTTTATTGTCGAGAGAGAGAGCCTCTCAGAGGGTGAGTGGAAGTTTTGGACTGATTCCACTATGCTCTTGTTCACAATGAACGCAGTTCCAAGGTGGGGAACATTCTTCATCACTCTCTTCCCAGGTTTCCTTTATATATCCTATGGTCTTCTGAATAAAACATATTACTGTCTGTATATCTTGTTTCTTGAAGAGCAAGTACAAGGATTTTCTCGTCATTAAGAATTTTGATTAGTTCTTTTAGTTTTCCAATTCACATTAAGAGTACCAAAGAAGTATTTTCGTTTTGGTCTAAGCTTGTTGCTTGGTGGGTTTCCAGTAGAATATTCCGATTCCTTCTTGCATGGTGTTCTGGGCTCTCCAGAATCCTTAGGCCTTGCACGGCATACTGCCGTGGTGGACTGACGTTTCCGATTGCCACCTGGAGTAATACTTCCGTAAGTTTGCATCATGCATATAGATTACTTGACTGTATTAGGGAACGGTTTGTGAACCGCTACAAGGTTAAAACTACGATTGTGAGCCGTAGAGTTCATTTCTCAGCCGCACCTAACCTGGTGTATAGACGCTGACCACAACACCGCTCGTTCCGAGATCAGACATGTGTGGATTTATGTTTTAAAAGACAGTTCTTCCACCTCCTTCGCTGTTGGGATTTGTGGTCCCCCTCCACTGCTGAAACTGTTGTCTGTCTTTGCTTCCTCCAACACTGATCGACTTGCCGACCCGGCTTCCCGCTGGAATTGGTTACCCAACCTTCCACTGGGTTACTCGGCTTGTAGGTTACGTGTTGGAGTTGGAGTGAAAGAGGCTAGTTGGATTCTCTTGATGAATCCAAATATGTTATTGTTGCAGATAACAGGCAACAACGCATTTCACTCCCACTCGACCCCCAGTATTTTATTCGTATATTACACGAGGGTGAAATATGGACTCTATGCAGAGTACTGGGAGAGACTAAACGAGAAACGCGATTTATTAATGAAATCAATTTATCAGCTAAGGAAGCGTGGTGAAGAGGACAGAATAACCTTTAAGACGTGAAAGCATCCCGGTAAGACAACATCCACTTGCTCAGTCCCACAAAACAATCTGCATCTCAACAGTTACTTCATTAGCGTCATATTCAGATTTATCAAGGAAACATCTCTGGGTTTTACATATTACTGGAATACGAAAGACCTTATCTGTAATTGTTTACATTAGATTCGACAATATCGATTATATTCTGCTTACATGATACAACGAATATCAAGCGACAAGTGAGTTCGTCAAAATTAAAATATGGCTCCAAACTCATTTAACTATACTTTTAGTCCCAAAGTATATGGAGTTACGAAATATTCTATACACTTATTTTTAAAATTGATGTTCCCGTAAATCATCCCTTTGAATTAAGCGTCATCATACGTTAAGCTTAAAACTCCCAAACCATGTGTTGGAAGAGTATGCAAGTAATCATTCGATACTACTTTCATTTTCTGTGTTTAAATTACAAACTTATTATTTTGAGTAGGAGTATTCAGCTTTTTATTTATTTACTGTTTTGAAAATGAAGTTAGAAGCTACCAGGAAATTTAACCAGAAATATGTATATATGTTTTATTTATATTTGTTTTATATCTAAGGAAGTTTGCTTCTAGAAAAAATTATGCTAAACATTCTAGTAAAGAATTTATATAAAAGCAACAAATAATAAAGTGCGGTGCTGACACTATAACTCAGAGCCAAGATTAACTTGGAGAAACTCCTCCAATCATGAGAGTTGAAGCGTGGACCTGGGCGACGAATTTTACCTCTTTCCCTTCCGAAAGCAAGCGGTGTAACAAACCTCGCTGAGTGAATTCTCATTTAATTTTCGAAGTGGACGGACAGCAATAGTGTGATTGCAGACGTTGCCTCCCTCACGGCGCGGCGCCTCGTTGAAAGGAATGAGCCGCGAGTGCGCCGCGTGGCCAATAGGGAGAGCGCTTATTACGCCTAGTCTCGGGATACGGCGTGTACTTGCCAGATTACAGGCGATTGAGCACATCAACCCAGAACCTAATGGGATTAGTACAGGACCAACGGTGAGTAAACATCTCTCTCTACAACGAACATTTTTGAACTACATTCTGTGTTCTGGTCGTTTTTTCCCACATCTTCAGATCTGAGTTATCTAAATTTGAATACATCAACAACTTGGCAGCAGTTAGAATTCGAGGTCATGAATTATGATTCAATTGCCTTTATTTTTCATTGACCTAGATCCATCTCTTCTACGCTCCTTTCTTAATTAATTTGTTTAACCAACCAATAGAAACAAACACGTTGATAAAGTTATGATGGTGCAATAAACGAATACTCCGAATAAAATTGGTTTACTTGAGATTTTCATTTTTCTTGAATTGTCTTAATTTTCATTTTCCATTGTGGCGAGCGGCAGCTAATGTAACTAAGGTAAATAACCATTTCTAGTTTTCATTTTGTTTTGGCTGTAATTTTTCAGTATGACTGTATTTATGTTTGTTTGTAACTATAATAATTTGATTAAAACTCTCCGTACTTATTAGTTTGCACAAGTTTCGAATGTTGTCCTGGTCTGAATTTCTTTTGTAGTTTTTTTCCTGCAGGGTGATCTGGACAGGATATCTAATTGGGTTGGTAAACATGGAATGAAGATAAATGCTAAGAAGAGTCAGCTTATTAGATACACAAATAAAAAACAAAAGGTTAATTATGAATATAAGGTGGGGAAAGAATTGCTTGCTGAAGACTTGAAATGCAAATATCTTGGAATTACTTTTGATAACAAACTTAACTGGGCAGGACACATAGGACAGGTGGTAGGAAAAGATTTCAAAGTTCTGCACTTGTTGGAGAGAGTGATGAGGGGATGTACGAGAGAAGTCAAGGAATTGGGTTACAAAACTTTGGTCAGACCATTGCTCGAATATGGTAGTGTAGTGTGGGACCCTCATTTTACGTATCAAATACAGGAGTTGGAGAGGGTGCAAAGAAGGGCTGCTAGATTTGTTTCTGGAAATTATCGCAGAATGCAATCAGTGACGGATATGATAAAGGAGCTGGAATGGGATTCATTGCAAGACAGGAGGAGGATGAGGAGGGTCATGGGAGTGTATAGGGCATATACTGGTGATGAGGCATGGAAAGATATTGCAATAGGTATGAAAAGTAGTGCATGGAAGGGAAAAGATGACCATGACCACAAGCTGGCACTCGATTTCAGGCACAAGGGTGTGGGAAGATTCTCTTTTTTAGGTAAGGGTGTCAGGGATTGGAATGAGTTACCAAGAGAAATGATGAATAATTTACCGAAAACTTTGAAGGAATTTAAAGATAAAATTTGTAGAGGGCAAATGTAGGTGGGTGCAGGATAGGGGGAAGATGGGTGTGTAGGGAAATTGCCACCGGAGCCTGTGCTCCATTGCAATTAAATTAAATTAAAAATAAGAAGGTAATATTCTATAAACCCTACAGTCTTAAACGATAATGTAGACCTGGTAGACGCTAGATACAAGTTTAAAATAAGTACTAACCGAATAAATGGAAATTGTGGTTCCAATTAATCCAACATATGGATAGTATTTAACTCTTCTGAACACTGTAGTTGTGTAGCAATACCGCGTTTGCCATAAAATATCGAATTTATAACCTTCAAATTTACTTCGCGTGCATCCACTGTTTGAGATCCTCCTTACATTGCACCTAGGTTGTCATCATCGGTATGTGTTAGTTGGATGTGTTAGATTCGGAGTTTTCGCATTATTTGTTAAGACTTTTCTCAATAACAAGGTCTGCTGCTTCAGAAGCTCCATTATGACGCTGATGCCGTCGGTTCGGATGCAGTCCATGGCGAAGGCCTGGCGGTGCCGCTGGTTGAGTATTGGTTGCCTCCGCACCAACGGAGCTACGGATCCGTTCGCTGCAACTGTCGTGTGAAGCCGGCGGCTGGGTTGCTGTTTGTTATGTGTAGGCGCCGGCATGTCGTCGCGTTGCGTCGGCTTGTCAGCGCATAGAGTTTTCTTGGCAGCACAGCACCTGTAATGGGTCGGGTGGCTACCGTTGCAGCAGGTTGCACCCGTACCTTGCTAGGTGGTTTTTCTTACAATCGGACCTTGTGTCCGATGAGGAGACTCGTCAGCTGTTCCTGCGTTACACGCTCAGCAGGCCTGAACATGTACAGTGCCAGACGCTCCTCAGTGCCTGGGCGACGCATCTGATGTACAGCCGAGGCGAAAATGCCGCCGCTGTTTTGCTCGGCGGCCTCTTTGTCTGCTCGGGTACATCAGTAGGAAGTCCACACACGACCATCCTCGATGGTCGCGGTGGGAGTTGTGGGGCGTAACGGTTACCGCGCCCATCGAAGTAATCAGTCAGACAACGGAGTTGTGTAGAGTGCTGCGGCAAAAATCAAAGTCCCTCCTTCACTGGGAAGCAAAGGATGATAATCTCGTCCTCTTCCGAAACGACGCCTGCTAGTTCTACGAAGTTGCCTGATGTTTATATGATGATCCATTTAGCATTATCTCTTTCTGCGGAAAACGTTGTTGGTGAGTGAACAGTAATGTACTAGCTGATATTCGAAAGGTCTGAAGTTCTATTTCTTGTTCAGCGATCCTAACTTCACATTTTCCAAGGTTCCAGACGTAACTTGTTACAAGAATTTTGCTGCCTTGGTAAGGATATTTAAATCGTTTAATTAGATATTAAGGGGTTTCTTCATATTATACTCGCATTTTCAACCTAAGCAAATTGTTTGATACAGTCAAATTCAGTGTAAATTGGTTCTGACCATTTCTTGAACATAGTAGTGTAGTATGGGACCCACATTTGGGTATCAAATACAAGAGTTGAAGGGGGTGCAAAGAAGGGCTGCTAGATTTGACTCTGGAAATTACCGCAGAACATAATCAGTGATCCCCTACGCTAAGGTGGAGACTGGATGCGTCGTCTATAGCTGCTTCAGCTATTGGCTAGAGAACGATCACGTGCCAGCTTTCACTCACCAATCAACAGCCACCATATTACATTCCTTCCATCATTTGCTTTTCGTACATTTACAGCTAGACGCAGAAATTCATGTAAGGAGGGATTCAATATTTACGGTATTTTATCTGTATCAGTTAGACACAGAAATGTAGAACGGGGTTCAATATTTACGCTATTTTATCTGAATCAGTTATAAGGACCATAACCTAAGAATTTTTTTTGGCAGATTGTAAGAAGTATGATGTTTATTAAAAACTCGGAGAAACGTAATGCGAAATGTATTAGTCAAAAAAATAACACTTATCCGTTTTCGAAATTATAAAAATGCATTTATTTAAATAAAATCTTAACCAAATACTCTGATAATCTAACCAGAAAAAGGTACTCATATCACGAAAGATGTAATTAAAAATGATTTCAATTTATAATTCGCAATTCAACAACGATATTCTTGCAGCCAAATGGCGGCGGGCAGAGATGGAAAATGAATGCGAGGCAATCCTACGTTACAAAGTAACAATTGGTACGTTCGTTTAAATTTACATGTTGCTTTTTGTTTATTTACGACAAATAGATGCAAAAATTCATGCAAGGAGAAGAGTATTCCATGTTTGCGTTATTTTATCTGTACCAGTTATAAGAACGAGGTTAAAACATAACCTAAGAATGTTTTTGGCAGATGAAAAGAACAATGAAGTTAATTAAAAACTCGGAGAAAGTTTACACCAAATTTACGAATCGCGAAATGTATCACCGGGATAAATGACCGTTATCCGTTTTTGATATTATACTTCCGTCATTAAAGTAAAATGTATTTACTTAAATAAATCACAGTCAAATACTCCAATATTCTAACCGTAGTATGCTACTCATATCACGAAGATTTCATTAAAAATGGTCAATATTCGCTTTTTCATGCAAGCTTTTCCAGAATAAATTCAGACTACCACCATAGGCGCTGCCTGTCGTTATTCAGATGAGGGTAATAAAGGCTATGGTTTTCGAATACAATGTTCATGGAAGTTGTGGCTAAGTTGACCAGAATCACAACTGATTCGCTCTGAAATGAGTTTTACAAACCATTTAAACTGCTTTTATAAGCGCCATTATTCAATGCGGGGGAAATAGTTTCATATTTATCGTGCTGAATTGTGCCTGGACCAGGAATAAAACTGATATTACACCAATTGCAAAAGTTTTTATGGGATTCCTAATTTGTTTTTAATTTTATTGGTTCTATACTTCCATCGTCATTAATTCAGTAGAAGTTACTACTATATCGCTATGTGAACTGCAAATGAAATATATAGCACATTACAAAATCAAGGACATAAGTATTATGTAATAACAATTCCATATATTTAGCCAATTGCAAAAAAAAGTGAACTGCCAGATTATTGGGTTCAAACCGTCATTTTTGACGGGTCTCGAAGCTAGTAATAATATAAAGAAGCTGAAATAGGATTTATTGGAAGACAGGAACGGGGTCATGGTAGTGTACAAGGTGTATATTGTTGATGAGGCGTGGAAATATATTGGCGGAAAATTCAGGGGAGTTGCATTGAAAGGAAACGATAACCATGACCAAATGCTGGCTCTCGATTTTCTATAGTGGGTAAGGAGGTCAGAGACTGGAATAAATTACCAAGAGCAATGACGAATAATTTATCAAAAAGAATTTAAAGTTGTAATTAATGGAGGGTAAAAGTAGGTGGGGTAAGGAAAGGGGATAAATGGGTATGAAGGGAAATTACCACCGGAGCAAGCGCTTCATCGCGATTAAATTAATTAAAATTAAGAGAAGTTGCTTGTTGAAGGAAAAAGAGAATTTGTTGACGTATCATTTAATAATAAACTCAGTTGGCAAAATTTTGCATGGGTGATAAGAGTGCAGGGAGTATTTACGAAGCATATATATATTGCCTATGAGACCTAGTTGGATTTTGGTGGAAAGAAAGAGATAATAATTAATATGTCAGGCATAATAAAGTACAAACAGTTTGAAGGGAGTAAGAGACTGGAATAATTTACTGAGGATTAAGCTTACTATCTCAACCATTGAAAGAGCAGGAAGTAAAGCTTCATGAAGTTTACGCCACCGTTGCATGTTCTTAATCGCAATTAATCAACAATAATAATAGTTAAAATCTCATGCGAATGCCTGGGGTTTGAATTCGGGATTTGCTGTTGCATTCTTAGGACAGTCTTGGCTTGTACAGCGATCCAGGACATTCCTCGATCGTGATAAGAGATTGAAAGGTCGATGGTAAATAGATCTGGACGTGATGGATTAACAGATGTGGGATTGTAGACGCGGAATCTATCGGAGGGGAAAGCAAGCGCAGTAGAGACAAAAAACAACTGTTTGCTTTAAGAGTTCTTGGAAATGCTGCCAAACATTACACACGAATGTTATGAAGACTGCAACAAAGTTACCAAACCTCATTCAGGTTCCATATAAGCATTTTCCAGTTTTTGTGTATGTTACGCTGGTGGACTGAAATTACAGTTTGGAAATAAAACAGATGTTTTAATATTATAAATCTTAATTATTCGGTCCTCTCGGTCGAGAGAACGCCCAGTGCGGGTGCGGCCATCCGATGTCAGGTATTCGGTGGTTCCTGAATTCCAGGAAAAAGTTAGGATGATTATTTCGAAAGGCCACTGAAAAATTCTTCTCCTTCTCTGGTTCCCATTCCCCTATCAGAAAAAGAATCTATACGAAATCTAATCAACTGGTGTTGAGTAAGAGTCGTGTGGAGCTTACAACTGACTGCTCGTTTGGTTGACCGATTCATTTGTCTTTTGGTTTAACGTCATGTGAGGTAGAAAATTATGTTTAGAACTGACAGTTCAATCCTGCGTTAATTTCGTTATATCACATGCAGTAATGTTTCTTGTAAATCAGAAGAGCAAGCCAATACTGAGCACCATATTCGTGGTGGGAGAGTGGTAATGCTCTGGACTAGCATCCTAGAGGACACGGGTTCGAATCCCCGTCTGGTCAAATTTGTGTTTCTCATGGGTTCTCCAAATAACACAAGTTAATGCCAGAATACTTCCTTCAAAAGGATATGGCGGATTTCCTTTCCACTATTCCTTCCCATTCCCTGTCCATAGTCCTTCACCGCCTGTAATGAACTCGATGTTGATTGCCAGTTCAAAAATAAAATAATAAGCGATACTTAGTGAATGACAATTTCTGGCTCATAATTTTAAGATCGGCCAGCTTTAGGTTTCCTTACAGCCCAGAACTGTACCAGTTTATCACATTTTTGTATTTCATTTGACTTCTATTACGTTGACTATACAACTAACTTTTTTGTTTGTTATAGCATTACGGCTCATCGAGACTGAAGTCATTAGGACCAGAAGAAGACTGCAGACAAGGTACAGGAAGGAATTCCGCCATGATATTTTGAAGGAACCATCGCCGCATCCTACCAGAGTGATTTACGGAAACCATGGAAAATCGAAAACTGGATTTCTGGACTTTTACCAGAATGAAAGGTTGCATGCTCGAATCCCCGTCCCGCCGGCATTAATTTCTATAGTTCTGATATCATCTGCAAACAAAATCGTTGATTTTTTAAATATCAAGACTACGGTACTTGGAAGTCTTTAACTAATTTTTATACTCATAACACGGGTAGTTCTTGCATCCATATCATTATCCTTCGGGAATTAGTAGTTATTGTACAATTTTATGGTGGATATGGGTTTAAGGTTTACTATAGTGGTTTCTGTTCTGTATGTCACCGATAAGAACAGGAATTTCCCAATTCAATTTTTGTGTACGATAGCGGTCTCTCATGTACTCTTTCTGCTGATGTTGTGTAGTCTTGACGATATAGTCACGTGGAAAATTACAGAGAATGGAGGAATAGCTTTTCATCCAGACTAGCTGGTACCCACTACTTCGTTCGTGTTTGTAAAGAATTTTGATTGATAGCTACCTACATGCAACCACCATTGAGCAAAATGGGAGGTTCTAGGCTACAAACACACACAAACGCAAGTGATCTGCACAGGGTATTAATGGCTGCAAAGAGAACTATAGGGACACACATGTATTTGGTCGAAATATGAAAACATCCTTCGTCGACCAACTTCAATAACCATTTCTCTCACGCTCCCACAGCTAGTGACATGCAATCATCTTGGTGCACGAGACTTGAGGCTACTGCCACACAAAAACACCAGTGGACTGCGCTAGGTAGTTTTGGCTGCAGAGTGAAATATTGGGACACACATGTCTATTTTTATATTAGGTCGATCAATTTCAACCACCGTATTTACCACACCCCCACAGCTACCGAAATGTAATCACCATACTGCATGATGGAGGACTCCAGGCTACTACCTCACACAAACGCCAGTTGTCTGTGCTTCGTGGTTCAGGCTGCAAGGTGAAATATAGGGGGACACACGTCTTTGATAGAAATAGAAAAATTCCCTAGATCGACCACCATATCTCCCACACCTCCATAGCTATTGATATCTAACCACCATAGTGCACGACCAGAGACTTGGAGGTCACTATCACATACAAACACCAGTGGTATGCGCTATGTAGTTGTGGCAAATACGGACACACACGTGTTTGGTCGATACGAAAATGTCTCTGATTGACCACGTTCAGACACCACATCTCCCACATCCCCACAGATACCGACATTCGGCCAACGTTTTGCACGATCGGTGACTCTATGTTACTACCACACACACAAACTCAGCTACCGGCATGCGGCCAACGTTGGGCACGATGAGAAACTCCATGCTACTACCACACACAAATACCAGTCGTCTGCACTAGGTAGTGGTGGCTACAGGGTGAAATATAGGGGGATACACACGTATATACATATATATATATATATATATATATGATTAATTGAATAGGAATTAAAATTTATCTTAGACATATATTCAGTTAAAAATCTATACAAATAGACCCAATTTTTCATAACATTGACGAAACATGCAGACATGAAATGCATTATAGCATCCGTGACTGCAGAGTAGGTTTCAGAGGGTTGACTGTTTGAACGTGTGTTTAGTGTAGACTTGCCCGCAGTGCGGACTGCTATTTGCGGAGGTTCTGGCGTGACTGCCCTCCAGGCTAGCCTAGTGGAGCAGAGAACATTCCTCAGGAAGGGCAGTTTACTGCCTCGGCATGCAAACTAAACTGCAGACATCGGGCCGCTTGTTGCCACTATCTAGTACCACAACTCTCCTTAATCTCTCAAACACAGCTGCTAGTCTTCCGTACATTCACTACCACTTTTATTCCACCTTGTTGCTTCAGTTGGAAATCTCTACTGGTGTTTTACTTTCCGCTATGAACAAAATTACGTAATTTTTAGTGTTAGATAGCTATTTAAAAATTGGTCCTTTATTATTTTCTGTAGTCCTTTGGAATTATTTTGATATTTTTTGATAGATTTCTGCTTGTCTGTATGCGCATCAGTGATTTTCATTCACGAGATAATGTTAACAAGAAGAACTGAATGTATATGTACTTACATGTTCGAAATCATAACGTCTTGATTTAATTTGATATTTTTCTATTCAAATTTTAGCTTCTTTGAGTAAAACCTGTTGATGTATTACCCATCTTTATTAACACTGTTAAAACTCCAAATGCGCGTGAAGAAACAAACACTTTTGTCATTTGGCTTAGAGTCTAATTGAAAGTGAAGATCTTTTAAAAGAAATCAGAATTGAAAAAAAAGTGAAACAAGTTGTTGTGAACATTTTAAACTTTGTATTAATGTTTGTTGAGTTATTCTGTCTGTAAAAGAAGCATTTTCAAAACATTTTCGCTCTAGAAATCGATCTTTCATAATCTTATCCTTGGGAAAATTCATGTTCGGGCATATATTAAATTTTATATCTCAAAATAGAAAAAGCATATCTGTATCGTTATTACAAATTCGGAGTTAGATGGGAGCGTTGCGGAAGTGCTACCTACCGGCTGAACACAGGTTTTGCAATTATTTTATCCAAAACTGTTAAATGAACAATTCTTGTTCTAACGATTGGGTTGGAGTCAAACTGAGAGGGTTTTACTGTCGGGAAAACTGATTTTGAGTCTTGTATTAGGTTTCTATTTTTTGAAAGAAGTAGTAGTCAACCGTGTTTAATTGATAAATGAAGGTTAACATAAACAAATAAAGCAGAGGAAGTTCCAGATATACCGATGCGTGGCAGATAGGAGAGGGAGGTTCAAAAATCCAATCAAATATCTTCAGTGTTAAATACTGATGCTAGTAATAAACTAACAGAGTTTCCAGCGTTGCCCGGTATGTTCTTGGATGATTTGCACTCACAGTAAATATTGAAGTTCACAACAGAGTTCAGTTTTCTGCACTTGTGAATCAAATTTTATGTCAGTCGTCCCATTTTCTATATGTATTTAAACGGATAACCCCCAGTGTAGCAGAAAAGGGATGGGGTTGTAGTTGATTTATTCCTGCAATATTTTTAGCCATTCTATCAGGAACATATGCACCAAGTTTTATAAAAATAACCACAGCGATTCATGCAGCAAAAGAAACAATAAAGTTTTTCAGGAAATGTTGTAAAGAGAATACCCGGTGCCATTCCATTCAGGCCTACTCTGTCGAAAGACACAGAGCGACCAAGGTTACCGTCTCCATCCTACGGAGGAATCATCATCAACAGTGTCGTCGCTCAGTAGTTCGGTACTCGATCTGGTGATTAGGAATCGTGCACCACCTCTTCTCCTATCCTGCCGGAGAATTCATGATCATGAAAATTTCCTCCCTAGCTGGACTCGAACTAGTTAATCCCGTACCAACGTATCACAGTACCGCACCCAACTGAGCCAATGGGGTGTGCCTTAATTTTATACATAACACAATATGCTATGTTATTTTTCGGTTTGCCTCTCCACTGTTCAACCTACGGTAAAATGGTGTAGTCCACAGGTATAGTAAATTATTTTTTCTTTTTTTACTTGTGCCTTTACTTCTAGTCAAGGTCATTAGAGGCGGGAGATAACTGGAGACCAGGAATGGAATGAATTCAGCTATGGTCTTTTGCAGAGATGTAACTTATCTAGATAAAAGTATCTGAAATACAGATACAAGATACAAAATACGTATTTTTATCTTGTATCTAAGATACTTTTCTTAATCTTTATCTTGTATCTTGTATTTAGATACTTTTTCTTTGTATCTTTGTATCTTGAAAATACTAAATACTATTTCCGCATTTTTACGTTACGGCATCATAAAAACAACGGAATACATTCGTAAAATTCATTACCGTATATCAAAAGACAAGGTTATAGGGTCTAGTTTTCTTTGCCTTCCTTCATACCTGTGAACTGTGAAAACCATAAACGAACACCTGCCTGTCTATTGTATGTTGTCTTTGGTCCGCGCCATATTTTACCGTGCCAAATCGTGTGTGGTATGTCGAAATCGAATTTTTAGTGAATCATAATCAAGGACAACGGCATCGAAATGTAAGTAAATAAATAAACGAATCATTTTAATTTTATTTAAGTAGGTATATACCGGATTAGATTTCACTTGACAGCGACTACGTGATCGTTGGTTGCGTGTATGAAGGTTGCTCATGCAACTCCGAGTATTTATATTATTACCTATGTTTTTTTATAAATCTATAAATTTTAAACTAAATTCTTAGGATTATTGTTAGCGAGAAGAAGTAATTATATTTACCTGTAAAAATAAGTTTCAAATTCGTGCCATTGTTGTAAGCTAGTCTCTTTTCTTTATCACAAAATACAGTATTGCTTTACAAATAGCCGAAAGCTTTTATTAAAAATTCTAGTGTAGGGTAACATTGTGGTATAATTTTTTATATTAGCATAAAACCACAAAACCCCACCAGTTGCTTAAAAGTTTTTATTCATTAAAACTTGACTGCAGTTTCGACAAAACATGTTTGTCTTCTTCAGAAGTGCGACACGTTAAAATTACATAGGCGGAAGCATTGTCACAAATCAGTCACGAAAATCGCACGTAATGTCACAAATCAGTCATTTCGTGCGATTTTCGTGACTGATTTGTGACTGCTTCCGCCTATGTAATTTTAACGTGTCGCACTTCTGAAGAAGACAAACATGTTTTGTCGAAACTGCAGTCAAGTTTTAATGAATAAAAACTTTTAAGCAACTGGTGGCGTTTTGTGGTTTTATGCTAATATAAAACATTTTTACCGTTGCTGACACGCAGCTATGCTAAAGATTGTGGTATAAGTTATTTAACAATTCTAATTTCTTAAATATGGCATGTAGTTGAATCTGTTGCCTGAGTTCCGATTGTTTAGGTTGCTTAATTACCAAATTTAGTACGTTGTGTTCTGTTTAGAATATAACAACTTGTTATTTAATTGGTTCTGAAAAATAAAATAACAACTTGGAAGTAATAAACAGTAGTATAAAACCTGGTGCTAATATCAGCGTACATGTATAAGAAGTAAAAGTTCATTGTAACTTGGTGTATTTTACGATTTGATGTTTCTTTTACGCTCTGGCGTACGAACTATACCATCTTTAGTGCATTCGTACAATAAATACGAACTTTTTCCAAGTTATCCTCGCTAACAAATGAAATTGTTAAAAAGTTAAATCACACTTCGGTAAGGCTCTTTTCGCTAGTTTGCTTTTAAAATCATTCCTGATTCGGCCGTTAGTTGCAATTTAACGTCCTTAATACAATTGCGGATCTAGGAATTATTATTATTATTAATTTAATTCCAATTGAGTTAACACTCCAGTGACAACCTTCCTTGTCATCCAATCCCCCCCCCTTTTTTAAAATCATCTTTTGTAATTGGAATATAAAATTCCTCCCCATTTAACTTTCCAATTTACAAATTGTAAATTCCTTAAGAATTTTTGGAAAATTATTTATTACTGCACCCGGCAATCTGTTCCAATCCCTGACAACCCTACCAACAAAATAAAACTTCCCCACTCCCTTATGCATGAAATCGAGAGCTACCTTGTGGTCATGGTCGTCCTTCCCCTTCCATTCACTATTCCTAATTCTTTGACCAATATCCCTCAAGCCCCGTCACCAGCATATGCCTTGCACATTCCCAGAATTCCCAGCTATCCAAAATTGTTAAAACGGTAACAGATAATGGATCAAATATGGTAAAGGCCTTCGAAGTATTTGGAAAATCAGATTCAGATATTTCAGCCACAAATCCTGAAAACATTTCGCATAAATATCTTGAAACAAAACCACAAGATGAAGATAATGAAGATAATGAAGATGATGATCTGCTAACACAACCATTTCCAGATTCTTATTCATAACCGGAAAGTGATAACTGTCTGCTACCAGGACATGAAAGATGCGCTTCGCACACTTTGCATTTGGTCGCCAGTACAGATTTTGAACAAGCAAGACTGGAAAACAATTTTTTGTGTAAAAGTGCATAATGCAGCTTTAGCGAAGTGTCAGGCACTCTGGAATTTATGTTCTAGATCACCAAAGGCATGTGAAACATATTTGGAATTGACGGGGAAATCACCAACTTCTCCATGCGCAACCCGATGGAATTCTTATTATAATTCCATAAAAGACCTTTTATCAGTGCAGGAGCGTCTCAATGAAACCATGAAAAGCCTTAAATTATCAGCTTTTAAGGACTACGAACTTCAATTTTTATAAGAATATGTAAATTGTTCAAAACCTATAGCAGAAGCTATTCAAAGTCTGCAAGGTGATAAAGATACCTACTATGTTTGTCTACTACCCGAACTAATGAGAATCCGGCATATGGTTAAATGCCTTAAAATGGAAAATCTAAGATATTGTGGCACTTTGTTAGATGTTATTGAAGAAAATCCAAATAAACGTTTCAAAAAGTTTTTGCAATTTGGGCCTGCAGCAAATGATGCAATATTAGCTTCAGTGTCCCATCCGTTTTTTAAAATGAAGTGGGTGCCAAAAATGTTTAAAGAGCATGTAAAAGAGCTTATCCTGATTGAAACACGGAAAATTAATCGATCTGAAAATCAAAAATCGGAGGCTTCAAAGAGTAGTGGAGAGGATATAAAAAAGAAGACAAAAGACGAATCTTATTACATGTTTTTTGATGACTCTGATTCCTCTGTTGGTAGTGCCACTAGTGGCGACAGTACAGAATCTACTGACAGCACCGCTGACTTAGAAACACTTCAATACCTTAATAATAAGGACATCTGCCTAAAAAGTTTAAATACTTATCCAACAATCAAGAAAATATTTTTAAAATATAACACTTGTTTGCCAAGTTCCGCCCCTGTGGAACGACTCTTCTCTTTCGGGGGGATAATAATGACACCCCACCGAAGAAAAATGAGTGATGAGATGTTTGAAAAACTTATTATACTTAAGTCTCATTTAAAACCTTAAGCAACAGTTAACATTGTAGCAAAATATGTTTCTAAATAAAAATAATACATTTTGTAAAAAAGTATTTTATCTTAAAAAAGTATCTGGAAAATATGTATTTTGTATCTTGTATTTCAAATACCTTTTCCAAAAGTATCTTGTATCTGATATCTAAGATACATTATTTAAATGTATCTTGTATCTTGTATTCAAATACTTTTTTCGAGGTATCTTGCACATCTCTGGTCTTTTGAAGGAACCATCCCGGCGTTCACCTAAGAGAGCTCGAGTATTCCAGCCCATGTCCTCCCGAATACGAAGCGAGAGCGTTGATTATTGAAGCCTTGGTCAATGTAAAATATGGCTCCTGTTACAATTTGCTTTTAGTATATTTCTTGTTTTGCTAGTTGATTAGTAGATTGTTATATCTGACAAGTGTTTTTAGATTGGTCTTAGTTCTGCCAAGAGTCAAAATAAAGAACACTAAAAAACAATTTGCAGTTCAAGGATCAGATTTATTCAGAACATGTGGCGTGCAGAACTCTATCCTTGGTCCACTGAAGTCGGATGGCTGGTTGCCGAGGAGGGTGGTACGAGGTTGACAGAACGCTTGCTGCCACAGCCTCTCGTATCTCCGCCCCTGTTCAACATCCCAACTCCAGCGGCGCCTGCTCACCCCACACTCGCTACAATCTGATATAAACTCGCAGTACTGGCGGATAGCCAAGGAAATAGGGCGCCTTTGTGAACAGTCTGTGAATTCACAATCGTGTTGGGATAATTAGGTTATCGGTATTGGAGACATCAAAATACTTTTTTTGTTAGTGGATGAATATTTGATCCCTAGTTCCAGGTTTTTTTTTATTTATTGTAATGGTGCAAGTGAAATTATTGTAATAAGGGTGAGTCCATTAATTATGTGAAGTGTTTTTCCGGAATTGCGGACCCTCCCCCCCCCCCCCCCCCCCCCCCACTGGTGAGACTTCGTGAGATTTGGTCGGACCCTCTCTGTAAAATACCTTACGTGAGATTTCCGCTGCCCCTCCCATTTCACCTCACCTAATTATTGGACGCCCCTTAAGACATTTTATCGCTAATGAGTATAAACGAAATTGCAGACGCTAGTGGCGAATGCTGGCGATATATTTATGAGCATTCAGGAAGCGGCCAGAGACAAGCAAGTTAGGGGCTAAACAACCCAACGTGGAGTTAGTAGCATTGTCAATAAATTGTAGGGAGTTATTCAACTGCAATACATGACAGGAACCTAGTCAGCTCTAGTTTCTCAAGTGTTTCCTACCGAAGTGAATTTTTAAACACCCAGCGGGTATGAATAGTTAAAACTACTGCCCGCAGCTTAGTATGGTTTATGGTAGGCTCGAATATTCGCGAAGGAAAATAACTTCACAGGACAGAACCACTCGTCATGATCAGCATTGTTTAACACATGAGTGAAAATCGTGGGAGAGTTTCAGAAAGGGTTCTAAGAATATGTGGCCTTGTCCGCTTCATATGAATTTGCCTAATACTGAGCGACCTAAATTCTAGTAAACTGTGAATTTAGAATATTCTTTTAACATGTAAAATTTCAAGCTCTCGTATGATATGAACTAACCAACTAGTGTGCAACGATTGGAGAAAAAATGATAGCTTCATGGAACTTGGAATCTAAAGGCAACGGAGATGGGACGAGCTCTCACCCGTAAGGGCATCCAGATTTGGGTTTTCCATGGTTTCCCAAATCACTCCAGGCAAATGCCGGGATGCTTCCTTCAAAAGGCCATGGCCGAACTCCTTCCCAGTCCTTGTCCCCCCATCCCTTCCCGTCTCTAAAGACCTCGCTGTTAAGAGATGTCAAACAGTTAAAAAAAAAAAAGCTCTCCTTGTGCACACACGGCTCCAAGGAAGAATTGGCCGGTAGTCTTATCCTGGAAGACCTTCAGAACTCGCCGTAATGATGCACACTTCTACGTAAATTGAGGGAAAACTATTCACTACCAACCTGTAAGCGTCCTTGACATTCTGAATAGACGGCGAATGTCTAAGGGCACTTAAATTTCAAATAACTATTTTATCAGTCCCATTTACGATTAAAAAATTTAGTTGCACAAGTTTAATAAGGGATGAAAGGGTCCTAGAGAGACTATAGTAGGCTCTTCGAACCAAATGTCAGCTTCTCCTTCATGTGGTGCACCCTGTTGGCACAGACGAGGCTCTGGCGACTGGAAGATTCCCGGTATAAGGCGTCGCTCACTGCTTGCCAACGGACTCCTAAAGAAAGGCAAAAGAGCGGGAAGTGGTCCAGGGAACCCTCTTGCCCCTGTTGTTGGAAAGGCCCAAAGGTGGATGAATCAGAAAAGACCAACGGCATGGGGATGCAGAAGGCAACGGGAAACCACAGCATTAATTACTCTAATGGTATCCCGAGGCCATCTAATCCTCTCAAATTACTTATAGTAGGATGGTTTCTTCCTGGGTAAAAATATTCCGGAGGTAAAATAGTCACCCAATCGGATCTCTTGGTGGGGTAAGTGCTCAGGGAGGAGTCATCAGAATCGATAGACACATTCTACGAGTCGGAGCGTGGAATTTTAGAAGTCTGAATAGGGCTGGTAGATTAGAAAACTTAAAAAGGGAGATGGAACTACTTAAGTTAGATGTTGTTGGGATTAATAAGATTAAATGCAAGGACGCACAGGATTTTTGGTCTTGGGAACACAGGTTAATTAGCACACAAGCTCTCAATGGAGTCACTGGTGTAGGGTTTAAAATGAATAAGAAAGTAGAGAAACGGGTCAGTTTTTGTGAAGAGTTAAGTGACAGGATTGTTTTGAAGACGTTAGAAACTAAACCCACCCCAACCACATTAGTACAAGCGTACATGCCAACGTTACAGGAATATGATAAAGAAATAGAGAAAATTTACTCTGAAATTGAAGAATTAATACAATATGTGAAGGGGGCGAAATCATGGATGATTCGAATGCAGTATTGGGATAAGGAAAAGAGGCGAATATTGTAAGCAGTTTTGGTTTAGGAGAAAACGAACGAAGCAGATTATTATAATTTTGTGAAAGATATAAACTAGTCGTGACGAACACACTATTTAAGAATTAAGCTAAAAGGATATATATACAATGGGAAACATCCAGAGGATACGGGTCAACAGTAGCTAGATTATAGCTAGGTCAAACATAGATTCAGGAATCAAATTCGAGACTTTAAAGCATACGCAGGAGCAGCCATAGACTCTGACCATAATCTAATAGTTATGAAGTGCTGGCTGAAATTCAAGAGAATAAAGAAGCAATACAAGCAGAACAGACTAAAAGTGAACAAATTGAACCACTCTGTCACGAGAGAATGCAAAAATGGTAGACGTGGGTCTAAGAAGTACTTCTGAAAGGAGCTCAACTGAGGTCGAATAGAATGCATTAAAGACTGAAAAACGAAAGCTGATAAAGAAACATTAGGCTTTAGGGAACAAGCCGCCCGAAAGCCTTGGATCTCAGATTTTTTTTTGGATATGATGGATCAGAGAAGAAGGCACAAATATATTCAGGATGAAGCCGGAAGAGAAATTTAGAAATCAAATAAACAGGAAGTTCAAAGAAACGAAAGAAAGATAGCTGCACGAAAAGAGTGAAAATTTAGAAAAGCAAATGGTCGTAGGTCAAGTAGAGGTGGCATATAGGAATATCAAACAGAATTTTCGAGAAATTTAAAGCTGTCGATGGGAAACCTCTTCCAAGCTCAGAATATAGAGCTAACTGTATGATGGAGATCATTGGAAAAGAAGATGATGTCAACATTGATTACTTAGGTGATCCTGTTTTGAGGAATTTGATAGAGCTTTTAATGATTCGAAATCAAAGAACGCAGTTCGAATTGATGAGATTACTGCAGAACATCTTAAATCCCTAGGAGAAGAAGGAATCCAAAGATTATTCAGACTTATATAAAAAAGTATAAAAGAGGAGAGATTCTCACTTATTTTAATAAAAGTGTCATCTTCACACTTCCGAAGAAAGCAGAATCTGAGAGATGTGAGAACTATCACGCATTAAGTCTAACATAACATGCTTCAGAATTACTGATCAGAATAATACACAGAAGAACGGAAAGTGTAGTAAAAGGAATAGTAGGTCAAGATCAATTTGGGTTTAGGAAAAACAGCGGTTCAAGAGAAGCGATTCTGGCCTTAAGATTAATACTTGAAGGACGCATCAAGAAAAACAAAAATATTTTTATGTCGTTTGCTGATTTAGAAAACGTTTTTGATAATGTTAGGTGCGACAAGATGTTAATTTTAAAGAAGTTTGGTCTAAAATACCGCATATAAGAATATTTTACAATCTTTACAACAATCAAGTAGCTCTGATAAAAGTAGAGAATCATGAGATAGACGTATCAATTAAGATGGGTGTGAGACAAGGTTGTAGTTTATCCCCATTAATATTCGACTTGTATGTAGAAGATGCAATAAAGGAAGTGAAAGAAAGATTTGAATGTGGCATAAGTGTTGAAGGAGAAAAAAATCAGTATGCTATGATTTGCTGGAGACATTGTTATGTTAGCAGAACAGGTGGAGTATATTGAGAAGTTACTGAATGTCATAAACACAGAAGGCAGAATTTGGACTAAATATAAACCAAATCAAGACAAAAGTGATGAAATGTAGCAGAAATGATACCTATAATAGTAGATTCAATATGAAAATAGGATCGGATGCGATAGAAGAAGTAAGTTAATTTTGCTACTTAGGAAGTAAAATTACAACTGATGGCCGAAGCAGGAATGATGTTAAAAGCAGAATAGCACTAGCAAAAAGAGCCTTCATAAAAAGAGAAATCGTTTAGTTTCAAATATTAACCCAGGACTCAGAATTTAAAAAAAAAACTGTGTGTGGAGCGCAGCACTTTATGGTAGCGAAGCATAGACTTTAGGAATACCAGAAAGAACGAAAATTTTCTATAAATATGATGCTATAGAAGGATGCTGAAAGTGTACAGATAAAGTATGAAACGAACGACTTTTGGAAATAATGGGTGAGGAAAGAAGTTTGTTGAAAAGTTTTACAGAAAGAAGAGGTAGGATGGTGGGTCATTTTTTGTGACAAGCGGGATTGATTAACTTGTTAGTGGCGGGAACATTGGAAGGCAATAACTGCAGAGGAAGACAGAGATAAGAATATATGAAGCAGATAATTAAGGACGTGGGTTGTAAGGGGTATGTTGAGTTCAAAGGTTAGCACAAGACAGGTAGGGATGGAGGATTGCATCAAACCAATCGAGAGACTGATGACAGCAAAAAGGTTAGTAAAAATTGATTAAATTATTCATACAGTTTTATAAATATTTCTTCCAATTCTTCAATAATTCTTCGGTTCTGTACTATTTTGACTCTTTTAGCTCTATTTAAAAGCCTAATTTTTAAAAAAAAACATTAACATTAACCCACTGTTCATTTGAGAAAAATCACTAGTATTTCCCAATAAACCAATGTTATTGTACAGAAATCGTGGAGCTCTGAAACTACTTTACTAAGATAAACTAAGAAGAGGTCCTACAGATGCGGATTATACAGGGTGATTCAAAATGATTGTCTGGGTTTCAAAAAATTCCTAAACTTAGCACAATTGAGATACGAATTTGAATCTTATTTTGATGTGTAAATAAACTCATCAAGTTTTTTTTACATCCATTACAAATGTTCGATATGTTTGCCCTGTGTCACTCTGCACACATCTATACGATAGTCCACTTCATCCCACACGCGACGCAGCATGTATTCAGAAATGATTAGAAAGGCGGCCCTGATCCGTTCTCTCAGTTGCGGGATAGTCGCAGGTAGAGGAGGAAAATAAACTTGATCCTTGACGTAACCCCACAGAAAAAAATCACATGGGGTTAAATCTGGTGAACGACGTTGCCAAGCCATGAGCATTTGGTCACTGTCGGCTCCGCGTCCTACCCATCGCTGCGGCAATTGTTCGTTGAGAAATGTTCTGACCTCCCTATGGAAATGAGGTGGAGCACCATCTTGTTGGAATATGAAATCATCCACCTCTTTCAGCTGAGGCAGCAACCAATCAGAGACCATATCGAGGTAAGTTAGTCCTGTTACTGTCTGTTTATTGTAGAAGAACGGGCCGTACACTTTCGACTTGGAAACAGCAGCGAACACACACACTTTTGGAGAATCACGCTGGTGTTCAATAAAAGCACTGGGATTTTCTGTCCCCCAAATCCGCACATTATGCTTGTTAACTTTCCAGCACAACTGAAAGTTCGCTTCATCACTAAAAATGAGTTTTTTACAAAACCCATCTTCTTCCATTTTTTCTTGCATAATGTTGCAAAACGTGAGACGTTTGTGATGGTCGTTAGGTGTTAAAGCCTGAAGCAGCCCTAGGCGATAGGCTTTCATTTTTAGGCGTTTTCGTAGCACGCGCCATACTGTGGTTTGCGGAATGTTCAGTTCTCTGCTGCCTCTTCTTGTTGATTGCCGCGGGCTACGTTGATAAGCTTCTCAGACGCGGTTCACGTCGACTTCCGACACAGAAGGAAGCCCACTGCTTTTCCCTTTGCATAAGCAGCCCTTCTCCACGAACTGCGGATACCACCTCCGAATGGAATTGTCTGAAGGTGCATCCTTCATAAATTTTTTTCGAAAGAGCCGTTGGACGACGGTAACTGGACACACGTGAAAATCTAGAGTGCTAAAAGCCTTCTCTATAGCGTTAGCTGTCATATTGCAAACATTGACATCTGGCGGAACAAAACTTAGCTACAAGATTAGCGGCTGCTACAAAACAAAACATTGAGAGTTTGTCTATTCATCCATGTGAAGATAATACTTGTACGTTTAGTACACCACCGGTAAAAAATTCATGAAACCCCGACAATCATTTTGAATCACCCTGTATGTATATATACAAGATTGAGGGTAAGAGAAAATTTTCAGTTTCTGCTCCAGCACGATGAAACCGCAGATTTTAAATCATATCCGAAGCGTTTAAACAGTTTAACAGCGACCTACAATAAGCAAGAATGATAGTCTGCTATCACGAAAAAAACGAAGTTTAATCTGATGAATTTTTGTAACAATAAGTTAATAATGCGATAAACAGCGAATCATAGCATAAAAAAACTTTAATAATGTTGTTATGAAGTTTTGGGTTTATTGTAGTGTTTATCACTGAGAACTTTGTCCGTATAATTCACCGTATTTAGCACCACAATAAAAGAAGTTTCTTCGGTTCTAGCTGTTTTCTTACGCCGAAGATTCCATCCAGTTATCTGATTGATTTATGTTTTCCTTGTAACATTGTTCGAAACATCTTCTTCGAAAAAATACTTTTTCCAATCCTTCCAAAGGAAAGATTGCGCAATATTTTTTCCACCGGAGATCAAATGCTCATAGTCCATTGTTCCCTGCGATTTATTACTGCTAATTCTTGGGTCTCACTTTTCGCAGACGTAAAAAAAAAAAAAATCAGTCACAAATTCCGTGAGCCATGTAAATTTTTCACTAATGTGTTTTGAATTATTTGAGGTGAAACGTTTCAACGATCATGGGGGGATAGTAAACTAATATTAAGTGCAATATACATGAAGGAAATTTGACAATGAAATACTCTCGAAATCAAAAGATCGAAATCAAACAATCAGACGCATGGTCACGTGAAGTTTTTAGACAAACCGCAGGCTTTAAGCTGGGTGATAAGTTTTAAAACTGTGAAAATCTCATCAAAATCTGTTAGAAAGTTTTTTAAAAAAATGCAGTTACAGACACAAAAAAATACAGTCTGATGCAGACAGATAAGCATATGTAGAGAAGTCAGATATAAACTCCTGGAAATTGAAATAAGAACACCGTGAATTCATTTTCCCAGGAATGGGAAACTTAATATATACATTCCTGGGGTCAGATACAACACATGATCACACAGACAGAACCATAGGCACATAGACACAGGCAACAGAGCATGCACAATGTCGGCACTAGTACCGTGTATATCCTCCTTTCGCAGAAATGCACGCTGCAATTCTCCCATGGAGACGATCGTAGAGGTGCTGGATGTAGTCATGTGGAACGGCATGCCAAGCCATTTCCACCTGGCGCCTCAGCTGGACCAGCGTTCGTGCTGGACGTGCAGTCGCGTGAGACGACGTTTCATCCAGTCCCAAACATGCTCAATGGGGGACTGATCCGGAGATCTTGCTGGCCAGGGTAGTTGACTTATACCTTCTAGAGCACGTTGGGTGGCACGGGATACATGTGCATTGTCCTGTTGGAACAGCATGTTCCCTTGCCGGTCTAGGAATGGTAGAACGATGGGTTCGATGACGGTTTGAATGTACCGTGCACTGTTCAGTGTCCCCTCGACGATCACCAAAGGTGTACGGCCAGTGTAGGAGATCGCTCCCCACACCATGATGCCGGGTGTTGGCCCTGTGTGCCTCGTCGTATGCAGTCCTGATTGTGGCGCTCACCTGCACGGCGCCAAACACGCACACGACCATCATTGGCACCAAGGCAGAAGCGACTCTCATCACTGAAGACGACACGTCTCCATTCGTTCCTCCATACACGCCTGTCGCGACACCACTGGAGGCGGGCTGCACGATGTTGGGGCGTGAGCGGAAGACGACCTAACGGTGCGCGGGACCAAAGCCCAGCTTCATGGAGACGGTTGCGAATGGTCCTCTCTGATACCCCAGGAGCAACAGTGTCCCTAATTTGCCGGGAAGTGGCGGTGCGGTCCCCTACAGCACTGCGTAGGATGCGACGGTCTTGGCGTGCGTCCGTGCGTCGCTGCTGTCCGGACCCAGGTCGACGGGCACGTGCACCTTCCGCCGACCACTGGCGACAACATCGATGTACTGTGGAGACCTCGCGCCCCACATGTTGAGCAATTCGGCGGTACGTCCACCCGGCCTCCCGCATGCCCACTATACGCCCTCGCTCAAAGTCCGTCTACTGCACATACGGTTCACGTACACGCTGTCGCGGCATGCTACCAGTGTTAAAGACTGAGATGGAGCTCCGTATGCCACGGCAAACTGGCTGACACTGACTGCGGCGGTGCCCAACCGCTGCGCAGCTAGCGCCCTTCGACGGCCAACACTGCTGTTCCTGGTGTGTCCGCTGTGCCGTGCGTTTGATCATTGCTTGTACAGCCCTCTCGTAGTGTCCGGAGCAAGTATGGTGGGTCTTACACACCGGCGTCAATGTGTTCTTATTTCAATTTCCAGGAGTATAGATAGCATATTAACTAAGCCCCAATCAACACCGGTCAGAAATGTCGACTTATTGACACCACAAAATAGCAACCCTTGCCAGTTGCATACGTACCGTGACTGTACTTTTCACATTAACCTATGATTTCAATATGAATACTTAAAGATTTCTCAACATGACCCAAAAATTCAATTTCTTCAGTGTCAGAATACATATACCAGAGTTAAAATTTGCAATTTATTATCTCTTGACTGGTTGTTTACTTGGCACGTCTCTATGCGTGATTTTTATGACGTGATGAGGGTGAAGGAGGAGATCAATATTCTGTCTCACAAATATATAAAACGATGTGGCCAATCAAATATTTTATCCACAAATTTACCATCGATCCTCCGATATTCGACTACTGATGACAGTCTCTGCTGAAAGTTTACATTAGTAAAAAGGAAATATATATTTTTTTATTTTGGCTTTGCTAGTTACAGTTCTGATAATGGTTACAAACTGTACTCCTCTTATTCAATGTAGTTTCGTCACAGATACTATAATAGTCAAAGAAAATGATTGGTCCCTAACAACACAAACTATATACTATTAGTACTCGAAATCAACGAAATTGAGATTGTATGGTGGAACTTAAAAAGTTAATTTTATGTATTTATCATTGACGGCACTTGAGAAGTATTGTTTACAATCGTGTCTCGGATTGACAGACAGATGAACATGAACTATAAGAATCACTGAAATTTCATACTGAACGCTTTAGTCTCTCAGTGCCCTGTAATATACTGTAGATGATATCTCTGAACAATGAATTTTCTCTATCTCCTAAATCTTTCCTTTTATCGACAATTGTTTTGGAAGTAATTGAAGTAGAATATTTATTGTCGCAGTGCACTATTTGTCATTGTTCCTTCCAGCTGGGATACTCACATGCGGCTGGCAGTGGCTGCACACGTGAGCTACGCTCCTTATTACTGGACGAATTTCGAAGAAAATATTTCATCCCGCCTCCCCTTTAACGTCTGGAGAGCTTTCTCCGATCACCCACTCCACTAAGCACTCTCGACGGTTCTCGTATTTGGCAAGATATATGTCTCATAATCTGAACGCCTTTCGCTGTTCCCCGCTATTAAGACCAATCGAATGTGGAGTGCTGTCCACTGGCACTTGTAGCAAGCTATCGGAGCTTCAGTTTCAAAAGACCTTAACAATCAACTTACATGGAAATAGATTGAATCAAGCAGATAAACAGTTCTGAAAGAGGAGTCAGTTTAATTTCAGTTGTTCAATGTAGGTAAACCGTAACTCGCAGATATTTTGTTCTTTCTTCTTTTTGATTTTAACTTACTGTCTACATACACGCACATTAAGACTTTGTTCGCCGAGGAGGAGAGTTCAGTGCCGCCAGAGACTATAAATTAAATGCGGATTCCTGCTTTCTAAATGAAAAATTAATCCTTAAAAATCATTCATCTATCTGTCCGAACCTCAGTTTTAAAACATTTAATTGAGAAATATGCAATCCCGTAGTATTTTAGTTCTTATTACGTCATACACGATTATAACATTAAATTTAGAAAAAATCATAGGGACCGTAGTAATTAAAGAAGGTTTAATGGTGGATTGGGAGGAGGAGGAGGAGTTGAATAAATATTATGAAGATAATATTTATGGGAATCAAATGAATTGGCACCCCACCGACTTTGATAATGTCTGGCTGTAATATTATTACAAGATTTGTTCGAAGTTTGACGAGAAAACATCAAACATTTGAACTCTTTATTTCGAAACTACTGATTAGTCAATTATTTCATAATTTACAATGATTATATCTATCGTTCTGTAGTTTATGGTACTCTCAATAAGGTAAAATGAGTAATTTTAACAAATCCGATTTTTCAGAACACATTTTTTGACAAATATTTACATTTAAAGAAGTTTGGCTGCCAGATTACAAATATGCAATGAAAATACTTGTTCAGATTTAATTAAAAATGTTTTATGAGATCCATAGTAATTTTTTTTTTTAGTTTTAAAAAAACATCTTTTTAGTGACCTCTGTTTCATGAACAATGTGAGAACTGTACCTTCAGAATGTTAAAGTAGCTTGCACATCACTGATTATTAAAAAAAAAAAAAGACGGTAATTGGAAACGATTGTAGATTTTACCTTTTTGATAGCAGACAACGGAAAACAATAAGCAAGTTGGCCGATAAATTTTCAGAGCGCGTAGTAGTCTAGAACTGATAAGTGCTGACGCTGGACGGGGAGAATGGCAGTTCTCATTCGGACACTTTACAAGAAGTGGGTTCAAAATCAGATATCAGCTTCCATACTTTGTTTTCTCACAGTTTCCCGTAAACGTTCTCCTTGAAAGCAAATTCCTTTCTCAATAAAGTCAATCGGAAATTTCTTTATAGTTTTTTTCGAGAAAATTGGATGAGCTATTGTTGATCTGTGCCAACAACATTTTTTCTGAGATAAAGAAAAAAATGATCTGGAAGCACATTTGAAGCATTTATACATATTAATAAAGCACTATAGACTGATGAAATACTTGTATCGGGTATGAGCTTAAGATAAATGAAATTTACGTTCTGTAGTATGATTTCGGTAAACTAGAAAGCATCTAAGTAGGAAGTGAATTTATTATTAGTGCCACAGAATGTTGAAAATTGTTGGATTGTTACATTTGACTTTCTGTATTAAATAAATAATGTAACCGTCACCAGAAGACCTTTTGTTCACATAACTGCTGCATATTAGAATCATATCTACAATTAATGTCTGGTGTACCTAAATTTTGAATACGTATTCAATGAATTGTGGTGAACTATTTTCATATTCAATGTGAGTCAACGCAACTCTTATTAAATAGTGTCAGTTGCTTGCTGTCGACACTCATGTATAGAAGAGAATGAAAAGATTAAAAAATAATTGCGATGGAGCATATTCCTCGGTTGCAATTTCCTACACTCGTACTTCCCCATTTAATTATAGTTTTTAATTTTAGATCTTGTGAGTGTCATTTCACCATCCACATATTATGGATTTTAATTTTTAAGTTTTTTCAGTTTTCCCGGGTACTTTTCAGCCTTTCTGTAGTCAATTTATTCAAATTTTGAAGCTACTGCACTAACTTGTAACTATTTTAATAGCGCGCACAAAATAACAACCTGAAAAGCAAGAATCGTAGTGCTTGTTACTTGTCTTTCACCTGCAACCAATGCCTCCCAAGATCCGCGACGACGAAGAAGGGCAACTGTCCTCTGCCCCAAGGAACTAGCCTGTACTGGAACTATTGATGTTAAGAACATGTGTAACATTGAATTAGGAATGTTCTTTTATTCTGTTAGCACAGCTTTGGATATGTATACAATCTAATAAAAGGGTGAACAGTTGTGTCTATAAGTGTGAGATAAAAATCGAGATTCAAATACCTTCCCATAGCTTTGCTAGGCTAAGGGGTCCACCTACACTATTACCTATAAGGTCAGTTAACCCAAAAGACGACGTATAACCATAAACCATAAAAATGTAAACAGTATTTCCAGTAATACGGTACCTGAAGAGGAAAACTATACATAATTAAAATAAATATAATTAAATTATAAATAAATAACTGCCACTGCAACTATTTTGTTTTTGTTTTTGTTTTACTGTCGTAGGCGTTTAGGTTCTTTGGGAAGACTCATCAACTGCTAACCTCCATTGAAATGTACAATTTTTGTTGAATTATTTCAATGTAACTCTAAACTTGTACAATTAGATGTTGCTTTTTCTGATTACAATTTACATTGCAGTTAGCAGGTTTTCTATCTGCACCTTTAATTAGTACAGTGAGCTTTTTATTTATTCTCATGACTGCCGTGACGTATCCTTTTATCACGGGCGTTGTAACAGTACTTGTTATAAAGTATATTATTGGATAATGTTTGAGTACTTTGTTTTCAACTTATTTACAATGTGTGCTTTTGCGTATGTGGAAGGGAAGGTGAGGTGGTGGGTTTAGTGCATTTATGTATCAGTTTCTGTTGTATTTACACTTCTGTCGTGTTAGCGTTTGTTTATTAGTTTTAATAGAGCTTCATTGGTCAGATTTATTTGGTTATTTAGTAACTGTTTACCACTGTTTATGACTTTCTATATGTGGTTCAAACACAAATGAAACTTAAAAAAAAAATTCACATTGACACATACCGAATCACTAACTGCGTTTCTTTCTTTTCTGTTTTTCTTTCTTTTCTATTTAATTTTTAAAGAAATTAACTTTGCACTTCCAACAGACAGCTCGATAAACAAAAAATTAAAAACTCACTCGGACAAAAACATTTACCGCAACTCAGTCATTTAACAATATATGAGACTACCTACATATGACAGTTCAAAATTAGATACAAAGAATAAATGAGAGCTTTGAAGTACAGAAACCATTCCACATTGACCGAACATCTCAAAGGAAATATAATCACACACCGATAGACCTAAATCACCATCATCCTTAACAGTTTCCAGCCACTGGTCGGGTCTGCTTTATGCACAAGCTTCTCAATTTCCTTCTTTTCTTCCCACCACCTTGTTCTAGTCCTCTCCTCTCTTCCGTACACACTCTTCCACTCCTCTCAGCCATCCATCTCTTGGTTCTTCCTCTTGGTCGTTTTACCATCCCCCTTAGCTTCGTGGATTTTCTTGGTATTCTCTGAACTTCCATGCTCTTTGCGTGTCCATACCATCTCAGATGGTCCTCTCTACCATTTCTTGTAGAGGTTCCCCTTTTATGTGCATCTAATCACTTGATTCCTTACCCTGTCCATTTTAGTAACTCCCATTCTAACTTAATATAGTATTCGCCAGAAGATGGCTACAGAGATTCCGATCAACGAAATATCGTGTGAAAACACTCTGCTAGTACCCGAGAAGACTATGTTAGTTCTCGACAACAATGAGAAACTTCGATCTTATCTCCCACGCTACCTCTTAAAAACTTCATTTCGCATTCTTGTACCCTGCTGATGTCCCGCTTCTTCATTGTCAATGTTTCAGCAGCATATGTCAAGATAGGCACATAGTATGGTGTGTTAAATTACTCTCTTGCTTCTCTGTGCCACATTTTTATTCCATATCAGGCTTCTGATTGCTCCTTAGAAAAGCCTCTGCTTGTCTTCCTCCTTCACTTATGTCGCCATCACTTCCTCCACATTCCTGTATACACTCCCAAAGTACTTGCACCAGCTTACCTTCTTTAGTTGTTCACCTGCCATCAAATTCGCTGGGTTGTTACCATGTACTCACATTTCTTTATATTAAATTTCAGGCCATATTACTCCACACTGTATGTCCTTACAACAAACTACTGCTGTAATTCCTCTTCATTACCTCCCCAGATCATTAGATCGTCCGCAAAAACCATCACCTTCATGTTTTCCTCCTCCCATCCTCACTGCCATCTTCTGCATTAATTTCATCCATGATTACAATGAAGAGTAGTTTTTATAGGACACTTCCTTGTTTTAGTCCATTCCTTTGTTCCAGTCAATCTGATCTTCCTTCCCTTATTTTCATACAGCTCACACTTCCTTAGAATAGTACTGTCACTCTCCTGGTGGTTTCTTTGAGAACTCTTCTGTTCTACATGGCCTTCCATTCCTTATTCCTGTGTACACAATCATATGTTTCCTCAGTATCGAGAATATCAACAGTATATCCTTCCCATACTCATAATGTTTTACTTGCAGCTCTCATAGCAAATATCAAGTCTACCGTCGATCTCCCTGATCTGAAGCCGTACTGATCTTCCCTTAGCTCTTTTTCCACCCTTTCGCGTATCCTTTTTTAATGATCTTCACATACTCTTTTGGCACAGTGGCACATCAGAGTAATCCCTCTATTGTTTTTAAACACCTTCCTTAACTGCTTCCTTGAATATAGGTATAATTATTCCTTTTTTTCCAGTCTTCAGGAATTGCGCACTGATTCCGTACCTTTCTCATCACACGGTAAACCCACTGCTTTCCTACTACTCCTGCTGCCACTTTTAATGTTCCACGCTCACTTCATCGTTGCTTGGTGCCTTTCCACCCTTCGTTTTACCCAGAGCTGTTTCCACTCCTTCCCAAGTGAAATCCTTCATTTTCTCTCCTACAGGGTTGTTATTCTCCTGCTTCTCCTGAAGAACGTATCATCCTATGACCGATAGACCTAAATACATATATAAAAATCCCCACAGTTAATACCTACCAAGACAACATCCTCACCCTTCAATAAGACTACCATATACAGAAACCAATAAACAATGGTAAATACGTACTAAAATGACTACACATGACTCTAACCAATCATGCTTCATTCAAACTAATAAACACGCACTAACACGACAAACGTGAAAACACAAATACAAAAATGAACTAAACCCACACGCTTATCTCACCTTTCACATATACACATACAAAAGCACGCAGGCATCTGACATAAAATTAGAACAGATCAAGAAAACAATGTAATATTCACGGGTGAACAGACAGGTGGTGTCGTGAAAACATACGTTTCTGCAGCTGACTCTGCTGTCGTCATCAGATGAAGGCAGAAAAGTCTCTACTCATACATCAGATCAAGAAAACATTATTCTTTGAGACACTTTCTAAATTGGTGCTGTCAGTGACAAAAACATACAATATAACAATGGCAGATATATGAATAACGAGAAATCGCATTTTAGTCTACTACATAAAGCTGATACAGATTTGATAGATGACTCCAAACGGAACATGCTTTGTGAAAAAAGTAGAAATGTGAGGTTACATAAACTACTAACACCAATGTAAACAGTAAGTTAAAAACTATTGGATAGTTGTAAAAGTTTAGAAATACCTTAAAATAATTTAACCAAAGCTTAAAATGTGTATATTACATTACAGATCAGTTTCTGGTGATACCACAAAAGAGACGAAATCCGCACTGCAGTAAAACATCATTGAATTATCGCTTATTTAATAACAATTAAATTATATTTTTAATTAAATGATAAAATAACGCCAATTCAACTGTTTTTGTAGCTTTAATGCCGTATGCGTTTCGCCTCTCATTAGGCATCATGAGCGTACGGAATTAAAGCTACAAAAACAGTTGCATTGACGTTATTTTATCATTTAGTTTACTGAGATACTTTGGAAATATGGCCTACAACAACACTGCATCAAATTCCTTCATTTCGTAATATCCCTTAACAGCTGTTGTGTTACGACTTTTTGCTTTTGTAAAGAACGCTTCCCAACTAAGTCTTTAGGACCGTTCATAGTAACCGTTTTATTCTACTAAGGAATAAGTCACAAACCTTATAATCGTTCCTAGACCAATTGCAAACAGAAAAAATGATTTGCTTTATGTAATACTGTCCTAAACTCACGGGGCAGTATTTGAAATTATCTTGTCATCTTGATATTGATCTATGTCTTTTTTTCCCTCTCGTTTAATTTTGGTTTAGCATTATGCCAGCGGGAATGGCCAATAAGGACTATCTGAACCGATGAAGAAAAGTGAATGTTACGCCCTATCTTGTGTTACATATAAAATAATGGTAATATGTTCCAGAACCTGTGTTATTGATACTGAATCATGCGAAACTACTTAGTAAATGTGTTCCGAGTTCGCAGGGTTGTTTGGACTGCGAACTTCGCAACAAGTAGCCAAGAGCGGAGTCTGCGGTCGATGCGTGCCAGACGACGGCCTGACAGCCATCGGGCGGAGTGCCAACACAACACGCACCTTCTGTCTGCAGCTACTAATACGCACTAACAGGCCTACTTACAATGGATTAGCTTTCCGTATATGGATTCCGTCATATATGTATATAACAGATACTATGCCTCTTCTCAAACCGAAATTTCGACTGTACACATGCGTTTATAGAAAATACTCTAATAACAGGGAAAGTATTTTCTGGTAATATAATTGAGCAGATTTTTTTATGTATACGAACTACAAATAAAGCTTTTTGAAGAATGGTTTAACCATAAGAAACGTACCTATCTAGCCACACGATTTTACTGAAATTTAATTATGTTGTGAGCGTATAGCTTGTACCAGGTAACTCTGGTTCATTTAATAATACAAATAAAAAATTAAACTATGAGAGGATTGTATCTGGGAGACAGCGTGGCAGGCGCTAACTTGAGACGCTAAGACGAGACCGGAATTTGTTGGGCGGGTCGGTTAAAAGAAGGTATGCTGACGGTCCTGGAGATTATACGCTTCAGTTATATTGTAAAAGGGCCAAAAGAAAATTTGCTTGTGAGCGAAACTCATAGTCATGTTCTGATATTATGAAAATGTTTTAATGGAATCTACACAGTCTGTTGAAGACCCCCGGATCGCTGGGATAAGGATATACGTCGAGGTACAGGCGTGAACTGGAAGATCGATCAGCCTGGTAAGAACTACAACAAAACTGTAGAATTAAATTCTGATATATAGCTTATTAGACTTAAAGAGGCTACATCCTGAAATAAGGATTGATATAGCTGCAATAATAATAATAATAATAACAAAGTATGTTGACTTGGAGAATCTGGCGGTAAATTGTCTGATTGGAAACTTGAGGCATTAAGAAAAATAGCAACTTTAAACATTTTAATGTGGGAAGTAAGTCCCTTCTAGGGCAAACAGCTCTAGTTGTAACGCCAATAGGTAGACATCCAAAGCAAATTCAAGCCAGAGGAAGGCTTAACGTGGCCCTAGTTTGTCCAAATGAACATAGAAACATTCAGTGTGGGATAGCTGATGTCGTTTTCAAAGGGCTGCAAGATCACGTGTGTGTAGCATCCAGTAGAAACGAGAGTACATGTGAAGACAGTGGCAGAAAACGTGTGGTAAATATGAATTCAGCAACAACAAATGTTATTAACTATTGTTGTATTGTGTTTATTTTCTCTGCCAACTATCGAGACAAAATATTTCTCTGCTGCCGGGATTGGCGCAAAGCAAGCATCAATGTAAAGAGGGAGCGGTCAGAGTTTTTCGGGAAGAAGACGAAGTGGTGAAGAAGACTTGATAACTTACTTGGCTACGAGGTACTTCGCCACAGCTTGTCTTGCAATATATCAGACTGCAGCACAAGTGTGTCTGCAACTTAACTTATTCGACGAAGAGTTGTCAAGTGTTCTATTGGTATAAATGATATGTTGCTTATGAATAGTGAGATCATATGGCTAAAAAAACAGGCATTACCATGCCATTACATGAAGAAAGGTTACCATCCAGTAATGTTCCAATGATGGACATGGTTCGTGGCTCTTCGACTTCACGCTTACTGCAGAGGACATCGATATGGTAATATCAAAGAATTGACAATGCACCAAACGCAAATTTAAAATCCGAATATTATAGCGACCCAATTTCTCCCTGATGTTTGTAATTCCAAGTTCTGCTTATTTGTTTCCACTGAGATAAAACTATTTTTTTCATAACGTTTTGGTTTGATTATCAATTCCATTTCATGTCTAGAAAATGTGTCTCAATTGTTTTGTTTACCTAACAACACGATTAAAAAATTTGTTTGCAGGATTATTTTCAAGTTATTAACTGTAAATGGGAAGCTTCTGGATATAATTTTTTTTGTTTTCGTGTTCACTTACGGTTCTTACAAATTAATGGAATAATTAGTGATCATAATTCGTACAATGTACTCTAGAAAGTGCAAGTATAATACTACGTTACCTTCTGTACGGATGAGAAATGGGTTATGGTGTGTAGGAATATCTGAAGAACCAATGTATCCACAAATCGTCAATATTAATACAAATTTTGTGATGCGGATTTTTATGAAACAGACACTATTCACAAACTCCATTATGCCTTAGGAAATGAAACACACATAAAGAAAGGGAGAGCAGAGATGTTAAGGGAGGGCAGATACATGAAAGCATATACGAGTACCTAATCCTGGAAACAAAGATTGTGCATAATTATTTGAAAATTTGGAATACTGGTTTTACTCTGCTAAGTGTTTCTATGAATCATTCATTTAGGAGTAGGTACTCAGTAAACTTATGGACAGTGTACAACAGCCCTCAGACCTAGCCTTCTATGAACTTTAATTTTAGTAATTAAGTACAGAGACATAAAAGTTGATTAATTATTAATTTGTACATTATTTCGTGTGACTGAATATAGTTTTTGTGGGAAGAAACTGTCTAAATGATGTGTAAAATGATCACAAATAGTATGACGTTTGAAATATTTATTCGAAGTTTGTAATTGTAAATATTGATATAAGCCACACTAAATCGAGGAAGATTTTTAGCTATTTGGAGTGATTTGTGTTGACCCTTTTATATTTAATGCCAGTAAACAGCTTTAATTTCCATTTTAAAGTGTTTCCTAATGATTTTGAGTGATCAAAAACAGTTCTAATTGTTATTTTTAGTACTCTAGGAACGTCTGGCTGCACTATTTGTGTCTTTTGGATGTTTCTGTGGCGTTTATTTAAGCTCGCGGTATGGGCGAACACAAACAGTCGTCGTCAGTATTTCTTAACAGTTTTACAGTCGTTGTTTAATTTTTTAATTTAATTTAATTGCAATGGAGCACAGGCTCCGGTGGCAATTTCCCTTCACACCCATCTTCCCCCTATCCTGCACCTACCTACATTTGCCCTCTACATATTTTATTTTAAATTCTTTCAAAGTTTTCGGTAAATTATTCATCATTTCTCTTGGTAACTCATTCCAATCCCTGACACCCTTACCTAAAAAAGAGAATTTTCCCACACCCTTGTGCCTGAAATCGAGTGCCAGCTTGCGGTCATGGTCATCTTTTCCCTTCCATGCACTACTTTTCATACCTATTGCAATATCTTTCCATACCTCATCGCCAGTACATGCCCTGTACACTCCCATGACCCTCCTCCTCCTCCTCCTGTATTGCAATGAATCCCCTTCCAGCTCCTTTATCATATCCGTCACTGATTGCATTCTGCGATAATTTCCAGAAACAAATCTAGCAGCCCTTTTTTGCACCCTCTCCAACTCCTGTATTTGATACGTAAAATGAAGGTCCCATACTACACTACCATATTCGAGCAATGGTCTGACCAAAGTTTTGTAACCCAATTCCTTGACTTCTCTCGTACATCCCCTCATCACTCTCTCCAACAAGTGCAGAACTTTGAAATCTTTTCCTACCACCTGTCCTATGTGTCCTGCCCAGTTATCAAAAGTAATTCCAAGATATTTACATTTCAAGTCTTCAGCAAGCAATTCTTTCCCCACCTTATATTCATAATTAACCTTTTGTTTTTTTATTTGTGTATCTAATAAGCTGACTCTTGTTTGTGAGCTTAATCGCAGAAATTGTTTTTTAATATGTTTTAGTATCTCTGGACGAAGTTTGATGCCTATCCGTGTTTGTTATTGAACATTTAAACGGAATAAAAGTGAGATGAAAGGTGATTCGACGGTCTCGTTATTTAATTGATCTTCGTAGTAAGTTTCAGAAGTTGTGTTAATTATTATCGTTTGATGAAAGGAGAAAAAAAAATTACTTGGCAACGGGACGGTGAAAGTGTTAGTTAAAGAACTAATTAATTAAGTTACGATCAGCATTAACTATCCAGCGAGAACCTTGACATGTCGACTGTTGACGGACATCTTCAAGATGATAGATCCCATAAGATCAAAAGAATTTGCAACTAACAAGTAAGGTGCATTGTGCATAAATTTACGGAGTTTGTTAAACTGTCAACGGCTCCGAATTTTCGACGTGAAACGACTTGAGGGACGCGACGCAGATGGTAGGAGTGATATAACGAGGTGCCACTCAAAACGTGATTACTTCGGGAGTTTACGTTAATAGTTAGCCAAATTTACTACTTAAAAATATTGCAACGTTTTGGAGGTTTTGTGGAAGAACGATGCGATATAGAGACAATTAGAATACTCTGAATTAACAGAGTCAATAATTAAGACTATTTACTTTCGCTTAAGACGAAGTGCTACCTATTATCTACTTTTACTCATTAATTTTTCAACATTGAAACGAAAAACAATACGTTTCTATTGTGTCACTGAAGTTATTGCGAGCTCAAAATGATTTAAGCAGAAACATGTTGACATTAATTCTGGGGCAAATAGATATTCAGACTGCTGTCTCTTATCTGACTCGATGACTTTATTTCTCTTTTTCAAGATAATAAGGCTACAGTACCAAATAGCAGCTTCGAAACAAGCAGCACATAGGTGCAGTACAGAGCATATTTTGCAGGTTATCACTAGGTAACTGCTGCCTGGTATAAACTGATGTCATCAGTATAACCTGGTATCATTATTCAGCCAAATAGCTTCTGATGAAAACCGTTCATTCGAATGAGCTTAATACCATGCTAGTCACAACTTTCGAACAGTATGGATAATCTGTTGATATTATCTAATTCAACTGGTAAGAGTGACAGTAACATTGATCCATAAACTTGCTCCTTTGATTTTACGGAATTAACATTTTGGTTCTCATTTAGATTCTCGAGGAGGCACTGTATAAACAAATTTAGGGAATAAATACAATTAATCACGATAAAACCTAGGCAATATATCGCTGTCTTAAGTTTGTTGGCTCCCGAATTTTGGAATCATGATGATAAAAACTGAAAATATTGGTAAGTAAACATGCTTAATGTATGCTGGAAATTATTAAATATTCAGATATAAAATGTTGTGATGAGATCAGGAGTAGTTCGCGATACTCACGTTCCATCAAACGTTTGCCGCCACCATTAAGAATGCAACAGACAATCAGAAACTTGGTTGCACAACGCGTAATGAATCACTGTCGATTTTTTTTATCGATTTACTTGGCCGTCTCCCTGTACGTCTTGATCTCGAACCAAAAGTTTTAGTTATGTGCCAATTGTCCTCGCGTACACCACAAACTGATGAACATAACTTGCAGAAAATATGTTATTTTTTATTATGTGAACGGAAATTTATTAAGAAATGCACTAAATATAGAAAGG
Organism: Vandiemenella viatica; assembly: GCA_031002005.1. NCBI lineage: Eukaryota > Metazoa > Arthropoda > Insecta > Orthoptera > Morabidae > Vandiemenella > Vandiemenella viatica. The sequence goes on from CM061920.1 coordinate 183,947,710, forward strand.
AGAAAACAGTGACATCATGCATAGCATACAAGCCGACTTATATCGAAGATCATAGAGCGCGGAATTTACTCTGTGTTTTAGGTGAGGAAATATCGGTACATAATGCCACAGAATGAGTAACCGAGGTTGAAATTAAAGGCCTAAATTTTACGAATATGTTAGTAGCTCCACCGATGGCTATGTGTGAATTTCGTTAAACATAAAAAATCTTTGGACCTTTGATTCATAATACAGTGTTTTAATTGTGTACAGTGAACAATGAAGAAAGGGGATACAAGCAAGTGAAAAGAAATTTTTAAGAGGTAGAATGGGTGTCACTAGAATGAACAGGATAAATAATGAACTATTAGACACGCAGTAAAAGAGGAAACCTCCACATGAAATGATCAAAAGGCCTGACAAAGGTGGGTATGGACATGTACGGATAATGGAATAGCAGAGAATCCCAAGAAAAAAGAAGCATGGTAAACGAAGAAGAGGAAGACGTAGGGATGGATGGTTGAGAGTACATAGTGGAAAAGTGTGTGCGGAAAGCGAAAGAGAAGAGAGGACTGGAGCAAGGTGGTAGGAAGAAAGAAGAAAATGGAAAGGCTTGTACACAAGGCAGACCCGGCCAGAGGCGGGAAGCTGTTGACGACGACGATGATGAATTACATACTTCTTTTATCGCAATAAGAATGGCAACTTTTTAATAATGTTGATATACTAATGTAATTAATAATTGTTGATTCAATTACTGCTCAGTAATCGCCAAATAATAATTATAATTCTCTATCAATGTTATAAATAAAATATGTGCGTTTGAATTTTCTTTTAAATAAATGTGCTTTGAAAGGCTGAAAGTTATATTCCTGAAACTCATATCAATAATTATTCAATTCTCGTTTATATATATATATATATAACATTATTTGCTTGATTTAATCACTTTATATTACTGTATTTTTTCTGCTTGAATATTTTGCAATGGACTGGGAAACTACCAGTAGTTACAGAAATGTTCACTGTTATATTAGTGTCCTGAGGGTCAAGGAAATGGCACAGTAAAATAATGTTATCTAAATACCTTGCCATTCCGGTGAAGCGTAGGATTTTCTGTCGAGGTTTATTCCATTAGCCTTTAAGACCCCTGTTTAAAGGCAGCCTAAATCCGCTTTAGTCTCCCTTCCGTTTCCGACCCTCCACCAATGCGTTCTCAAGTACCACTCGGCTTTGGCTTTAGAACATGTAACGTTCGATTTTGTGACAGAGATTTTGCAGTATTTATGGAGGACGTGCTGTTGTGCCTTTGGCAACACGTCAATTCTTCTCTGTTCGTATGTTTGCGGGATCACGAAACAGACGCAGGTTTTATTCGTTTTTAAGAAGTTTTTTCACTGCGCAGTCATTTCACTACTATAAAGTTCTGGAAGTTTACTGCCACCAATTTTTTCTTTCTACTTAGCAAACAGTGTCAGTATTATTGCATATACTGTAGTAATAAACCTAACTTTATTCTTAGGTATTACAGAGGATCTAGACTTCTATTATTCTTTGGGAGCTTTTGTACCATTTTTATCACGTTAATTATCAGAAAGATCTTCGCCAACGCATAATTTGAGTAATCTTTCATAAATGTTTGCTCGAATCGTACAGTAACAAAATAAATATCCTCTCTGAGATCAAACTTTATTCCTTTTAATTTTATGTCAAACGTTCTCCACCTCTCGATCTTCTGTGTACTTATTCACAACTAGTTCAAACGCCCGTTAAAAATGACTGGTATCACCTTTTGTGATATAGGAATTTGTTATGGAAAAACGTTTAAGGAAACACCAATATCGATTAATTACAATCTTTTTTATTGATGAAGGAAATTTTTAATGTTACTTAAAAATTTATAAGTGAAGTATAATTTGCAAAACTAATAATTATTATTTATTTGATAAATTTCTTGATTATCTACATTTCGTGTAAACTTTCTTTGAGTTTTGATAACGTCACTGTTTCTTATCTTCAGTCAAATGGTTCTCAGATTATGTTGTCACGTGGTTCCTGTAACTGCTTCAGAGAATACAGTGTAAACATAGGATGTTCTTCTCCTTACATGAATTTCTGCATCTAGTAGACGTAAATATACCAAAAGCAACATATAAATTTAAATGAACGTCACATTATATTTTGCATTATAATTCGTATCTGTGCTGCACAACAGACAATTATATTTTAGCTGGCATCGCAGTTGCATTATTTTTTAACAATTTAAGTGCAAATAAAATACAAATTTATACTTATTTTTAAGAATATAAGCTGAAATAAAATCAAATGCAGTTATTTATTTAAAATTTTAGGTTATCCAAGCAGCGTTGTGGTGGCAGTCAATGTAACTGACACTTCGTACATAATCGAAACTCGCCGAATGTTGCCTAGTTACTCAAGTGAGCGCAGTCTCTAGGATCAACGCATTTTATTAAAGTGGTTGGTAACTGCTTTGTTTCTCCCAATCGTCTTCTCTTCAAATCATTGCTGAATCGACGACATTTATCCAAGCCAACAAGCCCTCTTTTTTCCTAGAAATCAGTTCATTAATTTATACATTAATAGTTTTTCAAACATCAACGAAACATTTCGTACATCACGTTACTGGTATTTATAGTCAGAACAATAGTTCCATGTTTGTAAATGTCCAGACTTTCTAGTGCTTCTTTTTTATTTTTTTTATTTTGCTTAACGTCTCTCTAACAGCGAGGTCTTTAGAGACGGGATAGGATTGGGAGCAAGGAATGGGAAGGAATTCGACCATGGCCTTTTGAAGGAAGCATCCCGACATTTGCATGAAAAAAAAACAAATCTGGTTGCCTGGACGGGGATTCGAACCACCGTCCTCCCGAATGTGAGGCCAAAACGCTAGCCGTTACACCACCACGCTCGGCCTCTAGTGCTTCTATTTCCTTCAACACTAATCAGGTTGAGTGTGTCTAGAGGACAGTTTTGAGAATAGTCGTCTGAAGTATTTTATTCAGGAAAGACACATGACAATACTTAAAATGTTTCTAAAAGTTCCCAGGTCGAAAAAGTCAGCGAAAACGTTTAACACCGTTTAGAATATAACAGAAATTTAAAACGGAAGCTGTTTAGGCTAATCTATTGACAAGAAATGCCACTGTAAAGTATCGGTCATGACATTCAGATTTTAAGTAGTTGTCAAAATATCAGTTACTGGCCATCCTGGGACTTTGAGATCATTGTGCGAATTAATGCTTGACAGCATAATCATTACTGATCGTCAATAAAACAATAACTGTATAAAAAAAATTTGCTATAAAGCTTACTACTTGTTAAAAATGACTAAAACTTCACAAATAATTTAAACTGAGTGCTGAAGAGTATTTACTCACTCTGTTCAATTGAGACTGTGAGACAGATGTACTATTACAACACCTTTTGATAATGTCCGTCGACAATTAATAAATGAATCTGGAATGTTAAAACAGTCAAATTTTTAGGCACTTTGCTATGAGTTATGTGTAAAATGTTCATTATATACAGTTGCGTGAAGGATGTAGACAGGATGGTGGCCGATGTTATTTGTCATTAGTGTGTCAGGGTTGTCCACATGAACTTTTTTATGTTTATAGTGGTATTCTACTCGTTTTCAAACAATTTGTATTCAGTGGCGTAGCTAGGTCAACAAGGGCCCCGGTGCAAAAAAATTATTTTGGGCCCTGAGGCCAAACGGGCGACCTTTTTCTTGCTTTGTGTGCTGGTAGGGGCCCCTTGAACTGAGGATGGGGGCCCTTGAATTGTTCTTTAGGGGCCCCTGAGCAGTGGTTGGGGCCCCCCCTGAGCAGCGAGGGCCCTTAGTGAGGGGCTACTGTGTTCTCAGGGGCCCCTTAGACGACGGTAGAGCTAAAAAAAAAAAAAAAAAAGGTCGCCAGTTTGCCGTGAAGGCTCGTGGGCCCTATAAACTGCGCTTGAGGGCCCCTAGAGGTGCGCTTAGGGGCCCCTTGAGGTATGCTTGGGGGCCCCCTGAGCGTGAGGGCCCCGGTGCACTGCACCGCCTAGCCCCATAGTAGCTACGCCCCTGTTTGTATTATGTTACACAATTCTATGGTATCTTGAATCAGAAGAGGTTTCGTAAAAGAACGACATTATCGAACGGCAGGAAAATGATGCTTTTTTGTACTCGCGTCAGCTGTCGGTCATTACATTAATGTTTAAATGTTCCTTCGTAGTAGAGAGAAATAATACGTATTTTTGCAATGTATAATTATGAAATGTTACGAAGGCATATTAATAGAGAAAATATTATGGAAGAAGTCCGTCACCATAACGGATATATGATTTTAAGAGTGGAGAAATTTTTACCCCTAAACCAATTTTCGTTCAGAGGGGTTAGATTCCTTCAAATAGCTACAACACATCCAAGAAGATGAAAACTATGTGAGATGGATCCCTCTACTCGCAGATGGTGCAAACTCAGACATGCCAATAATTGGCATGGGCGAATCCTGTTGGAAGCAAATTTGAGCTGCAACGGTTGCAGAAATTCAGGCAGGCGTATGTGTCTTCAACAAGAAGATGTCGCATTGTTGTTTGGTGTTCTGCGACCTGACAAACTGTCACAAAAAGCTCAGACACTGTGTTACCGTCTGGATCATAATAATATACTTTTGTGTAGCCTCGAAGACTTAAGGACTGAGTTCTTTACCGGCCGCGCCTCTATTGTTGCCGCCTATCCCAATCCGATAACAGTACCTGGTAAAAGGGAGCTATAATTTAACGTAGAATCTGAACCACCGTGCGACCTGGCGTTTTCAAATTACCAAACCAAATGTTTTACCGTAAAAATTCCAAACTACAACGTGATTCGAACACGGTACTTTTCGGCAATGTCGCATGTCTCGGTAACTCCGCCGCCTAACCATTTCCGAAATGCAATGGTTCTGTAAGACGTCTTTTGGTTTCTACTTATATATTATTATTAATGAAACGTTTTTGGCCAAATAATATAAGTCCAAAAAATACCGAAGAGTATTTTTATATGCGAAATTTCTTGTACTCAATTCGTCTTTTTGTATGGAAATTACTGTTTTTATAACATGTTTTAATCGATAGAATGACCAGTAAAAACATTGTTTTCTTCCACTCTTCAACGCCAAGGTCATTTGACTACTACGATTGGAAGGAATTCACCTAAGGCCTTTTGAAGGAACTGTTCCGACATTCACATTAAGTGATTTAGGGAAACAACGGAAAGCCTATATCTGGATGGCCGGATGGGGTTTGAATCAGCGTCCTGTCGATTATTAAGCATGAGCATTACCTCTCAAACATCGGTCTCTGTCGGCAAGAAGTAACGCATAACGAAAACTTGGAGCAAGTGTCCTTGGTATGTAAAAATTATGGAAGATATAAAGGCTTTATTACTTCCATTCTTTGAACTTCACAATCTGTAACAACTAATTTAATTGGAGGGGAAGTAGATAGTGTTAAGTGCCATGTTTTTTAACCTTGTATAAGCTGTCTTCGTGGTGAAAAGATCACTCTGTGATGTATACATAGTTATGTTTTTTATATGTCAACGAATCCCGTCGTGTTGCTGAAATGTAATCTTTACTGGTTCTCTGCCGAATAGTGTTGCAGAAGGGCGAGCGAAACTTACCACCGAAGACTCATCCTTCTACAACACTATCCGGTGGAGAACCCGCGAAGATAACAGTTTGTTTTTTTTTAATTTAAAAAATATTACCGCAAGATAATTTTATCTTACTAATATGTTATGGTGAAAAAATCAAGGAGTTCTTTTTATTAACCATGGAAGTAGATAAATACAATACGTTTATATTTTTATTCTCTACCTATATACTTGAAATCAGTCTCAAGAAACTGAAACCATAAATAAAAGTTCTTGCTCGAGGAAGACATACTCCATCTAGAGTTGTAATATACGACTTCTGGATATGAAGGTTACTTGTAACGATAAACAGCTTTATAAATGCGAATCGTTAGGAATGTTTCAGCATATGGTGATCCTGTTGGAAGTTTAGAAATATTGGGCTATAATAATGAAAGTGACAAAATGAGCACTCATTTAATTATTCGGAAGGGTTTAAAGCTGCACTTGCTTGAAAACACTGTGACATATAGAAAATAGGTGAAGTATCGCTTTGGTAGCTTTCTTCAGAAGCAATTTTTGAACTTTGACTTCATAGGAGTTGCGATAGTCACGAGACTAATGACGTTACCACATTGGAGGAAAATATAAATAGACCCCAAAATTGTTGAGGTGGGGGGGGAAGGGGGAGGGGGAATGGTAGTTTTCACCATGTCGTACCTGGGACACTCGCGCATGTCCCACGCAGAGCCAGCAGTATTTCCTGAGTCTTCAGCAGAGACAGTCCCCACGCAGGAGTTGAAGTTACGATATAATAGGGAGCCGAGGCAGTACGAAGACGCTGAAAGTACGTTTGAAACAGTTTGTTAATTACGGGTGCGCAGCGGGCGTCTGTACCAGTTTCAAGATGTTATGATGCAGCGCCGGTAAAGAAATCTCAAAGATGACGGTTTCAAAGGCTGAAAAGAGCGGTCTGGTGGCTCGAGACATGACTGGAGATCGAAAAGTCTTCGGTTCGAATCCCTGTCTCGGCGGAGATTTTCATAAGCCCTTTATAACCTGACCGTCTCCCCTGTCACAGCTTGCTGTGTGACGTGAAATTCGCCAGAACGCTTCCGAGGTTCGAATTCCATGTTAAGTTATAGATCCACTGTAACTGGGAGGATAGACGGGTTACTTTAAGGCAACAAGGACAGGGACGGAATGCGCAGTCAGTAGAAACGCTGTAACCATTACGACCACACAGAATTATTACGTATAAGCTAAAAGAAACTGTTTAATGCTCAGCATTAAAGAGACTATTTATTGGCAGTGTAGTTAATACTTTTCGAGCGAAGATGGTCGGAAAATTATAGTTGCAACATATGTATGATGAATATTACTATTTTATTTTCCTCGCATTGTTCTGGAATCTTCTGAGAATTAGGAAATAAGGCCGTTGACATTAATGAGAGTAAAAGGAATTCTTCGAACCATAGGAAACCCTTATTCACTCTAAGCGTCATTGGAAGATGGTGGCGTCAGCCAGCATGTTACTTAGCATGGATATTCAGACAGAGTAGTAATCGGACAAGCTGTTTTACTGATACACAATCAGAGACTTTTTTGTTGCCAATGCAATTAATTCTTAACAATGCTTATATTAGTGCAGTTAATGTATAAGTTTACAAGCATAAAGGGAACGATCGTATTGGGATTAAATGAAGAATTAATCTGTTAATAACAATACATTCAATGGGTTGTACTCGGAACCTCCACTGCCACTTTCGTTGATTATTGTATACTTTGGCATTTCATTTTGGACCATCAGCTCCTAGTTAGAAACTCTCTGTTCCCTCTCCAGAGTAAAGAGTTCGATCCTGCTGGATGGAAGTTGGTGTGTGCCGCGCAAACACGACCCACCGGTCGATGTGAGCGCAGACTCGACCCAGCTGCCTCGACTCTGCCTGAAAGGTCACGCAACACTTTTCACTTCGCAGATGTTGCTCATAACATTACCTCTGAAACATTAAATTGCATTCAACTGAATAACTTATTCTTATCTCTAAAAACTATTTCTGCGGTTACTATTTTTATTCGCATAGAAATCGGATAAAAAAAACATTGTTGCAGAGAATGGTTTGATGAGCGAAGAAATTGAATTTCCTTCGAATAATTGTACCGTTTGCCTGGAATGTAATAGCAGATTATTTTTATGGCTTTACGCCTCGTCGACGTCGAGGTCATTAGAGGCGGGACGGGACTGCAACAAGGAACGGGAAGGATTTCGGCCATGGCCTTTCGGAGGAAGTACCCCGGCATTCGCCTGGAGTGATATGGAGAAACCATGGAAAACCCAAATCTGGATGCCCGGACAGGGATTCGGACCGCCCTCCTCCCGTATACGGGGCCCGAGCTTTAACCGCTCACCCACCACGCTGGGTGTAATAACAGATCAGACCGACTGGAGCTTGTCATTCTAGAATAGAAAGCAACCAAGCTGATGAGTGGTTGGCTTTCAAGATACGGGGACGGTTATTTCGATTTCGGTTTGCCATGGATTGCAGAAATCACTCTAGGGGAGTGACGGAAAGGTTCCTTCACAAGACCGGACCACATTCCCTATCATTCCCTGATTCCAGTCCTCTCTCGACGTCAAAGGGCCGTGTAGTGCCCTAAAATAAAAAATAGACTACGAAGGTTTCGCTTCTTGTTCGCATCGTCCAATCTGCATCGTTCACTTACTGCAAGTGTGAAAACAGGATGTATGAAACTATCTGTTTTTGGCACCAAAGTCTTTCATTTCGTTATACTCAATGTTTCGTATTATAAGCTAGATCAACAACTGATCACTTCCTGAATTAAGAAACACCAGTCTAAGCTGGTCCTTCCTGTATTATTATTATTATATTTTTTTAAAATTTGTTTCTGGCTTTATTCCTCAACGACGAAGATGTCATTATATGCGGGAAACGACTGACGGCGACGGACAGGATCGAATTCGGCCATGGCCTTAAGAACGAACAATCCCGGCAATCGTCTGGAGTGATTTGGGCAATCCATGGAATACCCAAACCGGGTTTCGAACCCGCGTCATCACAAATGCAAGGCCAGAGCTTTACCGAATTTTTTATTGTGTTTGTGTGCGTTAGTGTGCTTGAATGTGGAAGTAAGTGTATGCATGTAGTAAATTTTTGTATCTGTACGAAAAGTGCATGTTTATTAGTTAAAATAATGTTTGGTAGCTGATGGTACCTCGAAGAGAGGCGAAACGGATGTGTCACTAAAACATATATATATATATATAAACAATTTAATTGGCGATTGTTTAATAACTCAATAGTTAAACTACAGCAGAAAAATGATTTGCAGCAACATTGCCTTACTTAATAGTTTTGTTTCTGTCGCAGGTAAACATTTTATGTAGAAATTTACATAATTCCAAAAGATGTCTTTTTTCTTGTCCGCTTGCCAGTTGATACTACAATCACTAAATTATAATCCATTTGCAGATAATGTGAGCTGTGTTACAAAAATGAATCCCGATGATAAACTTTACATCGACGTCATAACAGCCTGAAGAGGATGGAAGGAGAATGAATCCATCATTAACCATTTTGAAGGAACCGTACCGGCATTGCCATGGAAAACCGAAACTTGGATGGACAGACGGAGTTCTGAACTAGTGAGGAAAATTCTCCTAAGCACCACACAATGTAGTAATGAAGATGTATGACTCATTAAGCATACATGTCATAATACTCGCACTTACACCCAAAAAACAATATGCAGCAATTTTATGCACACTCTGAATACGCCACGTTTGGATGCATGAGCACAGTCTTCTCAACATCGTAGCCGTCGGTCCCGAAAGCTGTTGACATCGATCCTTTTTGAAGGACAGGTCTGTAAGCGGAGACAAATGCTGTTTGTCAGTCTTAATCTTGCTTTTCATCCTGGGGTAAAAGGAACATTAAATGAGTAGTAAAGGTCTGGAAGAAGCGGCAACGACCTAGAAAACCGTGTGAATAATGGCGTGCGCCCCACGGAGAGGCGGCGAGTCCTCGTTTGCGACTCTTGTCTCGGACTGAGGTCGCAGGTAATGATGACCCTTGAGGGTCTCCCGCAGGCGGCTCCATTACCATTAGCCGAAGGGTGGTTGCATCAGCCCGAGTAATCACGATGCCAACCCCATTTCTGCAGTCGCATTCAATCTACAGCGGTCGCACGCCACGCCCATACTTTAATAATTATTAATGTGAAATAACCTGTTTATTTGTTTGTATAAAGAAAGACAAAGTTAGAATACTAATGTCATTTTAAGAGTATCACTGAAGGCAAGGAGACATGGAAAAGAAATAAGTCTAGAATGGATTAGATGGGAGAAAGCCTAGGATGGTGCAAGAATACATCGGCAGCTTGAATGAAGCCGCAGAAATTATAAAACAGATGGACTGCAAATGGAAAACCAATTGAACTGTATAGAGGGTCGAATAAGTCACGCGGAAGTGGAAGTTGTAATTTGTTTGTAATTAAACATGAAAAGTAATGAAATAAAAGTTGTGTGTGATTTATGTTGCGACGTTATTGATTAAAACGTAATCGACGAGTATTTGGAACTAAAAGAGTATGAGACAAGATACTATAAACATTTTCATCCAGATATTATAAGAGGAAGAAACGAGGAAGTCTTTTTTTTTTTTTTAAACGTTAACCCGAGAACTAATAACATAAGTTAACTAATTTAAAAATGAAACGTAACATGTTTACTTTCTGGCTAGAAGCGACCAAACAGATATACTAAGATATAATTAAACCAAGAATAATTAGTTTAATATTTGGTCGTCGAAAGCAAGCGCTTGACAGTTTCATATAAAGGTAAAGATAAACGAGTCGTTTCTTTCGGGAAAGATTTGTTGATTTGTATCCCAGTTAAAGATCAGACAAATGGAGATAATCGATAGATTGCAAATAGGAATGGTAATAACGTTTGAAATTTGTATAATTCTGCAGTGCTCTAGGCTCTAGTCAGCTATTATGTTATTGTGCGCTTTATTCTATGCTGTATCGTATCTAGTACTAATTTATGAATATATAGCTCCCACAAACAGACTAATGTATGTCCCAAATGCACCTAAAATAATTCATATTAGTGGGTAGTAAGTCGAGATTGATTTGAAACTGGTAAATTCAGAATTTAATTAAAATTTGAGGTTTATTACACAGGTTACAGTGTTTACAAACAGTTATCGCCGGCTGACAATAAGTATAAAATTAAAATCTTCTCCGTTCGATGTTTATAATGAAATTTACTTCTACCACTAACATCAGATAGAAATTCATTACTTATAAATTTCTTATGAGTTTATGTGAACTTACAAGGAAATTAGAGAGAAACCAGTTGATTTAAAGTAGAACAAAAGAATACATAAAAACATTCCTGTAAAATTAAGACTGTCGGAATATCGTGAAAGCAGCGATATTGCATACGTCAAAAAAAATTATCACGTTATTTAAGACTGACAGTGATAGTAGGAAAATTATTACGAAAGGATTCAGGCGATACAGGTAATGAATATCCGTTGAACTTTCGGATTTTGAGCAATGGTTAACTGCAATGCGTTCCCTACTCCTTTTTAAATGACTTTATTTAAATCTAAAATTTATTTGTAATTAACTTGTGTTTATAAATATTGGAAACCAACGTAAGAATCACATTCACTCTCGTAGTTCTGACATCACTACATATTACACAACTATGAAACAACTCTACACTGAAAATATAGTAGTATCTTTTGAAGACATCACGGATTTTTATAAGAACTGCTAAATGTTGTGCCATCCTGAAGAATTTCTTACATGTAAGAGCAGTTCAGCGTTAGCGACGATTTGACTACCAGTTGATGAATGGTTAAATTGCAGCATTCTTCAGAACGCCATATTTGAGGCCCAGGTTTATTCCAGAGGAAAAAGTAATATTGCCAAGCTTGGAACATGTTGTAACAATTATGGGAATCTGTTGGAGCGCTACGCTGCATAGTGGCATGAGTGCCCTGAAAATCGGTTATCACTTCTGCCTCTATTAGTAGCTTAATATGCGTCCATAGTTAAGATATTAAGCTGGAGTACGAGTTGTACCCAATGCATCGCACAATATCTTTCACCACATTCGGTTAGTATGGCTGTCAACAACACTTACAACTGCTGTTATTATTACTCCGCGATTCATTAAAAGTGGGTGATGGAGGGTGCATCGCACCTATCCTACGAGTAATGTATAACAGTTTGTGCATGCGAATATGGCAGGAGGTTCTCATGGGCTATTTTGAGGAACCATACCGGCATTCGGCTGGATGCGATCTGGAAAAACGGTGGAAAGCCCAGATCAGGATGGCTGAAGTGGTTTATCGAGACCTACTCTTATCGGATTCTAAGTTTTCCCGCTCAATAAATCATCCCTATTCCATTTCCCCATTTTTTCTTTGGTTTCACAATGTTGCGTCATACTTAACCGACTAAAAATAGTGAACGCACAAAACCGTTTTCAAGCGTGATGCCAAGTCTGATGTGATGTCAATATTCTCATACCCGGTTTGCATATTCCGTAACAAGTATTTTTGTACACGGTATTTCAATAGTCTTAAACATTATTGAGTACTTCTCACTAGTGTAACTACCAACATATTTATCACCTTATTAAGTTGGCATAGTGTTTTTTTCTTTGTTCCTGTATCGCATAATTTGATAGCCTCTAAAATGAACAGATGTACAGAGTTGAGAAACTACATTCCAATGAAATCTGCTAAAGTTCAACGTAGTGAGATGTAATTTCACTAGAAAAATTACAACAAAATTTGTTAAAAAATGGGTTGGAAAATGCTAAAATTCGAAATAGCATTTTTTAAGTGTTACGTTACTCAACAACATGTTAAATTCGAAGATCGATCTTACAATTCCAACTGTATTGAAAATTGTTATTCGTTATTATCCGCCTCTCCAATTTTCTTATATATATACTCACTACATTGTCATCCATACAGTCACATGTTCTCTGGTCTCATCATGTGAGTTAGAGCCTATAACCCCGGTCACCCTCATGTTTCCCTGGCCCTGCTCCACCTCTCACCATACAAACACTTCTCTTCCTACCACTCCAAGCTGACAGCTAAGTTCAGGAAGGGGACTAGAAGTTTCCCCTCTGTATATATGGATAAGGGTAGAGGAGTGACGATAGAGAGGACTGACCTTGAGTCGCCATTGTTACTGAATGGGCAATAATAAAACCAAAAAAAACAGTATAGCATAGCACACGAAAATTTAAGTTTTAAGGAAAATAGATTTTAATTAGTATTTAATATTCTGGGTTGCAAAATGCGATTCAAATTTCAGATATTCTGTGCTGTGTGTTGTATGTTATTGTTTATTAACTGTTATATGCTTTTATATCCTCTAACTCACAGAAATCCATGGTTTTTGATTATTAACAGAGATGGAACTCACAGTACAAAGCTCGTGCAGCAATTTTCTACGTGAATCATGGTTTTATGGCACTGGTGGACTACTTGAGTGCTGTTACTGATCAGCAGTAAGTGAGTTAAAGGATCAATGGCAGATAATGCGATTTCCTACAGGAAATTGCTGCAGACAGAATTTCCAGTTCCGTACTAATCTTCCAAGGAAATTAATTTTTTTTAATATTAGCGTATGTGCCGCACTCAGTAGGCGTAGGCGGTTTTATGGTAATTGTTACCTCTCATTACTAATATCCCGGGGTGGATCGCGTGTGGATGATTGTGTGTTTTGGATGAGATATGAAAGAAGGCAGAGGATTCAGAACAACCCTTCCGAAAGACAACATGGGATCGCTGACTTTTACGTCCATATCCGACGATCGAATCATCATCAAGATTGTGGGTCGAAAACTCTCGTTCCATACAAAATGCCGAGAGGTTTGGGATTTAACACAGTACTTCGATATGCAATTTGGTGATAACAAATCGTGCATCATCACCCCTACTACCCCGTTGGTGAGGAACCCGGTGGTGAAAATTTCTTCTTGCAAGGGTCCTTGACCCGTTTCAGGCGCCAGACAGTCGTTGCGCCGCAACGAACTGAGACAAGACGGGTTTTAGAATTGTACTTTCAAAACAAAACAAAAATATACCATTAGATCACTACTCTGGTTAAAGCATATCAGATTGTTTTTCTTTTCTCTGAAAAGATATTTGAGCACAAAAGTACAAATTTTCTGTAGCGGCTGAGACTTAATTAAAATGACGTCGAAGGCGATTTTAGAAAAAATAGATCCTGTGTGGTACAGATCCTAAATTTGCAATCTAAAATACGAGGCAGGGTTACAAAGAACAAAAACTGATACTTCAAGAAAGCTTACCACTCCGTAGACGTAATCTCGTTACTGAACATTTTACAAAAATTACATAAAATTAGTCATAATAATCAGCCATATCTCACTGAAAAAAAAAGTCCAGAATGAAATTCATGGGAGAAATCTCAGACGAATTTAAAATTAAAACCGGTGTCAGGAAGAGAGACGGGGTTTCCCAGATTCTTTTCAAATGCGTCCTGGAGAAGGTAACAGAGTATGGGAAGAGAATCTTAAAGAAAGGTTACTCTATTATAAGATTAGATTCGAAGCACAAAGGAGTTGGCGTAAACTGTTTGGCCTTCGCTGATGACATATCAGTTCTCTATGGAAGTAGAGAAACTGCAATCGAACAAATCAGCGGCCTGAAAGAAATATTTGGAAAAGTCGGACTTCCGATATCTTTTGAGAAGACTAAATTCATGGTCAATAGCCTATTAGGGATTCACCCACAGTACTAAACAGGGCGTATGAAAAAATTAACGTGGTCAATAAATTTAAATATCTATGTGGATCAACACAGTTTATAGGGCTCTTGAACGAAGCAAACATATGAAGAGCAAGAATTTTAGAACTATCACACCAACTGAATAAAGATACACACAAAAATAAGAATCTCTCAAGAAAAACCAAAACAAATGCTACAACACAGTAACCAAACCAGATAGTTTCTACGCAATTGAAAGCATGTTCTCTACGAAAAGTGGTAAATCTTGAGGAAAATCTGGTGACCATTGAAAACAGAAAAATGAAATCTATACTAGAAAGAAGAAAATGAAAGAATGTCAGATACGATCAAAAAGAGGATATAATGGACATATATCAAGCAGAAGAGCTATACAAATATTTATAGAATATTAGGTATATGTATGTTTTAAAAAAAATATTTTTAGTAATATTAGAATTCTTAATGTCAATCAGCAGCAAAGAGGAACGAGCCATAGATTTAATGAGACAAAGGCATGATATAAGGAGAAGCAAAGGATGAGGTCAGGTAGAAGAAATGGAGGAGCCATGATGAAGGGAAGAAATGCGTAGGCGGTGCTTCCAATTAATGACATTCGTATGGATTGTCAGTACAAATATAATAAGTAAAGTTTAAGTGAATTTAAATTGTGTATAGAAAAGCTGAATAAAAGTTTTGCGAGGAAAGAGAAAGAAGTTATTTTATGTAAAGGTAATGTGGTGAACTAGAATAAGTAGCATTACACGTTTATTGGTAATAAATAACGTTAGGTACGTTACAGGGAGAATCATTTTTTTTTTTTTTGGTCACATAATGAGAATGGATAATAGCAGACCTACAAAAGAATTTTCAATCACGCCTACAAGAATAAGAATGGCAGCTAGTGGATACAAGGACTAATGAAAGATATGATCGAAATTGGAATAGCATAAAATATAATACAAGACAGAGCAACTTTCAGAAGACTGACAGGCGAAAGCAATAAGAAAAAAGGAGAAGTCTAACATCATTTGTTACTTACGATTCAGTAAAGTTGTTTTAATACTAGGCATATCTACTGTTGAGAACTCTTCTTAACATGTTCATTGCTGGACACTAGGACGGAAAGAGTATTCAACTAAGCCATTAACCCAGAAGATAAATCAAAATAAGAGATGTGAACAGATAATTGGGAGCTGCAAACATTTGTCAGAACGGAGAAATATGCTCGTGCCACAGACTTAAATCCAATGGAATCTCCTAACACCACGAAACCTGTTAATACCGTCTCCCCCCTTTATCGACCGGCATCTCAATGTTTATCTTGTTTTCTACTCTCTTTTCGTATTTTATTGTACAAAAAAAACCACTGTTAATGAAAAATGTTAGTTTGAACACTTCAATTGATCTTCAATTTCTTAGAAAGAAGTGCCTGGTGCCGAAGGTTATAGAAGAAAGATCATCCCTAGAAAGGTTATTTCCTGTGCTATTTCTAACCTTTGTTCTTATTTGTTACTCTGCGAAACGACAATTTTTGCGATTGAAAGGGGGATTAATATAACATACTACATGATTGCAGATAACTGCTGGAAATATGAATCAGAACTAGCGACAACGCAATGTTAGTACATGGGCTTCCCATGCCGCTCGTAACGCTCCTGTTACTGAGCTACCAGATACGGTACCTCTGGGCTTAGCCGGTTTAAATAATTTTGTTAATCCGTATTAAGTACATTTATCTATCATACAGAAATGTTATACTGAAAAATCATTAATTCAGATAGATCTATTACCTCCTTAATATAATACCCACCGCTAAAAAGATTTTTATAAAAAATAGAAACTAAACTAAGGGCTATATGGCAGATTTGGAACAGCCAACAGGTTTTATTACGTACAGGTATCACCATATAGGCGACTTTATAAAATATATAGCCGTAATATGATACTGATTTAGACGTGTTTGCTTTGAACATTCTGTGTTCAATTTGTCTTGTCTGAACTGTCGGAATAAATTGCTTGTCCAATAACACAGGACACTGTAGTGAGATAAACAACAGAGTTGCAAACGGATCTCTGGGAGAATAAAAACAGAATGTAGCAAAAAACGCGGGTGTAATGCAAGAATATGAAGCGTAAGTTACGCGTTCGTTCGCCCCCCTAAACAGCCGTCACTTCTGTAGCCGAAAATAAAAACACATCACGATAAATCTGTAGCCGGATATATAAAATAACAATCTGACTTTATGACGAAGATAAAATGAGATAACTCATAAAACAAAAGAGCTTACGCAATATATCGTACTTTTACTTCGGTTTCATATTTTATGCCAACCTGAAGGAATTTGATACTTAACGGTTACATAAAGTGTTTCCGGTGGATGAAATGCATTGAAATATGTTGCTTCAGTGACTGTTTTTATATTTCAATTTGCTGTGGCTAAGTGATAAACATGTTTTGCCTGCTCATATTTACTTAAAACAATAAGATTTAATTTCATGAGGTTTTAAAATGACATAAACAGTGATAATCACCTGAAAAACGATTATCCAATAGCTCTAGTAATTTTACCATTCAATTCATACTTCCACTCTGTCACAGATTTTTTTATTTATTTTCTCATATCTATTTCTAGATTTCCTCCAACTTTTTTAAAAAAAATATTTTTTGTTTGTTAAAACAAATTAAGTTCACGTTAGTTTATTGGCAGTAGGCCAATTGAACTGATTCTATACCGAATAACACCAAATAGTTGTTCGGCGAATCCATCTCTTATTCTCATACGTTTCCTCGTGACCTTAAGCTTAAAGTTGAAGACAAAATTGAGCTCCGAGTAATGGTTGAAGAGTGAAGCAAAGGAAACTTACTAGCTGCACAGATCTTAAAGAATGGAAAGAAATTTATGCGATATTACTAAAGAGTCAGGAATAAATGTAGAGCGGCAGCAAAATAAAGTATATGGCCCACAAAAATCAACTACAACCTACAACTAAGTTCTGCTGTAGAGACTAACTACCAAGTTATTACATTTATGAGTCTAACGTCTGGCTGCGCTCCAAGGAGAGTGGGTAGAGCCAACAGAAATATCAAATGAAAACCCGTGAAATTTTCAAATGGTTACGGTGCAAATTATATTTTCCACTAAAATTTTAAATGAACTCTGAAATACTTTATGGGTATCAAATTTCAAAAATCATAGAAGTATAGTATTTAGAAATACCGTCATTGGGGGATATTAGATCATAACTTATATTTAAGGTAGCAATATACTTCTATGCTTGACCGATTGCCATGAATGAAAAATAAATTAATTAGTGAACAAGTTTATGAATAAATTTTCCCACTAACAGCTCGCTTTTTAAGTAACGTTTTAGGAGAAATTAATCCGCATAAAATGAAAGAACACGGACACAAGCTTATGACTGGGAATCACTAAAAGTTTGAAATTTAGTCGAAATCTATGTTTTTTCATCTACAGACACCCGGTAGACACTATACTGTAATTAAATACTCCGTACCATGATGATTTTCTTAAATTTTCAAGTTTTAATTTCACTTATAGCTTGGATAAAACATGCACTTCATTTTAACGAGTTGGAACTCTGTTGTTAATCTCTGGATCGAAGAGAAGGCCCTGAGTTTTATGGATCTTTTCTTTACTGAGGTCTAGCTTGTCGTTTAACACAGTTTGCAGTTGGATTTGGCTCCAAGATAAAATTCTGAAATGTTTGATAGGAAGGCTCTAAAGATCTTAATTTTACAAAATAACTACATCTTAGAAAACCTTTGGTTAGATGCGGCCAAGGACGGGAGACCAGGAACGGGTAGAAATTCGGACATGGCCTTTTTAAGGGAACCATCCCGGTATTGGCTTGGAGTGATTTGGGGAAACCATGGAAAATCCAAATCTGGATATGGTGATTCGAACCCACGTCCTCCCGAATACGAGTACATAGCATTACCGCTCACCAACTACGCTCGGTTTGAATTTTTTAATTTTATTTACATGATAATGTGCTACTATTTTCCTTACTTTGAAAGAAATATGATTTAAAGTACACAAATTTAATTTCAACATTAAATCTCTATTAATTCTTTTAGTTACGGTTTTGAAAGAATTCTGCAGTTTGAGCCCGACTATTATGGTTCTTACGGTATACGGACTACCAAGTTAATAATGAAAAAAAATCTGTATACACATTACTCGACATGACCCACTGTCAAAGGCACATCAGCAGCATTAAGCTCTTCACTATGATAAAACATATCGGCTGGAAACTAACGGCAACATACAAGGAAAAAATTGCACACTCTGAGTATATGGAACGTAAAAAAGGAAATTAAAAAAACTTGACGAAGCAGCCGGCAAATCTCAACGGTCGCGTGAACTCAGAAAAATTTGGATTTTATGTGGCTTTACAGACCGATTCACCCTTGAGCGTTTAGTCGTCCTTCCTTGGAAAAGTTGGTAAGCGAAACAATAGTAATTAATTAACAAAATAAACAGAAGAAAAGGTGAGAAAACGTATTTTAGTATATTTACAATGTATTTTCCTCATATCCAGAAAATACCAGATTTTTGCGTGGTTGTTGAAATATTCAAGCTTGATTTATAAGCTTATGACTTATACCCTCTTATAACCTGTTACTGCACGAATACTAAATCCGTTTTATGTAAACAATTTTTACTAACACATTATTTGTTATGATATATTTCATTAAATTAGAATTAAATGTTTAATATTATGCCCCCGACCACTTGTCCCCCGTTTTCGTAGACCACCTGTGATCCACGGAGTACAGGTTGAGAAAAATATGTAACTGATATCGATCTGATAAACTGTAGTTCTTTGTTTCTGATTAACTGAAACTAATGTTAACACCGATATATTAACGATATTTCAGTTAATTTTCACGATGGTCTATTTCTTATAGTTTCAATTAATTTCTTATAGTTTGCAAGTGTTAAAGTTCTAAATGGTAGACTGTGAAAACTGACGTAATCTTAAAAATGTGATCTAGTAAGTCTATTTATATTTTTAACATATTTACAGTACTTCGTGCCGTTGCAAGTAAGACGAAACAGTGTTAAAAATTACATGAAACTAAGACAATTTTAAAGATTCATCATAATTTTTTGGAGCTCTGTTAATTGCCACAGAAAATCAATGTAATATTTTGTGTAAAAAAATATTATCATTATCGGGTGATTTTCTTCAAGTAAGTTATGCAAGATAAACAAAAGTTATATTACTTTCAGTTAAGGTTTGACAGCTAGTCCAGAGATTTGATGTAGAGTCCTGAAGCAATCGTCGCAGTGGCCACATTTCTACGAAAAATATCAAGATATGCTTCAATGCTCCCCAGCCACTTGCTATTTTCCAGAAAGTGGCCTTAACTCTATTGTTCTGTTCTCAGACAGTTAAATTTCATCAATCTCTGTCGGGGAAGAAGAAATTCTTGAACATTCCTTGTTGGGTACTGAATCAGCTGGACAATATTTTGGTGGATATCTCATTGTCATATTTTTTGTTTGTATTTAAATATATAATGCTGAGCATGAAAATCAATGATAGGTAATTTAATTCTACTTACCTTCATTCTGTATTACTGTCCTACAAAATGACAAGTATTACTACTCAGGTAAATAACTAAACTATTTAATGCATATGTTAAAGGATTATTTGAATTAAAAATACACCGTGTTCAGAAAATGGCATTTACTTACCAAACAAAAGTCGTGTGAAAGGGAGCAGTCTAAATTTATTTAATTTGCATATATGGTATATCGTACGCAGTCTGCAAAGAAGAAGAAAAGAATTGCTGAACAGATGTTGTATCAATAGAGCATGAAATAAATATCTTTACAGTGTTTTTGGGTGTCAAATGGTATTTTCAACATTGATCATAACTAACACTTTGAGTGTCTTCAGCATTACCACACTGATATGTTAACTAACGAGTAGCCGAAGACGTGTAGCTGGCGGCGGCCGTTGGATGTCGTGCAAGAGTTTTCGCACTCAGTGAATGGGTTTGACCAGTTCGCCAACATGATCGCAACTGACGAGATGATCTGAAAAGGCAGACTCGAAGATATCCTTGACAACCATCCACGAGCAAAAGTGCTACTTGTCGCGATCATCAGCCTATCCGATACTTTCCCGTACTGCTCTAGTGGATACTGTGTCATTTGCTGCCAAGTCTCCCTCTCGTCAAACGTATACACGATCGGAGGACTTCGTTATTGGATTTTTCACGTCAGTCTGTTCAAATCCCCCGAGGAACGCAAAGGAAATTCTTGTCTTTCTTCAAAGACCAAACCGATAGTCTCAACACACGACACGGTAAAATCTGGAGCCGCAGTGTCCAGCGAAAAAGGGACGAAAGAATGCGTTGTCATAGTCACAATGACTAGGCCTCATTTGCGGGCCACATACCAATACCTCTGTATGTGGTCCTGTCAGCTGCTGTCTTTTATTGCGATTGTTTTTAATTCCAGTGTTTCTTCCACTATTTCCTCAATTCGTTAATGAACTGGTCGTTTAAAGGTTTTCAATTTAGCAAATACATTTCTTTTTCAAAACGATTACACATATGTTCAGAGCGACAGCCATCGCGGTGTATTGAGATCTATTTATAAATCCCGTGAAAATAAATAAGCGCAACAAAAGTCCTGCGTTGAGGAGGTGTTAACGCTATTCTCATTTAAAAATATTTTCTTTCCTTTAGATAGTGTTGGTAAGTATGTTATATAGAAACGGTCAGACTATGACAACCAAACACAACATTCCTTAGGGTCTTTATAGTACAGTACCTACTCTCTCCGCTATATTTGATTTTTGGTTCTTCCAAAACTGGAAACGCTGCTGACGAGTAGTGGGCCCAGATCTTCTGCTGACATTACAGTCCCCTGTGCTTTGACTTTTTAACTTTTCTTCAATGCGATCAGACAAAAGGGTAGGGTGACCGTAGGTGAGTAACTTGGGGAAATAAGCTGGCGATTCTGACGCCTACCTAAGTTAATGTTTAGTACCGAAAGCGTGTTATCTTTTGATTAGACGTCGCTCTATTGTTTATTTTTCAGTTTGAACCTTTTTATAGTTTGTTGATACGTTGTGTTTGCTGTGTAGGCACATTGTGTTATCTTTAATCATAGGCAGAACAGCACAGGATGTGACAGAATATTTTAATAAAACAAGCAATACAGATACAGAAGCTTTGAAAGCAGGAGAATTTTAGTTTTGTGGTAGGGGTTATTGTTATATCTTTCAGATACATACATCAGCTGTGAAGTGCGTCTGCCTGGTGTGTTGTGGACATGTGCACCAGCTTGAATTACTGCGCCGGCAGCGCGTCGTCCATCAGCAGCTGTCGCGGCCAGCATTGCAGAACGTCAGGCTGACCACCGCCGCGCCGGGAGAAGTATTGGCAACCGTACCTTATAACGACACTGCAAATCACGAAGGGTGAGGGCCTCCCAACGATATAAAAGGAGGCACGGGAAAAGAACAACTTAAACACTGCACAATATACGGTGACGTATTTTTTTTATTATTGCTTATTTAATTAACACGTGTTCAAATGAATGTTAAGTGCGCAGCAGGTAAGTTGATCCTCACGACAAATAAATATATATACAAAATGAGTGTAGAAAATAATATGGTAGGCATCACGGAATGCTTTTTTTAAAGTTAAACTTTTATTCTATCGCCTCAAATTTTTCCGTTTATCTATCGCATGTCTCATTACAGCCGGCTAGAAGCATGCGCGCAGGTATGACGTGACCTAGTGCGAAGGCCTCATGTCCGTTTACACAAGGGGAGGTTTTCAGTGTGGAAATCGCAATCGTAGAACGAACTAGTCTGGTAAATAGTATGTCACCTGTGGTTTCTTGCCCTAAAGGAGTTCTGCTTGGTGGGCCTCCGCTTAAGAGAAATCGAGGATTAAAAAGTGTTTAAATTGTATGTAAATGTCCTATACTTGTACTTGTAAGACCGTTAGTTTATAATGTCTGTTTAGCCGTGCTCGTTGAGGCGATGTGATGTCGTATAGGTCGTATCGTGTCTAGTACAGTTCTCCGCAGTAAATATGTATACGAAGCTAATTATTCAGCATCTCGTCAATTCTGATAAGTTTTTCACAATGTTTTCATATTTAGTCTTTTCTCTCATAATAAAACGTTTTCTAGACACTTACTTGAAATCATTTTTCAGCGCAGGAACAAACTTTACTAGGCACGAATCTCGCTTAAGGAAAGTTAAAATCCAAATGTAAATACGATAGTCACCTGAAGATGGATCCACAGGGTACGAAATGCTTTGTGTAATACAATAAAAGTTGTAATCCAGTGACTGATGGCTGTTTCTCATTCTACCTTTGTCTAAAAGGTTACCTAATTAGAGGTCTTTCTCAGAATATCGGTTTGATGGGAGATTCCATCAGCCATCGGAAACATAGGATGAATACAGGAGAAATTCGGCTACTGAATAGCGTACTGTTTGGTGATATATGGTATAAAAATTATTATTACTTTGTTTCTACGTATGGCCAACAACAGCGAGGAATGGAGGGTAGCACCACTGGAGTCAGAGGGTACGCCGCGCGGTGTATGACGAACGAGAACTTGAATTTTTTATAAGACGGTTGTAGCAACAGACTTCTTGAGAAAGTGCTTATGGCGAAAAAGGTACACCATCGGACTTCGATACAAGTCAAATAGTTGTGACTTATAGTCTAGTATGATTTGTAGACATACGTTTCAGCGCGATGGAGAGGGCTCATGCAAAATTTTTGTGTGACTTTAGGTATCCGTATAGACCGTCTTCTCGACACCAATAAATTTTCAAATGACTATCTCACCTTTAATGCTGTGATGTGTAGTTAGAATGAA